>ONZH01025071.1:0-141489 GCA_900303285.1 Rhinella marina | reverse complement strand
AGAGATACAAACAGACATTAGTTTCCCACATTTCCATCATCTTCCTATCTTCTGAACACCTCATCCTGTCACCCCCCAATACTGTGCCCCTAATACTATACTGCAGAAACTGTCCCCTGAAAAATACAACTACCACACAGATAGTGCCCCCTACAACAATTATTGGCACAGAGTCCCCTAAAAAATAACTGCGTCCGGACACTAATAGTATAAAAATAATGTCCCCCAAAAATAATTGTGCTAAATTGATACTGTGCCAGGGTGTCCCCCAAAGTAACAGTGCTCCCCAAAATCCCACCAATAGAAATAATTATCTGCCAGAGCACACTTAATAGTAATGCCCCCATAGTGCCCATACTAGACATCGTGTTCCCCATAGCCCCCAGTAGTAGTAAAGCTCACCATAATACCCCCAAGTAGGAATAACTCACCTTGTAATATGACAGAACAAGAAATACCCCCGCTTAGTGCCTGCAGTTGAGCTAATGTCCCCACAATGTATGCCAGTATAAAATACCCCTATATAGTGCCCCAGTAAATGCCCCCATAGTGTTCCCCATAATATGCCAGTAAAAAATGCCCCTTCTTGCTGCCCCCACCAGATGCCCCTATAGTGCTCCTCTCCCCCATAATGTGCCATAATGTGCCAATAAAAATTGCCCCCTTAGTGCCAGATGCCATAGTGTCCCCCTATAATGTGCCAGTAAAAAAATGCCCCTTTAGCGTTACCAGATGCCCCCCATAGTGCTCCCACTCCCCCGTAGTGCCCCAAAATAATGCCCCTATAGTGCCACCAGATGCCCCATAATGCCTCCCATAATGTGCCAGTAAAAAATGCCCCCTTAGTGCCAGAAGCCATAGTGCCCCCTGTAATGTGCCTGTAAAAAATGCCCCTTTAGAGCCACCAGATTCCCCCATTATGCCCCTATAGTGCTCCACTCCCCTATACTGCCCCCAAATAATGCCACCAGATGCCCCCATAGTGCTGCTCTCCCCTATAGTGTCTCCCATGTGCCTATAAAAAATGCCCCCTTATTGCCACCAGATGCCATAGTGCCCCCATAATGTGCCAACAAAAAAGGCCTCTTTAGAGCCCTCATAGTGCTCCCCTCCCTCATAGTGCCCCTATAGTGCCACCAGCTGCCCCATAGTCCAGCTCTCCCCTATATTGCCCCCCCATAATGTGCCCAAAAAAAGGCCCCCAGATGCCCCCACAGTGCTCCTCTCCCCCATGGTTTTTATTACTGGTGAGGGCGCACTGCGCCACCAATGATGATAACTACGTTTAATACAACTACAGGAGGCGGGTGCCGGCGCAGGATCACATAGCCGGCACCTGATCTGTATTATAGGGAGCTGCAATCAGTGGTAGTTAACCCCTTATGTGCCGCACCCGCCTTCTGTAGTTGTATTAAACATAGTTATCATCATTGGTGGCGCAGTGCGTCCTCCCCAGTAATAAAAACCCCAACCACTATAATGTGTGTGCCCCCATCAGACCTCAGATCAGCCCACTGTGCCCCCATCAGACCTCAGATCAGCTCACAGTGGCCCCATCAGACCTCAGATCGGCTCATTGTGGCCCCATCAGACCTCAGATCAGCTCATTGTGGCCTCATCGGACCTCAGATCAGCCCACTGTGCCCCCATCATACCTTAGATCAGCCCACTGTGGCCCCATCAGACCTCAGATCAGCCCACTGTGCCCCAGGGGCGTCGCTAGGGCTTTTTATCCGGGGCCCTGGCCTCGAATCAATCTACCACTGCCCCGAACCTGGGGACTGGTGGAGACAGCTGCAGTGCAACCCGATCCTCTAAGGGGGCCCCCTGCTTCAGTAGGGACTCCAGAGTGGGGAATTTCCCAGGTTAGGAGTCCCTGCTTTGACTCCATATATGGCTATGTCCATATATGGAGTTAGTGTTATGAACGGTGAAAGGGGTATTCCCATTATGCTTGGGAACACCCTGTATATGTAAGTCTAGTTTAGACTCTAATTTTAAAATACTCATGTGGGGATTTGAACTCACAACCTTTTACATTACAGGCAAGTACCTTAACCACTGGGCTATGGAGCTCAGTGAATAAGCAAATGATGAAAAACCTCATAGAAGTTCTCTTGTATAATGCAAGAGAACCTCTTAGGAGGTTTTTCAATATCAGAGAAACCTCTATGAGGTTTTTCACCATTGACTTAACACTGAGCTCAATAGCCCAGTGGTTAAGGTACTTGCCTGTGATACAGGAAATTTTGAAAATAAAGGCTAAATAAAGCTTAAGTACACAGCCTGTCATTTTGGAGTGTGTTTATTACTTTTTATTCAATTGTCTTGGGAGATAAAGTGTTCTGTTACACCATATAGGCGAACTTTTTTTCAATATTTTAAAAGTATGGGTGTTTTTGCATGCCTATAATGCCATTTTGTTCTTTTTTTGTGTGAAGAATGGGGTGATTTTACGTTTTTTTTTAAATATTTTTTTTTAAATTTTTTTACTTTTTAAGTCCCCTAAGTGGACCACAACTTACAATCATCAGATGTAAATTGCTCCATTAGTCTGTATTGAAATCATTATATCACAGTTCACTGCTGCCACCTAGTGGCCTGAACTGGGATATACTAACAATGAACCTGGAAGCCTGGTACAGGCTGAGGCTTATTTACAGAACAGGGTGTTTTCACCAATCTTCGCTGGTGGAAAGCGCGCCTGAAGAGAAATCCCACGTCAGGACGTAGTATGCGCACGATGACCTGACGCTGCATATGGGGGTTGAGTGGGCTCATATGGGGCTGATGGGGCTGAGTGGCTGATTGAGGTGGGGGCTGAGTGGGCTGATTAAGGTCTGATGGGGCTGAGTTGGCTGATGCTTCTGAGGTCTGATGGGGGCTGAGTGGGCTGATCTGAGGTCTGATGGGGGCTGATTTAAGGTCTGATGGGGGGCTGAGTGGGCTGATTTAAGGTCTGATGGGGGCTGAGTGGGCTGATCTGAGGTCTGATGGGGGCTGAGTGGGCTGATTTAAGGTCTGATGGGGGCTTAGTGGGCTGATTTAAGGTCTGATGGGGGCTGAGTGGGCTGATCTGAGGTCTGATGGGGGCTGAGTGGGCTGATTTAAGGTCTGATGGGGGCTGAGTGGGCTGATCTGAGGTCTGATGGGGGCTGAGTGGGCTGATCTGAGGTCTGATGGGGTCGGAAAAGGTGATCTGAGGTCTGATGAAAAATATTTTTTTCTTATTTTGCTACTCTAAAATCTGTGGTGCGTCTTATAAAGCGAAAAATACAGTAACTGTGTTGTTAGCGCATTATTACAAAAATTTTGGCCCCACTTTTGATTTTGCCCAGAGCCACATTTTGTCTAAAACCGGCCCCGGCTGGGGGGGTGACTGTGGGGGTTTTTATGCCGGGGGGTGTGACTGAGGGCCATATTCATTGGGGCTTGAGCCCCGGATCTTTTGAGACCCTAGCAACGCCTCTGCTGTGCCCCCATCAGACCTTAGATCAGCCCACTCTGCGCCCATCAGAATAAAATAAAATAATCTCTTACCTGCCCTGCGCCGCGGCTCCGCTTCGGGTCCAGCGCTCTTCTGTCCTCCCGGCGCTGCACTATCACCTGACTGCGTGCAGCGTCAGGTCAGAGTGCGCGCACTACGTCCTGACGCTGTACGCCGTCAGGACAGTGCAGAGACACCCGGAAGACAGAGGAGTGCCGGAGCGGAGCCGCGGCGCAGGACAGGTGAGAGATTTTTTTAAATTTTATCTGCTCCATGTTCTCTGATACTAGGCTGCGCAATAGCGCAGCCTAGCATCAGTGAATGCGGTCAGGTCCAGGCGCAAATGGCGACAAGACTAAAAAGTCTTGTCGCCATTGTAAAGTCTAAGTCGCATTTGCGACCATTTTGGTCGCCATCTGGAGCCCTGCTGTGGCTGCGCCCCCCCTCCAGATGGCGCCCTAGGCGGTCGCCTCCCCCGCCTACCCCTAGTCCCGGCCCTGACCAGGCATGTAGAGTCCATTCGTTCACCTGTACTACGTCGCACAAAGAGACGGTGGTTGGAACCAAAGATCTCAAATTTGGACTCATCAGACCAAAGCACAGATTTCCACTGGTCTAATGTCCATTCATTGTGTTCTTTAGCCCAAATAAGTCTCTTCTGCTTGTTGCCTCTCCTTAGCAGTGGTTTCCTAGCAGCTATTTTACCATGAAGGCCTGCTGCACACAGTCTCCTCTTAACAGTTGTTGTAGAACTCTGTGTGGCATTGACCTGGTCTCTAATCTGAGCTGCTGTTAACCTGCGATTTCTGAGGCTGGTGACTCGGATGAACTTATCCTCCGCAGCAGAGGTGACTCTTGGTCTTCCTTTCCTGGGGCGGTCCTCATGTGAGCCAGTTTCTTTGTAGCGCTTGATGGTTTTTGCGACTGCACTTGGGGACACTTTTAAAGTTTTCCCAATTTTTTGGACTAACTGACCTCCATTTCTTAAAGTAATCATGGCCACTCTTTTTTCTTGCCATAATACAAATTCTAACAGTCTATTTAGTAGGACTATCAGCTGTGTATCCACCTGACTTCTGCCCAAAACAACTCATGGTCCCAACCCCATTTATAAGGCAAGAAATCCCACTTATTAAACCTGACAGGGCACACCTGTGAAGTGAAAACCATTTCAGGTGACTACCTCTTGAAGCTCATCAAGAGAATGCCAAGAGTGTGCAAAGCAGTAATCAAAGCAAAAGGTGGCTACTTTGAAGAACCTTTAATATAAGACATATTTACAGTTGTTTCACACTTTTTTGTTAAAGAAGAACTCCTGCAAAAATTTTTATTCTCTGACCTGTTAGAAAGGTGCATGATATAATCTGTAGTGAATGTCATTTTCTTACCAGTGACTGTTTCTGTGAGTAAAAACCTCTCTTCTTATTGTAGCTAGGTCATGTGACCAACTCCCTGACCTCCAACTGACCCAGGACAGAAAGCCAGTAACTGCTCTATTCATTCCTAATGGAGCCTCACTTTCAGTCTCATAGGAATACATAGAGAATTAGACTTCCTGTACACACATAAGTCTATGTGTGAGTTGGTGGGTCTAATTGCTGGTCACATGACACAGATAAGAAACTTCAGGATGATATAAGTCAAAAATTCATACACTGGTAAGAAAATGACATTCACTACAGATAACATCATGTACATTTCTAGCAGGACATGGGATAAAATTTTTGTCGGGAGTTCTTCTTTAAGTATATAATTCCACATGTGTTAATTCATAGTTTTGATGCCTTCAGTGTGAATCTACAATTTTCATAGTCATGAAAATACAGAAAACTCTTTGAATGAGAAGGTGTGTCCAAACGTTTGGTCTGTACTATAAATATATACTAGCTGAAAGACCTGGCTTTGCCCGGGTATATTTAATTTATTTCTTTTACTGTTTGTGTGTGTGTCGTTAAAAGATATCGAGAGTGCCCTCTACAGTGCCTGCCCATTTAACAGTGACCTCTACACCGGCCCGCCCCTTTAAAAGTGACCTCTACAGCGGCCAGCCCCTTTAACAGTGACCGCTACAGCGACCCGCCCCTTTAACAGAGACCTCTACAGCGGCCCGCCCCTTTAACAGTGACCTCTACAGCGGCCCGCCCCTTTAACAGTGACCTCTACAGCAGCCCGCCCCTTTAACAGTGACCTCTACAGCTGCCCGCCCCTTAAACAGTGACCTCTACAGCAGCCCGCCCCTTTAACAGTGACCTCTACAGCAGCCCGCCCCTTTAACAGTGATCTCTACTGCAGCCTGCCCCTTCAACAGTGACCTCTATAGCAGCCTGCCCCTTTAACAGTGACCTCTACAGCTGCCCACCCCTTTAACAGTGACCTCTACAGAAGCCCGCCCCTTTAACTGTGACCTCCACAGCAGCTAGAGTGGCCACTGTCTTCACCCCAGAAAGCCAGACCTCACCGGCCATTCCCCCAAACGTGAAACAGCGCCCCCAGTTCCCATGAAGACACATCACTAAACATGAGGCCACGCCCCCCTGGCTCCATGAAGACATGGAGGAGAAGCTGTCTGAGTGTGAGCTACTGAAAGGGTGGACATCCCTGTGTCTGTCCAGGCACTGCGTCGGACAGAGAACAGGTAGCCAGAAAACTGGACTGTCCAGACTAAAGCAGGACATCTGGCCACCCTAACATCAGCCTGCCCCTAGGGTGGCCAGAGGTCTTGTTTTAGGCTGGACGGTCTGGCTTTCAGACTCCCTGTCCTCTGTCATGCACAGGGCCTGGATGGACACAGCAGCAGCACTCTCAGCACTGTGCAGTCTGAGCAATGAGCTGCAGGGAGAAAGCCACCCTCCCCCCACCCCTGCAGCTGACAGAAGGTGATTTTTACCAATATTTTTAATCCCGGTCAAATGCAGCATGGAAGGGGCGTGGCCTGACTGAGTCAGGGGCGTGACTTAGTGGGATCTGGGGGTGGTGCTTTCAAGTCCTTCTTTTGATGGTGGCCGGAATTACAGGTCGATGCCTTAGTAATTTAGGAGGAAGGAGGGTAGCAGTGGAAGAAAACATCTTTTATTACTACTAAACAGTAAATATGTAAAATTTACATTATATGAGGTAATGATTAATGATGAGTTAGTCTAAAACATAAGTTATAGTTATACCATTGTCATCCACAGTGCTCTGCCTCTTTAATGCAGACCTAAAGCAGTGAACTGGCTAGGTTGTCATAGAAACCTGATGTGTGCCTATGAGCTTCTATTGGCTGATAAGGGTCATGTGAGCAGGCTACTATTGGCTAATGCATTTTTTGGGAATATCTCAGGAACGGTACGTCCTGGAGAGCTGAAAACTGTTCTAAAACCTTCCTGGACACCTGCTGTACATGTGTGCCAAATTTTGTGATTGTAGCTGCAGCGGTGCGGATTCCTTTAGCGGACATACACACACACATACACTCAGCTTTATATATTATATATATATATATATATATATATATATATGCAGGGCCGGCCTTAGGGTAGATGGCGCCCTGTGCGAAACTTTCTGTCGGCGCCCCCCCCATTTATATATATATATTTACTTAAAGAAGTGCTGAAAATTAAACAACACATTCTTTATTCAATAAATAATAAACAAAATAAAGTGAAGCAATCAATTTAACCTGTATATACTGTAGACACTCAGTGGAAAGTACAACAAATAAATGAACTCACTGGCTGCTAAATAGTCAGAACATAACTTTACGTGATTTTGCTCTTGCAAATTCATCAATCGTGGCGTTCATGTCCAGTGTCCGGAGAATGTCATTCTCAATGGACAGCACTGCTAAAGCTGTTAATCTGTCATCTGACATTGATGACCTCAGGTATGTTTTAATTAGTTTTAATTTAGAAAAACTACGTTCTCCTGAAGCCACGGTAACAGGAATTGTCAGTAGGATGCGAAGTGCTACCCAGAGGTAAGGAAAGGTGTCAGTCAGACTGTTTTTGCTGATGAAGTTTAGCACATCAAGAGGAGTTTGAGTATCATGATGTAGCATACTTTGAATGTGGAAGAATTCCTGGGCTAACTCTTCTCCATTTACATCAGATTCGGTCCCCTTTGTCAATGCAGCCTGTAGATTTAAGCAACTCTTTCTCAGTTCTTCTCTAGAAAAAGTATTATTTTTTATGTCATATAAAAATCCCCAGATTTTGTTATGGCTCTCTAATTGTTTGAAGCGCTCTCCCAAAGATGTCAACGCTGTGTCTACTAAAGGAAAAAAAAATCTATCTTGAATTTAGCTTGAGGGTCAGTTATTGCTTCATCCCGTCCTTCATAATCAAAACAAGACTTCTTCACTCTGATACGTTTCTGTGACCTAAACACCGCCTCCAAATTCAGGTTCTCAGCAACCTCTTTTGCGCTCTGCAGTGCCATGTTAAATCCATTTTCCCGGAAATCCCTTATAAAGTCCAGACACTTGTGAATCACTCCTGTCACTGTGCTGAGATCAGAACTTTGTCTTTGCATAGCTTTACTTACAATGTTTATTTGAAACAATATGTCAAACCATATAATAAATGACATAATAAACTTGAAGTCAGTGATCTTCTGAGAAAGGGTCCTGGCTTCAAAAGACACATTTGGCTCAACATTGTCTTCCTCAGATAGTGCAACTAATGCCTCGTGTATTTCTCCTAACTGGTACCGAAAAGGTTTAAGGCAGTCAATTCTGCATTCCCACCTTGTAGTAGACATGGGTTTCAAAGTCAGACCTGAAATATGGTCCGTCAAGATTTTCCACCTCTTAACAGAGCCAGAGAAAAGAACATAAATACACTGTATTAAGCCAAAAAGATCTTTTGAGTCTTTACTTGATCTTGCTGCATCTCCAACCACAAGATTAAGGCAATGACATCCGCATGGCACAAAGACAGCACGAGAATTTTTCTGTAAAATGTGAACTTGAACGCCATTGTGTTTTCCGGCCATGTTGGCACCATTATCATAGCCTTGGCCACGACAATTATTAATATCCAAATCTTTTGCACACAGAAACTGAAGAATGGATTCAGACAACCCCTTCCCTGTAGTGTCTACAACATTTCTATATCCAATAAAATGCTCCTTAACTGTGTATATGTCAGATACTTCATCCAAGAAGCGAATAGTAAATGACATCTGCTCTTTGTGGCTCAAATCAGGGGTGCAGTCTAGTATTATGGAGTAATACTTCGCCTTGTTGCAGCGTGTAACAATGTTGTTAACAACTTGGTTTGCCATCAAAGTAATTATTTCATTTTGAATGGTTTTACCACAGTAGTGGTCTGTTGTTTCTTTGGAGACAACACGATGCAGGTGTTCGGCCATCACTCTGTCAAACTTTCCAAGTAGCTCCACAAATCCCAAAAAGTTCCCATTATTGGGGGTAAAAAGACGATCAGAACTACCTCTAAATGCCAAATTCCTCTCTGCAAGAAATTGGACAATAGATACAAGCCTTTCCAAAACTCCTCTCCAGTGTTGTCTTTCTTGATTCATAACTGCTTGCATGTTAGAATCTATAGTTATGTTCTTCTTGAGCCGAACCTGAGTCTCTAACCATTTACTTTCTGCTAGAAAATGATTTGGTGAGGACTCATGTGATTTTAATATAGATGACATATGCTGCCAGTCTTGAGATCCCTCCAAAGCAAGAGATGACCTCGGTTTTCTATCAAATAATTTGCAACAAAAGCAGACTACTTTGTTTGTAGATTTTGAGTACACCAACCACTGTCGCCTGCAGTGTTGTCCATTAACCAACATTCTCTTATAGAATTCAGCTGAAAAGTGACGGTCATTTGCATCTTTTTTGAATTCTATATCTGTTATGTAAACAGGTCCAGTTTCTACAATCTGATCTATTACTTTGGTTGTCAATGAAGTAGGCCACAAAGCATGGTCAGTGTCAATCAGTACTGACTTACTGGGATCTTCTGAAATATGAACCTCATGATAAATTGCTGTGCTAGTTGCAGACTGTCTTTCTAGATCCTCTCCAACGTCAGGAATAACGTTTTCTAAAAATTGAGGATCCTTTGTTGTCGTCTCCGATTCACAGCCACCAAGGTTAATTATTGGTTCATCCAGATCAATTGCAACTGGACCTTCACTGTGCATCTCTACACTTTCATTTTCTTCTGCAGCTGTCTCTTTCGAAGAACATTGGTTGCTTGATTCAGATGATTTCTGAAACAGCTTCTTTAAAGAGTCTGCACATTTTTTGTCTTCAAGTTCTTTAAGTGCTTTTCGTTTTCTATTTTGGGCACCTGATAGTTTTTTGGGACCCATAGTAAGACGTAAACTACCGTTCGTTGCCTTGTAATCTAACTGTAATAGTAAAAGATAGTGGGGGAATTGTATCAATGGCTTATCCAAGTTCTAAATGTGTCACAGTTGTGTTACAATGGTCATTTTTCTCGCATATTTTTGGAACTTTTTTTCTTACGTTGTCAAAGTCTCTCCCACATAACACCCAGTATTTAGAACTGTGCACAAGACAGAACCCAATTCATGAACGGCATCCAGCAGATCTGGGCGCAGAACATGGCTAACCTATTCTATTCTACGCATGCTAGCAGGCACTCTTACCTGTTCCTGTCCTTACAACTAAGCGCACACTACGCACAGTTAAATAGGCCCTGTCGTTTCAAACAACTTCCCTCCATGTGACCGCCTATGTGATTCCTGAAATTTTTATAAATCACTTAATTTACCAAATATGCCTCCTTATCCCAGAAAAACAGCTCTAAAGTCTCTTTAGAGCTCTAAGTCATTTTCGTTGTCAGGGGATTGTTAAAATAGATAAGGCCAGCGTCGGACTGGCCCACCAGAGGCCCCAAGCCACCCAGCCACTTAAAAAAAGCATACTTACCTGCCCTGCTGCCGCTGTCCTCGGCTCCCACGCTCCACTGTCTTCCCTTCCGGCGCGCACTATGACCTGATGCAGCGACAGGTCATAGTGCGCGCCAGCAGGGAAGACAGTGGAGCGTGGAACCTGATGGCAGCGGCAGCGCGGCAGGGCAGGTAAGTATGCCTTTTTTAAGTGGCTGGGTGGGCTGATCTGAGGTTTGATGGGGCACAAGACGCTGACCTGAGGTCTGATGGGGGCACAAGACGCTGACCTGAGGTCTGATGGGGGCACAAGACGCTGACCTGAGGTCTGATGGGGGCACAAGACTCCGACCTGAGGTCTGATGGATGCACGAGACGCCGACCTGAGGTCTGATGGGGGCACGAGACACTGACCTGAGGTCTGATGGGGGCACGAGACGCCGAACTGAGGTCTGATGGGGGCACGAGTCGCCGACCTGAGGTCTGATGGGGGCACGAGACGCCGACCTGAGGTCTGATGGGGGCACGAGACGCCGACCTGAGGTCTGATGGGGGCACGAGACGCCGATCCCTGTACTGTGACATCACTGTGTTTATTATCTCTGTACTGTGACATCACTGTGTTTATTATCTCTGTACTGTGACATCACTGTGTTTATTATCTCTGTACTGTGACATCACAGTGTTTATTATCCCTGTACAGTGACATCACTGTGTTTATTATCCCTGTACAGTGACATCGCTGTGTGTATTATCCCAGTGCAGGAAGAGGTAAGTGGTCTGTGTTTGTTTGTTTGTTTTCTATTTTTCAGGGTCGTGAATGCAGAGGACTACGTCGGATTCGGTGGACCAGCTTTTTTTTTTTAATAAAATGGTCAAACAGGGGTCTGGGGAGTGTTTATTTCAATAAAATGTTTTATACTTGTGGGTGTGTGTATTTTTTTTTTACAATACTACAGTTTTAGTAATTACGGCTATCTACAGACGGCCCTGATTACTAATACTGGGCTTAGTGCTTGCCGGTATGGCAGGCCAGCACTAACCCCAACATCTATTACCTCGGCACCCACCGCCACCAGGGGTGCCGGGAAGAGCCAGGTACCCGCAGGACCAGACCTTCTAAATTGAGGGTCTGGCTCTGGGGCGGCTGCAGGCTGGTACCATTAGGCTGGGAAGGGCCAATAACCGTGTCCCTTCCCACCCTGGTAGTGCCAGGCTGCCGCTGCTGGTTGTATCTGGCTGGCGAAGGAAAAAAGGGGGGACCCCACGCCATTTTTTTACAAAAATAATTAAATAATTTAAAAAAAAATGGCGTGGGGTCCCCCCCTTTTTTCCTTCGCCAGCCAGATACAACCAGCAGCGGCAGCCTGGCACTACCAGGGTGGGAAGGGACACGGTTATTGGCCCTTCCCAGCCTAATGGTACCAGCCTGCAGCCGCCCCAGAGCCAGACCCTCAATTTAGAAGGTCCGGTCCTGCGGGTACCCGGCTCTTCCCGGCACCCCTGGTGGCGGTGGGTGCCGAGGTAATAGATGTTGGGGTTAGTGCTGGCCTGCCATACCGGCAAGCACTAAGCCCAGTATTAGTAATCAGAGCCGTCAGTAGATAGCCATAATTACTAAAACTGTAGTATTGTAAAAAAAAAAATACACACACACAAGTATAAAACATTTTATTGAAATAAACACTCCCCCAGACCCCTGTTTGACCATTTTATTAAAAAAAAAAAAAAAGCTGGTCCGACGTAGTCCACCGAATCCGACGTAGTCCTCTGCATTCACGACCCTGAAAAATAGAAAACAAACAAACAAACAAACACAGACCACTTACCTCTTCCTGCAGTGGGATAATACACACAGCGATGTCACTGTACAGGGATAATAAACACAGTGACGTCACAATACAGAGATAATACACAGAGCAATGTCACTGTACAGGGATTATAAACACAGCAATGTCACTGTACAGGGATAATAAACACAGTGATGTCACAGTACAGAGATAATAAACACAGTGATGTCACAGTACAGGGATAACAAACACAGTGATGTCACCGTACAGAGATAACAAACACAGTGATGTCACAGTACAGAGATAATAAACACAGTGATGTCACCGTACAGAGATAATAAACACTGTGATGTCACAGTACAGGGATAATAAACACAGTGACGTCACAATACAGAGATAATACATACAGCGATGTCACTAGATATTACTAGATGATGCTAGGAGGCAGGAGGCAGGCAGACATATGTCAGTAAGCAGCTGACATTATCAGATGAGGCTAGGTGGCAGATATATGTCAGTAAGCAGCTGACATTAGTGGGTGATGCTAGGAGGCAGATACAGTCAGTACATGTCAGTAAGTAGCATTACCAGATGAGGCTGTGCGGTAGAGCTGGTGGCTGCAGCTATTTCCCAGATTCTGACTAAGGTGGCGCCGCATCAGCAGGTAATTCTAATGCTGGCCCGGTTCACTACTTCCCTTAACATATGAAGAAAGAACGGCTCACCTCGGTCTCGGTGTTTTTATCAATCCTCCTTGCCCTTGGCTGACTGTCTGACCTGACGCTGACACAGACAGTGCACTGTGCAGCCGCAGGTAACTGGCGCCGCTGCGGCCTTCCCGCTCCCTAATAGCCAATCAGGGACGGCGGCGCGGCGTGGCGTGCGGCCGACGTCATACATGCGCAGGGCGCAGGATCACAGAGCCAGAGGGTAAGCGCGCTGCGAGCAGCTGTTCTTCAGGAGCAGGCCGGCCGGGCCATTAAGGGGGCGCCCTGGCAGGGCACCCCCTTAACTGGCCAGGAGTGAAGCGCCCTGTGCAACCGCACGGGTCGCACACCCCAAAGGCCGGCCCTGTATATATGTATATATAGTGGTGATGTGTACAGTATAAGTGCTTAAGTGCTGGAAGGCAAGTGTATCTCACTAGTTGTTCAGGTTCACTGAGTGAGATAACTGAAATCCAGAAATGGTGCTGCTTCAGTAATGCATAGCTTGCTGGAGATTTTTGTTAAAGTGACATGGGCTGGATTTCTTGGACTTGGAGACAGGTTGGTAGTGGGAGTCTTCCAGTCCATGCCCTTCCACTACAGGTGTTGCGGTAAGCTGAGAGATTGCAGGTGAGGCCTGCTAATGTAATCACACAGGGATAAAACGTCCCTCTGTGTATGAGAGACAGAGAGAGAGAGGGCCCCTGGGAACAGACCTGGAGAGGGCCTGTGTGGTCCCAGCCAGGAGGGGTAAGGGACCACAAGGCTGAGGAAGCCTGAGAAGTTGGAGCCTGCAGAGGCTCTGTGTGGTCTCAGCCAGGAGGGCTGAGGGACCACAAGGCTTTGTATAGCCTGAGGTTTGGGGGGCCCAGCGACGCCTATGGATAGAGGGTCACACGGTCAGAGTCAGGAGGAGTTCTGGACCATCTCCTCTAAAAGGTGCTGGTGAGGTCACAGCCAGGAGGCTGCTGAACCGTATGGATGAGGAAGCTGCATCTAATGCTGTGTGTGAACGGCGCTCTATAGGAGAGATAGAGACATCATGTGTTTCAGGTAGAGCCCAGACGGGCAGGTGTTTATTTGCATGTTTTTCATGTGTGTTGGTGCTAGAGAGCGAAAACAAAGCACCATTTGGACGTTAAAACCTCCTGTGTGTCAGAAGATTTGTGATTCCGACCCCCCCTGAGAGAGAGCAATCCCTTACAATATATATATATATATATATATATATATATATATATATATTTACATCTAATATATAAAGCTGAGTGTATGTATGTGTGTATGTATGTATGTATGTGTGTATGTCCGCTAAAGGAATCTGCACCATCGCAGCTACAATCACAAAATTTGGCACACAGGAACATCAGGTGTCAGAAAAGGTTTTAGACCGGGTCTCAGCTCTCTAGGACGTACCGTTGGTTCCTGAGATATTCCCAAAAAATGCATTAGCCAATAGAAGCCTGGTCACATGACCCTTATCAGCCAATAGAAGCTCTCAGGCCGTTAGTCTCTCCATACACACACACACACACACACACACACACAGTTTCACACCAGATTTCCATAACAACCCAGCCAGTTTTCTTCACTGCTGTAGGTCAGCTTTAAAGGGGCAGAGCACTGTGGATGACACTGTTAAAGGGGTATTTAGGTTACCATAAATATAACTTATGTTTTAGACTAATTCATAATCAATCATTACCTAATATAATGTAAATGTCACATATTTACCATTCAGTAGTAATAAAAGATGTTTTCTTCCACTGCTACCCACTGTGTTTCCTCATAAATTACCATGGCATCGACCTGTAATTCAGGCCATCCCCAAAAGAAGGACTTAAAAGCCCCACCCCTAGGTCCGCTAAGCCACGCCCGACCCGGTCAGGTCACACCCCCTCCCACTCCGCAGCCGACTGGGATTGAAAAAATGAAGGTAAAAATCAACTTCTGTCAGCTGTAGAGGCAGGAGGAGGGTGACTTTCTCCTTGCATCTCATGTTTAGACTGCACAGTGCAGCTGTCTGAGAATGAGCTGTTCAAAAGGACATCCCTGTGTCTGACCAGGCCCTGCGCCAGACGAAGGACAGGGAGTCTGAAAGCTGGACTGTCCCGCCTAAAACCGGACCTCTGGCCACCCTAGGGGCAGGCTGCTGTTAGGGTGGCCAGATGTCTGGTTTTAGGCTGGACAGTCTGATTTTCTGGCTCCCTGTCCATCGTCTGGTGCAGGGCCTGGATGGAGGCAGGGATGTCCATCCTTTCAGTAGCTCACGCTCAGACAGCAGCATTGTGCTGTCTGAGCGTGAGCTGCAGCAACTGACTGAGGCTTCTCTCACCCCCAGTCAGTCACTAGAGCCCGCAGACATGGCTCCCTGTGGCTGACTGAGTTGGAGAGAAGCACCTGGCTGTCCCTAGCTCACCTTCAGGTCAGGAACTTCTTCTTCGCCTCCATATCTTCACGGAGCCAGGATGTATGGCTTCACGTTTAGGGGTGTGGCTTCACGGGGACTGGGGGCATGGCTTCATGTTTGGGGACGTGGCCAGTGAGGTCCAGCTTTCTGGGGTGAACCCAGGGACCACCCTAGCTGCTGTGGATGTTACTGTTAAGGGGGCAGGCTGCTGTGGAGGTCACTGTTAAATGGGCGGGCAGTGAGGAGGTCACTGTTAAGGGAGGAAGGGACTGTGGAGGCCACTATTAAAGGGGCAGCGGGGTACTGTGAGGTCACTGTTAAGGGAGCGGAGTACTGTGACAATCACTATTAAAGGGGCAGTCGCTGTGGAGGTCTCTGTCAAGGGGGCCAGGAATGGTGGAGGTCAGTTAAGGGGACTGTAACCTATGTCAGTGTTAAGGGGTGGGTGCTGTAGAGGTCACTGTTAAGGGGGCGGGCCCCTGTGGAGGTCCCATTTTATGGAGACGGGGCACTGTGGGGGGGGTGGTCATTGTTAAGGAGTCGGGGTGCTGTAGAGGACACTCTTGCTATCTTTTTTTTTCCCCCATTTATATTTTATTAGATTTTTTTGTTTTTCAAAACAATATGCAAATCACATATTTATGACAAAGAACGTCATGAACAATAAAAATTTACAACAGTAAATAGAGTGTCTCTCTGCCTCTTTTAAACTAACATGTGCTCTCGTAAGTCCCAAAGTTTCCAGCAGTCTGGCCACCGTATTACGTTGAAGAGCGACTGAGTGTTCCAAAGCTCTGATCTCTCGAATCCGGGCAGTAAGATCTGAGGTCGTAGGTGGAGAGGGTCTTTTCCAAAACAGCGCAATTAAACATTTTTCATTAGTCAGTATCTGAAGGAGCAGCCTGGCACCCTGTCCCCAAACCGAGGGCAGGAACACATTAAATAGGAATATAGACGGATCGTTGGGAAGTGAAGTATCTAGAATTGCCTGTATTACATGTCTCACCTGTATCCAAAATGGAGTCAGGACCGGGCAGGACCAAAAGATATGAAACAGAGAAGCATGTGGAAGGGAGCACCTCCAACAGAGATCCGGTATTTCAGGATTCATGTTATGTAAAACTGCAGGTGTATGATACCAGAACATTAATATTTTGAGTTGATTTTCTTTGTATGTAGTGGACGAAGAGCTTGTACGCACCCTTCGCCAGATAGTCCGCCAGGTCTCCGGGAAGAGCTCCCTCTGCAGCCACTCCTCCCACTTCAGCATATAGGGATGTTTAAATCCTGCAGGGAAATCAGAGGATAATAGTATCTGATAAATGGCAGATATAAGTCCTTTGGAGGAAGGGTCAAGTGTACAGAGACGCTCAAATGAGGTGAGAGGTGGTACCGTAAGCGATCCCAAAGTACTCTTACAATAATGAAGTATTTTGATATATTGGAATTTTAAGGTATGGGATAATGAGAATTTAGCCTGAATCTCTTCAAAGGAAAAAATCTTCCCTGTGAGTTGGTCCTTCAGGTCGACAAGGCAATACAGTCCTACCGCCGACCATGGTCTCACCATGTCCGCCCCAAAACGACCCGGGAGGTGGGGAGTGTAGAGGAACAGAGAAAGGGGATTGGACTGTGGCTAAATTATATCTTATTCTGGCCTTATACCAGATCTCCCTAGTGAATCCCATAGGATTAAGCAGATTAGAAAAAGGGACGGGAGCAGGAGAGCCCCAAATTAAGGTCCTCTCAATCTCGGTCCATCGATTATGAGTGGAACGTAGACCAGGAGGCTGTCTGCCGTAAATGTGCGGCCAGATAATAATTAGTAATTTTTGGGAGTGCTAGACCTCCACTCGTGACTGGAGCCATCAAGATTAGGATAGAAAACCTATGACGCTTATAGTTCCAGACAAATTTAGTGAAGGCTGATTGTATAAAGTGGAGGGTCGAGGGAGAGTCTCGAACAAATATAGGTATTTAGTGAGAATAGACATCTTTATGGCTGCTATACTTCCCAGCAGTGAGATTGGTAGTTATTTCCACTTTGCCAAGAGAGAGTTTATCTCCGTTAGCAATGGTGGAAAGTTAGCTTTATATAAAGCAAAGTAGTGTGGGATAAGATAGATTCTCAGGTATCTTATGGAGTGGATACGCCAGGTATAGTGAACCTGTCTTTGGAGGAGAAGGAGTCTGGCAGGGTTAATATTAATTGGTAAGGCTTCAGATTTACCCTGATATCCGACTGTGTCTGTCTAGAACTGCATGGAGGTTAGGTAGGGAAATGAAAGGGTTTGTTAGGGTGAGCAACACGTCATCTGCAAATAGAGAGATTGAAACTGTTTTGTCTCTGACCGCGATGCCCTGAATATCCGGAGTATTGCGTATGAGCGCTGCTAGGGGTTCTATGCTGAGTACATAAAGGAGTGGGGATAAGGGGCAGCCCTGCCTCGTCCCGTTGTGGATCGGAAGGGGTGGGGAGTGGGCGTGGGGTAATCTAACTATTGTCGAGGGGGAGGAGTAGAGGCCTCATAAGGCAGTTAGAAAAGGACCTTTAAAGCCAAAATGATGTAATGTTCTGAACATAAAATCCCAGTTCAGGCGATCAAATGCCTTTTCGGCGTCTAAACTGATAAGGCCTCAACTCCTCCCCTGCAAGCTACATCAATCAGATCTGTCGCTTTTCTGGTATTGTCTCCTGCTTGACGGAACCTGACAAAGCCAACTTGATCTTTGTGAATCAGATGATAAAGCCAAAGATTCAATCGGTTCGCTAACAATTTGGTAAATATTTTCAAGTCGGAGTTCAGAAGGCTAATAGATCTGTAGCTCGCGCATTCAGCAGGATCCTTCCCAGGTTTAGGGATTAACCATCACATAGGAGTTTAACATAGTATCAGGGATTTTGACGCCACGCAGAAACCCATTGAACAGTGCCTCCATATGGTGATTTAAAATCTCCCCAAATATCCTAAAGTAAGCATAAGAAAGCTCATCTATTCCAGGGGACTTCCCTTTAGGCAATTCAGAGATAGTTTCCTTGATTTCCTCCATTGTGATAGGCTGATTCAGATGGGCCAATGCTTCGGGAGTAAGAGAGGGTAGGTGGCAGTCCAGAAGGAACTCATCTAAAAGTGCATTTAGTTTCATCTCATCCTCGGGCTGGGTGGTGGGAAGGGGCATATAAGGTTGAGTAGTATTTAGGAAATATTGTGATATTGAAGTACCCCTTTGTGGTCCATAACAGCATGGTGTGTGGAAGTGGCTGTTTGATCCTTAAGCTGTCGGGCGAGTAGGGTATGAGGTTTGTTGCTATGTGCAAAATAGCGCGGATGGGTGTAGCAGATTAACTGATCCATAGAAGAGGAGGCTAAGGATTTAAGGCGGGCTTGTAACTCAACTATCTGTCTCAATGTTCGCTTAGAAGGGTTGGAAGCAAGGGATTGTTCTGCTGAGCGAACAGAATTAAGACAGGTCTGATATTGTGCTTCTCTATCTTTCTTCCGATGAAAGGGAAATGCAAACCCCTCGAAATACCGCCTTGTGGCCTCCCAAAGTATGCCATGGGAAGGCACAGTTGGGGCATTTTCTGCGAAATATTGAGACAAAGAGGAGCGTAGTTCATCACGGGTGAGTGGGTTAGTCAAAAGAGAGTCATTTAACCTCCAGTGTGGGTGTCTTAGAGGAGTAGAGGAGAGCTGAAGCTCTAAATATATAGGGGCAGGGTCAGACCAAGTTATCGGGCCTATGGAAGCTGTCACTAACGATCTAAGGGCCATAATATTACCAAAGAAGTAATCAAGTCTCGTGTGAGATGGGGGCTAGAATAGAAGGTGTATTGTCAAGACGTAGGATTGTCTACCCTCCAAAAATCGTAAAAGGAATATCTTCGGACTAGTTGTCTAAATCCCCTAGAGAGGCGTTTACACTGGAAGGAGGGAGCAGTCGGAGGGGTTGTAAGTCTATCGGTGGATTCAGAAAATGGAACATTGAAGTCCCCAACAATTAATTGTATCCCCCCCTCTAACCGAGGAGAAGGTAGAAAAGAGAGGGGATAAGAAAGCAAGTTGACCAGAATTCGAGCGTATAACGTGCAAATCTGTAAATTCAGTCCCTGCAGAGTACCCTGGAGGACGAGGAAACGTCCCAAAGGATCTGCCTGCACCTTTTCGACCTGAAGGGGGCAAGATCTAGATATAAGAATAGCAACCTCTGCTGACTTGGATGTAGCAGAGGCCGTAAAAACCCTAGGAAACCAATGTTTCGCAAAGGCGAAAGAGCCTTCAGCCATAAGGTGAGTTTCCTGTACAAGAATAATATCCGCTTTAGATCTGCGAAATTCCTTTAAGGCGATACGTCTCTTGAAGTTAGAATTCAAGCCTTTTACATTTAATGACATAATTTTAGCCATGATAAGGGAAGTGAAGATCGGAAGCAAGTATTATAGCCAAGGTTTGAAGAAGGGAAAGGACTATGGTCATTAGGTGCCAGGGCAGGCAATAGGTATAGGATGGGGACAAAGAGAACTTTGATCACAGAGAAACTATACAATGCAATAACATTATAATGTATAAAATACCTTAATGACATAAAGGGCTTTGAAAAGTCCAAGACCTTTATGTCTATGGAGTTCAAATTGGGTAATCAAACGACTACGAACTTAGTTAAAGAGGCTCTGTCACTAGGTTGTAACCTATGTATTTAAATACATAGGTTACAAGTCCTAGTGAAAACTTTTAAAATCATACCTTTCATGCAGAGTTCTGTGCAGCGGTCGCGTAGAAATCTAAACTTTAAAACATATGCAAATGAGCCATCGGAGCACCGGGGGGCGGCCTCTTTCCTCTGGAGCACCGCTCCCCTGGGCCCGAGGCACGTCCCCTGTCTCTAATCACGCCCCCTCCTGTACTTGATAGACAGCGCTAGACTGGTAAGTCTAGCACTGAACTCTCGCGCATGCGCCTAAAATTTTCCCGCCGCATGCGCAGTAGCGTTTGCAGTGTCTACACTGCAAGCGCTGTCTTCTCTTCTGCGCACGCGCCGTCACTTCGCTAGTCCCGGGCGCATAGGGCGCATGCGCGAGAGTTCAGCGCTAGACTTACCAGTCTAGCGCTGTCTATCAAGTACAGGAGGGGGCGTGATTAGAGACAGGGGACGTGCCTCGGGCCCGGGGGAGCGGTGCTCCAGAGGAAAGAGGCCGCCCCCCGGTGCTCCGATGGCTCATTTGCATATGTTTTAAAGTTTAGATTTCTACGCAACCGCTGCGCAGAACTCTGCATGAAAGGTATGATTTTAAAAGTTGTCACTAGGACTTGTAACCTATGTATTTAAATACATAGGTTACAACCTAGTGACAGAGCCTCTTTAAGACTGATTAGCTGAGCCAAGTACAGTGGACTCCAATGGGGGAAAGTGGTCTAGACTCAACAACTGCGGTATAAAAACAAAGAGTCTCCACCCCTAAGCTCAATAAACATAAAAAGGGGGAGGGGAAAGGGAGAGTAAGGGGTTACGGAAGGGAAAAGGAAGGGAAGAGTTAACGTGATAGGATCTAGGTCACATAGTTACGCGTCCATATGAGAAATCAGCTAGGTGGAAGGGCCAGTCCCCATCTCTAGAGGTGTGGAGCAGTTCCGTCTTTTCCGGGTTCCTACGGTGGTCCAGGTCGCCGGGATCGGAGGCAAGGTGGATGGCATGTCCCAGGCAGGCAGTTTCGGTGGGGTTAGAGCCAGATGAGCACAGAAGTCAGTGAGCTCTTCCGGGTTCCTGAGGGTCGCCGTCGTGCCATTTTTGTGAGCAGTAAGACTGAAGGGCTGAAGGGGAAACCCCACCGGTAGAGAATGGAGTTCTTGTGTAGTAGATCCAGCAATGGTTTTAGAACTCTACATTTTTGGAGGTTGATCCAGGAGAGGTCTTAGAACAGCGATACTTTAGCACCATTGAAGTCGATGTGTTGCCGGGTGCGGGCCTTTGACATAATGTTCTCCTTTAGCCCAAAGCAGCTGATCTGTGGGTGTGCTTGGGTACCCCACCGATCTTATATTGATGACCTATCCTATGTCATCAGTAGTAAATAGAGGACAACCGCTTTAACATTAGGACTGGAGGGAAGGGGTTATATTGATGGCTATCCTAGGTCATCAGTAGTAAATAGAGGACAACCCCTTTAACATTAGGGCTGGAGGGAAGGGGTTAGGTTGAGAATTTGGCGTGGGGGGGGCTTCAATTTTTGACTTGGACAACAGAAAAGCTAGGTGCACCAGCGCTTAGTGATGGTGGGAGGGGGGGGCCAAGCTGAACTCTTGCACCAGGGCCCATGACAATTTAGCTACGCCCCTGCTAGCAGCTATGGCCTCTTCACCCCCACGTGGAAGCGCTTCTATGGGGCTCATGGAGGTCTGAGCCAGGGGGTTCCTGACCGTGGCTGTACGGCAGGGGTATCAGGAGCGGAGCGCTCCAGCAGAGGAGTGTGGGGCAGAAGAGGAGTGTTTACCCGCGCTTGCTGCACGGAAAGAGAAGGAGGCGCTGCTTCATCTTGCACGCGGCGCTGCCATGTTGGATTCCAGGTTGGCGCTCTTGTGGAGGTAAGCGTCCATGGTTTTAATTTGGGACACTCCTGGCACATCAGGCGGCACTTTTGGGACCTTCAGCAAGCGTTTCTTGCCCATGGCAGGTGGGAGTGATCGCTATTTTAGCTATATGGGTGGACGGAGCGCAGGACTCACACTGCTTGTCTCGTCGGCATCTGGCCCCCCCACTCTCGTTATCTTTTATTGACACACACACAAACATTAAATGAAATAGATGAAATATACCCGGGTGAAGCAGGGTCCTTCTGCTAGTATATATATTTAATAGAAGCAATCAAGTGGCTCACTAATTCCAAAAACTATGAGTATGAGGTGCTACAACCAATGGATCCTACCCTCAAGATCCAAGTAAATAATAGTGAATATGATATGGAATGGTTATGCACACTCTTATCAAGGAAATATAGCTGTTTGTGCGGTATATATTTCAAAAGGAACTGGTATATATTTCAAAAGGAACTGGTAAAAATAAAGGAAAAAAGCAGATGGTATTGTGGATATAAATTGACGTATCAATTCCTTTTGATTATAATTCTCAACCAGGTTGGTCACTCATAATACTGTTCTTCAATCCAAAATAGTCATATATAGCATGAAGTCCAATATAATACCCTTAGGGGTCTCCTCCAATATATATATGTTTATGTTTATATGAGCGCTCTTCTGTTTAGCTGGGAGCTCAAACAATCATATTAAAGAAGTATTAGATTTTTAAAGTTCAGTCACCATTCATGTTTTGTTCTACGTTACCCTTTCGGCAGTCTTTCTCCTTGCGGCGCATTTGTTGTCCCTCCAGCAGCAAGAACACTATGAGAGTGCGCGCTTTTCAGCGTATAGTACGGCGTCCCACGTGGGTTCCCGTTTCAAGCTCTGCTAGCGCTGTGGGTAATGTAGGTGATCTAGTACGCTGATGTGAATGTTCACTGATGAAATAATTCCAGTGGTCTTGAACTGATCAGTGTCGGACTGGGGTGCCTACGGCCCACCAGTAAAATTTATTTTTGGGGCCCACCTTATGGAAACATTCAAATATTACCTTCTCACACAGAAGCAAGATGTGTTTTTTACATGAACATGCTGCTTGAGATGCTGTACATTGAATATATGTATGTCGTGTAGTAAGTCTACTGTGTTATGTGCCATTTGTGCAGAGGTTGGGAGACTAGGGGCTCACCTTACACAGGGGCCCACCGGGGGATTCACCTGTACCCCTGTGGGCCAGTCCAAGCCTGGAACCGATCCTTATTGCTTGACAGTGTATATCCACAGAGGTTATGATGTATACCGAAGTATGTATTCCTTTGTATCTATAACAGCGCTGTCTGACTTCTTGTACTTAGTAGCTTTAATGTCCCAGAACTCCAGTATTAGTTAAACGCGTTTCGGGGATATAACCTTCCCCTTCCTCAGTAGCTGGAGTATCTGTCTCTGTGGGACATTATTTAAAGTCTCTGGGAAGTAGGTAATTAGTTAATTACTTAATTAGTGTCTCCAGATTTCTGTAAATACTGGTAAGGAACTGGTAGGGCAGGGGTATCAGGAGCGGAGCGCTCCAGCAGAGGAGTGTGGGGCAGAAGAGGGGTGCTTACTCGCGCTTGCTGCAGGGAAAGAGAAGGAGGAGCTGCTTCATCTTGCGCACTGTCGGCACGCAGCGCCGCCATGTTGGATTCCAGGTCCGCACTCTTGTGAAGGTAAGCATCCATTGTTTTAATTTTGAACACTCCCCTTGCTCCCCTTTAACCCTTATACAGAGATTTGGACTTCACTGAAGAGAATCCCAGAGTTTATTGGCATAACTAGATCTAACTGAGCCCCACAGCAAATTTTTGAATGGCCACCCCTCCCCCTCTTAATGCAGTACTCAGACAAAAAAAACCCACCTCACTTCTGTTCTCCTCCCGTGGGACCTCCACTCTTCATGCAGCACTGCGTATAGACAAGCACTACACTGTTATGTGACGTTGCAAAGCATCTGCTCATAGTACACTCCCATGCACAGTACGTCCCGTCCTGAAGCCATGCGCTGCCAGGACTTAGTGCAGTACAGGCACCCAGAGAATAAGACCAGGGAGAAGTGAGTAATACTAGGAGTATTAGGAGCATCATACTCACTGCTTCCTGGTCCCTGAAAATAAATCTATTTGTTCTCCTCCAGGGACCTTTCCTGGTTTTCGGGCCCCATATCAGTCACTTCCCCTGCTTCCATGGTAGCTACGTCCCTGCCAGGGTTGATTTGACCACAGGAGCAGTCTCCATTTGCAAAAGCTGATGACACTAAGACATAGTTACAAATCAGAGAGTGGAACACTAAGTTAGGCAAGCACAGGTCAGGCTGGCAGGGTACAATCACAATCGGTTACCGTAATGGTAGGTGAAGTTCATGTAAAATGGTAGGCACATGCTATAGGCAGCGCTAAAGCTCCAAGTAGTAGTGAGCAGGATACTGTGTAAGGATGCTAGAAGGAACATGGCAGCGGTAAATGTGAGGATAAGAGCACCAGTGGCCTGGAGTACAGCAGTAGCGGCTATAAGGAAGTCTCCAAGAGACTTTGGTCATACATATGTCTTACATATGTCCATCTTGTAAAAGCTCCTCTACACAACATAATGCTGTCACTACATATTTTGTCTTCATATAGTGCGCATTTCTATTTTATTCTATATAACTTAAGGTGGCTCAGTGGATAGCATTGTTTCCTTGCAGTGCTGAGGTTTGAATCTAACCAAGGGCAATATCTATATGGAGATTGTATGTTCTCCCCATGTTTACATGGGCTTCCTCCGAGTACTCCAATTTCACAATTTCTGTACAGAACTGAGAAATGTGTTGGTGCTATATAAATTAATGTAATAAAATGAATAAATTGAAAGGTTAAATCTTAAATTGGGCTACCAAAAGCTTTAAAATCTTAGCTGGATACTGCCTTTCCCCACTGGAGCCCTTTGACTATAATGGTACCCGGCGGGGATCCAACCTGTTTCCGGCACTAGTGCCGAGACTCAGATGGAAAAAAATCAGTGCTTGCTGCGGTTTTTGTCTGTCCAAATTCGGAAACAGGCTGGATCCCTGCTGAGTCCCATTATAGTCAATGGGGCCTGGTTTTGGTCCAACCATTTCCGGATATGATGAACTCTGGCAGGTTGTTTCTCGGGAGGAACAGCCTGCAGGAAGATTTTAACGCTACTGTGCAACAAGCCTTAGAAGAAGACAAGAAGATGATTTCTGAATAGTGTGCAGGCCCATTCAGTTATGTCCCTTACTGAAGACATCTGATAATTAGTTTGTTTATAGTGTAAAAGGAATGAATCAAGAATAGTATAAAATGTTATTTTTTTACTTCAAACAGCAATCTACTCTAATAGTTCTTCAAGATAGGAGAAAGCCATCTAATTCTAAAATAATTGTGATATAAGTATAAAGATAATCACAAAATACAGCCACTTCTCCTGGTTACTGCTTCCAGTAAGAAATATTTTCAGACCATTGATAAACATGAAAAGTAAAAAGACAATTCAGTCTTAAGCTCCTATTATCCTTAAGACTTAGACCGGGTTCACATAATCATTTATTTTTCCATTCTTCTGATCCGTCAGAACAGGGAAATAAAGAAAAAAACGTATCCTATATTTTAGGCATCCGTTATGCTCATTTATGCACCTCTGGCATCCGTTTTAGCCATTTCCGTCTCAGATACATTATTTTAGATGGATTAAAAAGTTCACGTCTAAAGTAACGAATCTCAGATGACATGACTAAATCAGCTGCCAAATGTGGATAAAAGATTCTTACAATACAGGATTTGTTTTTTTTTCTTTATTTTTCTGTTCTTCTGACAGATTAGAAACACTGAAAAATTAACGGTGATGTTAACCTGGCCCTACTAGAGTTGGAGGAAGTAATGCATGTACATATGTAATTCTGGGTCTTCTTGATAATTCATTTTGCCTTTGGAATAGAACACTATTTTTCAGATAGATTTGATGAGTATCTCAAACTGCATATTAATGTCATTCAGTGTTTAATCAGGATCTGAAAAGGATTGCCCTAAAGTTGTGATATTGTTAGGTCTATGATAATGGCTACATTTACTAATTTACAATATCTAAGATTAGAGATGAGCGAATCTATTCGCCGCTTTGTAGATTCGTATCGAATCTTGGAAATTTTCCGTTGCGAAGTGAACCCGAATTTTTTGAGATTCGCTCCATTAGATTCGAAAATGTTCGTAAAGCTTTCTAAGCATTCGCTACGTACTCGTACGCTTAATTGTACACTAATGTAACGTATAAGTTACTTTATACGCTTATGCGTACGAATTCAGTTAATTAGCGAACTTTTACTGTTCGTTATTCGTGCAGCAAAAAGCCCGGGAAGAAAGCGGTCACCTGACCTAGTGGGAAGTGCTTGCTCTGATTGGCTCACAGGCTCGGTAAGCTGGGACTCCAGGGAGCTTACCATTGAAAGTATAGAGAGTGAAGACTCCTCCCTTGTAGCTCCACCTCCATCTCCAGTTTGAGACCCAGAGCAAGTGTGCTGTGCAAGATGGCAAAGCAGCTGCACCCCAACTGGGCAGAAATGGATTGGGGTAGTGATATCCCAGACCCAGAGGTTAAAGAGGAGCCAGAAGAGACTTGGATTCCTAAGCCAAGACCTAAGAAGAAACCCAGGGGCGTTGCTAGGGTCTCAAAAGATCCGGGGCTCAAGCTCCGGATGTATATGTGCCATATTCTTGAAATATCCACCCTGTCCTCTCCCCCCCACATACACACATCCCCTCTATGCTCCTCCTCCAGGCACCATCGCTCTTGGTTTAGCGCTGTGTGCTGGTGCCAGTGCTGCACTATGTCCTGTCAGTGTGCTCCTATGCACAATATGTACTGGAGCTGTGTGCTGCCGGGACATAGTGCAGCACTAGTGCCGCCACAGCATCTCCCCTCATACACTGATCACCCCCATCCTCCACAGCATCTCCCCTCATACACTGAGCACCCCCATCCTCCACAGTATCTCCCCTCATACACTGAGCACCCCCATCCTCCACAGTATCTCCCATCATACACTGAGCACCCCCATCCTCCACAGTATCTCCCCTCATACACTGAGCACCCCCATCCTCCACAGTATCTCCCCTCATACACTGAGCACCCCCATCCTCCACAGTATCTCCCCTCATACACTGAGCACCCCCATCCTCCACAGTATCTCCCCTCATACACTGAGCACCCATACTCCACAATATCTCCCCTCATATACTGAGCACCCCCATCCTCCACAGTATCTCCCCTCATATACTGAGCACCCCCATCCTCCACAGTATCTCCCCTCATATACTGAGCACCCCCATCCTCCACAGTATCTCCCCTCATATACTGAGCACCCCCATCCTCCACAGTATCTCCCCTCATACACTGAGCACCCCCATCCTCCACAGTATCTCCCCTAATACACTCAGCACCCCCATCCTCCACAGTATCTCCCATCATACACTGAGCACCCCCATCCTCCACAGTATCTCCCCTCATACACTGAGCACCCCCATCCTCCACAGTATCTCCCCTCATACACTGAGCACCCCCATCCTCCACAGTATCTCCCCTCATACACTGAGCACCCATACTCCACAATATCTCCCCTCATATACTGAGCACCCCCATCCTCCACAGTATCTCCCCTCATATACTGAGCACCCCCATCCTCCACAGTATCTCCCCTCATATACTGAGCACCCCCATCCTCCACAGTATCTCCCCTCATATACTGAGCACCCCCATCCTCCACAGTATCTCCCCTCATATACTGAGCACCCCCATCCTCCACAGTATCTCCCCTCATACACTGAGCACCCCCATCCTCCACAGTATCTCCCCTAATACACTCAGCACCCCCATCCTCCACAGTATCTCCCATCATACACTGAGCACCCCCATCCTCCACAGTATCTCCCCTCATATACTGAGCACCCCCATCCTCCACAGTATCTCCCCTCATACACTGAGCACCCATCCTCCACAATATCTCCCCTCATATACTGAGCACCCCCATCCTCCACAGTATCTCCCCTCATATACTGAGCACCCCCATCCTCCACAGTATCTCCCGTCATACACTGAGCACCCCCATCCTCCACAGTATCTCCCGTCATACACTGAGCACCCCCATCCTCCACAGTATCTCCCCTAATACACTCAGCACCCCCATCCTCCACAGTATCTCCCATCATACACTGAGCACCCCCATCCTCCACAGTATCTCCCCTCATATACTGAGCACCCCCATCCTCCACAGTATCTCCCCTCATACACTGAGCACCCATCCTCCACAATATCTCCCCTCATATACTGAGCACCCCCATCCTCCACAGTATCTCCCCTCATACACTGAGCACCCCCATCCTCCACAGTATCTCCCCTCATACACTGAGCACCCCCATCCTCCACAGTATCTCCCCTCATACACTGAGCACCCCCATCCTCCACGGTATCTCCCCTCATACACTGAGCACCCCCATCCTCCACAATATCTCCCCTCATATACTGAGCACCGCACCAGCATCTCCCCTCATGTACTGAGCACCCCCCCATCTCCCCTCATGTACTGATCAACCCCTCTCCCCTAATTTACAGAGCCCCCCTCTCTCTCTCCTCATGTACTGAGCACACACACACCTCCCCTCATGTACAGGCTCCAGCACATTTACATTATGGTATAATGGTATACTCACTGTGAAGAAGTTCCTCACAGGTCAGATGCCTGAATCCTCTCCAGATAAGCCCCGCCTCCTTCCTCATGCTGCTCCACACAGACCTCAGTGTCTTGTCCTCCTCACACTGGCCCCGCCTCCAAGCCTGACGCGCTCCTACAGTGGGCTCTGATTAGTGGAGCAGCAGTTCTGAGAGAAGCCTGCTGACTGCTGCTCCACCAATCAGCACTGGTATTGCAGAAGAGAGGGAGGAGCGCTGCTTGTCTCCTCTCTGCGGAAGTATTACTATATCACCCTGTGCCTTGCAGCTGCCATAACATTCGGGGCTCTGGACAAAACATCAGGGGCTCAAGCCCCGAATATTTTGACCTGGCGACGCCCCTGAAGACACCTGTGGCTGTGGTGTTCGTGAACCGGCTGGTGCACCAGAGGTGCCTGGGGCTCCCGCTCCGCCCCCCGAGAAGAAGGATCACTCCTTGAGGCAAAACGATATTGTCCCAGCCGTGGTGAATGCAAATGCCCTGACATTATGGGATTACAAAAAGGCTGTTGAGGAATCATCCTAGGCCGGGGGATCCTAAATTAGAAAGGAGAAAAGGCAACATCCTCTGGTTCTCCGTAGAACAGGGAAGTGGGTTCCTCGCTGATGATGATGACACCGCAGAGGAGTACTTTGTGGGCCGGCGCTCGGTGAAACACCCATATTTGCCACAACCCCGTCATAGTCTGTATGCTGGTGACCAGGGGCGGATTGGCAATGTAATTTACCGGAAAACCTCCCGGTGGGCCAATTGCCTGCAGTATGCTTGGGGCCGGCGATGCCTTTAGTTTACACATTGTCTTAAAATGAAAGGATTACAGCAGGGGAGCTGCGGCCAGCGCCTTCCCTACAATACACACTACAATACACATTACAGCCCGCAGTCCGCCCTGCTGCAATCTCATTATCATCCCATTGTCATGATAATGAGATCTCAGCAGGGCTGCTGGCAGCCGCAATGTGTATTGCAGCCAGGGTGATGGCCACTGTTGGCCCTGCTGTAATCCTATCTTCATGCTGCAATGTGCTTGCTTCTTCCCCTGATGGATGCGCCCCTCCCCTCCTGTAGCTCTCTCCTGCTTTCAGGACCTGTGGCTCCGCCTACTTCCAGCGCCAGCGCGACTGACGCTGTGTCGTCCTGCAAACCCCTCCTGCCTACAGGCTGTATGCCAGAAGAGGCTGCTGCATGGATGTGGGAACGGAACTCAGGTAAGGTTTGTTTGTTTTTTTAATTTTTTTTAGCAACCACTTGACAATGAGTGGGTTTGGGGGAGGGGAACATTATGGTGACCATTACAAAGACAGTACTGTGGGCAGGAAGAGCTTTACTTTGGCAGTTATAGGGACATTACTGGGTCAGGGAGGACATTACTGAGGGTAGGGGAGCATTGCTGTGGCTGCTATAGGGACATTACTGGGGGAAGGCAAGCATTACTGGAGTCAGGGAGGATATTACTGGGGGCTAGGGGGCATTACTGTGGGCATTAGAGAGACATTACTTGGGGAGGGAGGACATTACTGGAGGGCAAGGGGGAGGACATTACTGGGGGCATCATTATTACTGGAGGCACAACGTGGGGCAATATTATTACGGGGGGGTACAATACTATACATAATATTAATTCGGTGGACATTATTATTACTTGAGGTGGCATTTTTAATACTGGGGAAAAATTAAAACTGGGGACACTGTGGGGACATTATTATTATTATTACTGGGATAATTATAGGGGCACTGTAGGGGGCATTATTACTACTGAATTCATACTGGGGCATTATTATTGCTTGAGATACTATTATTAGGGGAATTATTATTACTGGGGGCACTAAGGTGGCATTTTTAATACCGGGACATTATTATTGCTGGGGGAAATATAGGGGGGGGGGCTGTAAGGGCATTACTATTACTGGAGGAACTGTCGGGGGCATTTATAATACTGGAAGCAGAACAGGGACATTGTTATTGCTGGGGGCAGGCATTATTGTAACTGGGGGCACTATAGCAGGCATTAGTATTTCTACAGTGTATTATTTGGGGGCCTTGGGGAGCACAGTATTGAAGGTAGCAGCAGGATGACAATGTTAGGGCACCATGGCGGGGAAGATGATAGAAATTTGAGGACACTAAGATGTTTGTGTGTTATACTCTGCAGAGATGTAACACAGCTAGAAGATGTCATCATGTGTTGTCTAGTCCTAACAGAGAAGATGAGGAAAGAGAATATATACATCAGAGGAGACGTCACTGAGAGATGTCATCATGGCAGTTTGATCCGAATGGAGAAGATGAGAAAAAAGAACATGTACATGACAGGAGAAGTCACTGGATGTAAGAGGTATGTGATGCTGTATACACCTGTATGTATGGTAATGATGAAAGACCAATCAGATTGCTGAAGGTAAGGCTTCCTCTATGATATTGTCTGTGTTTTAAGTCTTCATCCCTTTTCTCCATATCCTAATTGGATACGGAGGAAAAGGAGGATGACAGGACATGGCAGTTGGTACTAGACATCACAGAGGTGCAGAGAGGCAGATTTTATGTAGGTTTTTGGTTCTGCTGGGGCAGTATATTGTGTGGCACTGAGCCAAAAAAAAACAGCTCCCTCTATGGTATTTCTGGCCCCGCCTACTTTTTGGCCCCACCTTTTGTCAATCTGTCTGCCGCCACCACCACCCTCTCTTCAAGTGGGACAGCTAACTACAACTACCTTCTCCTACCAGCCGAAGGTAGTACAGTACCAGCTTCCCTGGAAGATGGAGGCCGCCGATGCAGCAGCCAGAGGAAGACCACTACCTAAACCCATGAAGCCGGAGGATCCAGCAAATTCAAGGCTTGGGTTGCCAGTGCCACAACACTTGCCAGTGTGACCACCCGGTAACTGCCAGAATCCGCTACTAGAGGTCAGTGGAGCTCCACTACGTCAGCTAGCATGGCTTACAAGAGGCAAGAGTGACCTTTAATGTCTTTTAGTAGCAGCAGCAGTGAGGAGGATTTCCAATCCTTAATCTAAGGGACCCCTCAACAGTCTGCTAGGACTTATGGGAGCCATAACGTGGACTACTTCTGACGGGTGAGAACTAGTTAGCCAATTTTTTAAGTTAACTTGTTTTTATTGCCCCATTTGCTCTCATCCAGATGGACATGGATTATTAGGACTCCCCCATCTGCAGAAAAAGTAACGTCCCAGTTGTGCCTAAGCGCGCCAATTCCCTTTTTCCCCCCTACTCAAGTTAGGAAGATGAAGTCAGCAGCAGCCAGGGGAGCTTGGGCTTCTTCCCTGGATGCAACCTTGCCTTCACCGCTGCAGCCAAAAGTTCTTACCGCTGCTGTCCCGGCAGAAGGATCCGGGAAAGCGCAAGTGGCTGCAGCTCTCACCAGCATGACCACCACCCGGACCCAGTCAAGTCCGACTTCCGGAAGAAGAGGGCACTGGAGTTCTACTACGGCAGCGAGCGTGGCCTACAAGAAGCAGGAGCGTCCTCTGAGGTCATTCAGCAGCAGTTCCAGCGAGGAACCCAAGTACTAATGGCTGTCAAGGACACTTCAAGAGGACCTATGGGAGCCACACCATGGACTGCACCTGACGGGTGAGAGCTAGTTGGCACTTTTTGTGTTTGTTTGTTTTATAGTTTGTATTGTCCCCGTTTGACTCTCACCCAGATGGACATGGCTGTCAGGACTCCCCCCCATTCTGCAGAAAAGTCCCAGTTGCGCCTATTTTCCTTTTTCCCCCTTCTCAGTTTATTTGGGAGCCCCCTTTGAAAAAAGGGTTCTCTATTTGCTGCTATTTTATATTATCCATGTGGATTACACGTTACCTGTTTGGATTACAATATTACCTCACGTGGATTACAATTGAATTTTGGACTATGTGTTCCAGACAGTGTTTTATCATGCCAAAGAGCCACGAGGAGAGACTCAAACATATATCTGAGCCTTTTATGCTTGCAAATGTGAAATTGATTGCACTAAAATGTTTGCATAGTTATGTCTTTGCTGTATTTTAGCTACACTGTTTTTAATGGTTCAGCACTTTAGCCCATTGTGTGTATTCTTTTTCTGGTACTGCAATGTGTCCTATTATGCACTTGTACGGTGATTTTAGTAAATTATTCACTTATTGATAGCTAGCAGTGAGCACCTTATTTTTTTTAGCTCATATGGACTGCCTCTAAAGACTGTACACCGCGGCCTAGCCTAGCACGTATGTGCGTCAATAGTACGCTAAGGATTCCTATGCACTTTTGTACGCTAATGCTTACGTAATGCGTACTTTTAATAACGCTGACTGTACGTTCATAATTTGGGCACGTATGTTCGCAAAACAACAATAGTTTTTTTAATGTAGATTCAACCGAATAAATTTGTTTAAGTACGAATCTTGTCAGAAATTCAGCGAATATTTGGCAAAGCGATTTTTGGATGATTCGCTCATCTCTATCGAAGATTTTAAAAAAAGCTAGGATCAGCTTAAAGTGCATGTCTACCTTTAATCACCATGTCTTTTTTAATTTATTTAGGGGTTTTAGGGCCCCTGTTGTAGCGATCGGTGGCAAGGCCGAATTAAGCTCTAGGCACTGGAGGTTCAGTGCCTGGGGCACCACCTTCTGAGGAGGCATTACCAGCTGAAGGTAGTAAAAATTATATTGATATATTTTTTCAAAACCCCTTGCCCAGCTGCCTACTGAATTTAATGCTAAATCCAAACCTTTTCCTTGGGGTAATGGGCGTGCATGTGTGCAGAGCGGCAGGCGATAGACATGAAGAGAGACTGTACCGTACTCACCTGGTTAATGCAGCAAGTACAAGTGAAACACGACAATTAGCTGTAATTTGCATGCAGTTGCCACGTGGTTGCTGTGGCTCTGTTGCAATGTGTATGGGCACTTATATCGCTATACAGCTCATGTGCGTTAATAAGATAATCCTTGTGTCAGCTTCTAGTTTAGAGAACTGTGCTTCATTTAAGTTCAGCACAGGAACTTGGCAGTTGCAGGTCATGTCCTGTGTGGAATTGTCATGTCCAGTTATGGCATCTTTCAAAGTTTGGTGCATATTTAAAAATTTCCCCTAAAAGCGATAGTCGAGTATTGCTTAGTATTACTTCTTATAAGGTAGAATTCAGATGTTGAAGATTTCGAACACCAATCCACAGTAAATTATAGCTCAACATAAATGGAAGCTGTTCTGAAAACCCCATCCACACATAGAAAGTGAGAAGGCTGTAGATTTTCAAATCCACCACATACTTATTATGTTGTAGAAATAGCATGGAATTTCACTGCGGATATCACCCCTTCAACATGGATGGAATCCCAAATGAATCCTATGGACAGTCCACAACAAAATCTGCATGACTCACAAGCTGCAAATGCTTACTCTACTTCTGCACATAACTTAATAGATGGCTCTACAGCGTAACATTTTAGGGGTTATACAAAAATAAACTTTTTTAACAGGCCCCTTCACAGCTCAGTGGGGTTCATAATTACCTGGTCCCGCTGCTGGATTCTGGCCCTGGTCCCTCCACTGTCACCTCCACAGGCCCTGTGTCTCTAGGAATCAACATCCCGTTGACGGGCATCACATCGCTGCTGCAGCCAATCACTGGCTGTAGTGGTGACCTGTCACCCATGCAGTACGTCACATGCCGCACGGGTAACAGGACTTGGATATCCCCTTTAACTGTGTTGTGCTAAAAATGCATAGAGACAAAGATGACTGTGCAGCAAACTTACTGTATGTTGGTATTAGTAACTGTATTATCCAGTAGCTCTAAGAAACAGTACAGTGGTGTTATTCACTTACCGAATAGTGGCGTTATCCAATCACAGTATGGCGGCATTATTCAATCATGTTATTGTGGTATTATTTAGTTATAATATGGTGGTATTTTTTAATCACTGTATTTATTAATATTTGGGTGTATCACTAATCTAGGTATATGGGTTCTAGAGTAACAGATTCTGGTACAGTCTTCCCTGTATTTCCCAGTAGAGCACACGAGTCTTGGGTATCACAGTCCACACCACTGATCACCAGGACCTGGTTGGATTTCCATTTATCAATGGTGCCACCAATAAAATTTATTTTTATAGCGTCACAATTAGTGTTGAGCGAATCAAAGCCAAATGAATTGACTTCGATACAAATTTCAGGAAAAATTTGATTAGTCGTGAAGCTGAATTTCCTTGCACTTTGTGGTAACAAATCTATTTTTTCCTGAAATGGCAGCAAAAAATACATACTCATGTCATCCATTTGATCATGGAGAGGCCATCACGGCCATCTTGGCTAAAGAAACTGTGCAAAATCTCACGCATGGTGACGTGTGACATCACCGCGCTGGCGAGCGCAGTAACGTCATCAATGATGACATCACCACGCCCGCCCTCCATGATGACGTCATCATGTCACCGGACAAGATTTTGTGTGGTGTCTTCAATCAAGATGGCTGCAATGGCCTCTCTACAAGCAAATGGATAAGGTATGTATTTTTTTAACCCTGATTAACCCCTAAAAGGCTTCCATTTTAACATCAGATGCCGAAATCAGTGATAAACGTGGCATCTTAGGGGTTCAATGACGGAGGGCGGCACGATCACTGTTCCCTGTATTTGTGCCCTCTACTTACAAAGGAACGCAATTCGTGACAAAGTAATTCTTAACTAATCGTATTTCTTTGTGAAATTCGGCAAAGCAGCTGAATTTAATTTTTCTTAACTTCACATCACTAGCCACGTTTACTGATTAGTGATGAAAGTTTTATCATTGATTTTATCCTTCATTAGCACTGGCCAATTATTATGGTTGATCAAAAATGAGCAAATCATGATGATAATTGGCAAGTGTAAACAAGACTTCAGGCTGTATGCACACGTTGCATATTAAACACAGATTTTCATGTAGCATACTATAATTAGTAATAAGTATAAAGCAAATACTAAAGTATAGTGGTACTTTTATTTATAACACAATATTGATGGCCATGGATCATATTTTGGTACATTTGTGTAACATTAAATGTAGATCTACTGTAGATCTAAAGGTAGCAATAGAGAAAATACTATTTTGTAAAAGGTGAAATGTGAATTTTTTCTCTATGTTGCTTTCATTCTAATCTCACATTCTCCTAATAGCTCCATCAAATCCTGCGTCAAACCATGGTCTCTTCCATGTGTAACTTTCATGATCTCAAAGGCCTGAAAGAAATAAAGAATGAGAAAAGTAGGTGAGTGTGAGGAGATTTCAATGTTGAAATAATCTTAAAGGGCATCTGTCAGCAATTTTGTACCTATGAAACTGGCTGACCTGTGTGCTTGGCAACTGAAGGCACATATGAACATGGGACCAACACAGATGTCTTCAGCAGCCAAGCGCACATGTAACAGGTCAGCCAGTTTCACAGATATATATATATATATATATATATGTATATATATATGTACAAAAAAACGCGGCAGCACTTAAAAATATAAGGTGGAGGTGCAAAACCGACAAAGACTAAAATATAAAAACAAAAAAAGGCAGCACTTTCAAAAAAATATATTAGAAAAAAGAAACTTTAATTACCCCAGTGGGATGCGACGTTTCGGCTCACATCTAGAGCCTTTCTCAAGCAGTGGCAAGTGAATACACACAAGATATTTATACATAAAGTGCAGGTGCAAAAACAATTAAACAATTACTAATTCATCAAAGAGTATTAATAAAAAATGACCAATGTGTACATATTTCATAAAAATTAAACAGGAAAAAGTGAATTCATATAATCACAAATCCATGATTCATATTGTTTTACATTAATTAATAAATAGTGATCCAGGTGTCCATGATATATTCCTAATTATAATGACAAAGACTGGCCTGATCCATGTGGCTATTCAAGACGCTATGGCGGCGCCGTCCTGGAACATGTCGGCATCCGCGTTCCCCAAGTGCTACTGCGCATGCCAGAAAACATCCAAGATACGTATTCAACGCTATCAATGCTCTATGAGCCCAGCGCATGCGCAACATATCATGTAACAGTCCGATCTCCATACCAGGTACTGGCAAGTACCCTAAAGAAAGTTTTAAAAAGTAAATACAAAATATCAATAAAAATATTTTATATATATAAACCACTTAATACACAGGAAAATGTACATAGGCATAATATACGGGGAATGAAGGGCAACCGGTCTATATTATTGCACCCAATTTATAATCCACATTAAGACCTGAGGGATACAGTGTGGACAATCTATGTATCCATTGTAATTCTTTACTCAATAGTAATTTTGTACGATCACCCCCTCATCGCAGTGGGGGAACGTGATCGATGATCATGAATCTTAACTGATGTTCCAGATGTTTTTGCTCAGTGAAGTGTCTGGAAACAGGTACATCTAACCTCTTTTTTTCTTATAGTATAACGATGGTAATTCAGTCTAGTTTTCAAATCCAATGTGGTTTCACCCACATATAACAGTTTGCATGGACAAATTAATAAGTAAATGACAAAATCAGAATTGCATGTCAAATAGTGTCGGATAATATAGGATCTCGGTGTGCGAACTGACCCCCCTTCACCATCAACCTGCAGTTCACACACGATAAGCAGGGGTAGCACCCCATCCTCCGTGGTTGTAAAACCATTTGCCTGGGGCCTTTGGAGGAAACAACATCAGAGTGGACCAACTGGTCTCCTATACTCCGGGCCCTACGATAAGAGAATATAGGGGGAGAATTAAATTCCTCAACATCATCATGTCCCCTCCGGAGTAATGACCAATGTCTACGTATGACATCATTAATAACCTTAGATTGTTCTGTATAAGTGGAAACAAAGAACATACGCTTTTGTACCTTAACTTTGTTGGATGGCATTAATGTTCGTTGTCTATCTAGATGTGACACTTGTTGTCGTTGTAAATGGACTAAGGATGGAGGATACCCCCTTTGTAAGAACCTATTCTCAATAGTTTGTAACGTGTGGGGCAAGGCTGTGTCATCAGACACAATACGCCTGACCCTCAACATTTGACTATAAGGTAGATGTTTAATCATGTTATACGGATGTCTACTACTGTAGTGTAGGAGCGAATTCCTATCCGTAGGTTTGGTAAATAGTCCTGTGCACAACCTTAACTGATGTTCCAGATGTTTTTGCTCAGTGAAGTGTCTGGAAACAGGTAAATCTAACCTCTTTTTTTCTTATAGTATAACAATGGTAATTCAGTCTAGTTTTCAAATCCAATGTGGTTTAACCCACCACTTCACCCATGTGGTGAGGTGGTGGAGGTACATCGACAACATCTTCCTCCTCTGGCAAGGGTCCCTCGATGAGTTGTCTCAATTTCACTCCTTTTTAAATGAGATTGATCCGGGGGTTAAATTTACAGTGGTGCATTCGGATACCAATATACAGTTTCTAGACATGACGGTTTCCCTAGTGGATAACAGGTTGTGCACAGGACTATTTACCAAACCTACGGATAGGAATTCGCTCCTACACTACAGTAGTAGACATCTGTATAACATGATTAAACATCTACCTTATAGTCAAATGTTGAGGGTCAGGCGTATTGTGTCTGATGACACAGCCTTGCCCCACACGTTACAAAGTATTGAGAATAGGTTCTTACAAAGGGGGGTATCCTCCATCCTTAGTCCATTTACAACGACAACAAGTGTCACATCTAGATAGACAACGAACATTAATGCCATCCAACAAAGTTAAGGTGCAAAAGCGTATGTTCTTTGTTTCCACTTATACGGAACAATCTAAGGTTATTAATGATGTCATACGTAGACATTGGTCATTACTCCGGAGGGGACATGATGATGTTGAGGAATTTAATTCTCCCCCTATATTCTCTTATCGTAGGGCCTGGAGTATAGGAGACCAGTTGGTCCACTCTGATGTTGGTTCCTCCAAAGGCCCCAGGCAAATGGTTTTACAACCACGGAGGATGGGGTGCTACCCCTGCTTATCATGTGTGAACTGCAGGTTGATGGTGAAGGGGGGTCAGTTCGCACACCCGAGCACGGGTAGATCCTATATTATCCGACACTATTTGACATGCAATTCTGATTTTGTCATTTACTTATTAATTTGTCCATGCAAACTGTTATATGTGGGTGAAACCACATTGGATTTGAAAACTAGACTGAATTACCATCGTTATACTATAAGAAAAAAGAGGTTAGATTTACCTGTTTCCAGACACTTCACTGAGCAAAAACATCTGGAACATCAGTTAAGGTTCATGATCATCGATCACGTTCCCCCACTGCGATGAGGGGGTGATCGTACAAAATTACTATTGAGTAAAGAATTACAATGGATACATAGATTGTCCACACTGTATCCCTCAGGTCTTAATGTGGATTATAAATTGGGTGCAATAATATAGACCGGTTGCCCTTCATTCCCCGTATATTATGCCTATGTACATTTTCCTGTGTATTAAGTGGTTTATATATATAAAAAATTTTTATTGATATTTTGTATTTACTTTTTAAAACTTTCTTTGACAGGTTCCATGTGGTTTTGGGAGATGCTTGGTGGCTGTACGTCTGTCCATGTTCCCTGTGGAGTATTAACCAATATGAACTACATCCATAGATACTGAGGAAGCTTTCCTGTGGTCCTTCTTTTTTATTATTTTTATAACACGGAGTCCTGAGCAGTGTATATATTACCCAGCATTTGGGATGGAGGGGACTGCTACGGTGGGTGCTGCCCGATGCCGTTTGTTTGTTTTGCTGTTTAGTGAGATGAGCTGCCGCTATATGGGCACGGTATTGGGTTGGTTATTCCTCGGTTGAGGTTTACCTCCTCTAACCCCCACTATTTTGTCCATTTACCTCCGGCCTGTTGGGAGAAGACAGGAGAACCCTGTTGGCCAAAATGGCACAAATCTGCATACTGACCTTTACTAATATGGCTGCCGAAGGATATCCTTGTTTACCACGCATGCGCTGGAAATTTAGGGTACTTGCCAGTACCTGGTATGGAGATCGGACTGTTACATGATATGTTGCGCATGCGCTGGGCTCATAGAGCATTGATAGCGTTGAATACGTATCTTGGATGTTTTCTGGCATGCGCAGTAGCACTTGGGGAACGCGGATGCCGAAATGTTCCAGGACGGTGTCGCCATAGCGTCTTGAATAGCCACATGGATCAGGCCAGTCTTTGTCATTATAATTATGAATATATCATGGACACCTGGATCACTATTTATTAATTAATGTAAAACAATATGAATCATGGATTTGTGATTATATGAATTCACTTTTTTAACTATTATTGAGGAGTTTGTCACTTGCCACTGCTTGAGAAAGGCTCTAGATGTGAGCCGAAACGTCGCATCCCACTGGGGTAATTAAAGTTTCTTTTTTCTAATATATTTTTTTGAGAGTGCTGGCTTTTTTGGTTTATATATATATATATATATATATATATATATATATTTATATATACAGTACACACACAATACATTCAGAAAGTCTTAAAGGGGTTGTGGCAAATGGCCTTTATCATGTAGAGAAATTTAATACAAGGCACTCACTAATGTATTGTTATTATCCATATTGCCTTCTTGGTTTCCTGGCTTGGTTCATTTTTCCATCACATTATACAATGCTCGTTTCTATGGTTATGACCACATATAGTGCCTTGCGAGAGTATTCGCCCCCTTGACCTTTTCAACCTTTTGCCACATTTCAGGTTTCAAACAAAAAGATATAACATTTTAAATTTTTGGTGAAGTGGGTCACAATTGTGAAGTTGAACGAAATTATTGGATCATTTAAACTTTTTTTATAATAATAAAACTGAAAAGTTGGGCGTGCAAAATTATTTGGCCCATTTACTTTCAGTTCAGAAAACTCACTCCAGAAGTTCATTGAGGATCTCTGAATGATCCAATGTTGTCCTAAATGACTGATGAAGAAAAATAGAATCCACCTGTGTGTAATCAAGTGTCCGTATAAATGCACCTGCTCTGTGATAGTCTCAGGGTTCTGTTTAAAGCACAGAGAGCATCATGAAGACCAAGGAACACACCAGGCAGGTCCGTGATACTATTGTGGAGAAGTTTAAAGCCGGATTTGGATACCAAAAGATTTCCCAAGCTTTAAACATCCCAAGGAGCACTGTGCAAGCGATCATATTGAAATGGAAGGAGTATCAGACCATTGCAAATCTACCAAGACCTGGCTGTCCCTCTAAACTTTTATCTCAAACAAGGAGAAGACTGATCAGAGATGCAGCCAAGAGGCCCATGATCACTCTGGATGAACTGCAGAGATCTACAGCTGAGGTGGGAGAGTCTGTCCATAGGACAACAATCAGTTGAACACTTCACAAATCTGGCCTTTATGGAAGAGTGGCAAGAAGAAAGCCATTTCTCAAAGATATCCATAAAAAGGTCTCATTTACAGTTTGTCACAAGCCGCCTGGGAGACAGACCAAACATGTGGAAGAAGGTGCTCTGGTCAGATGAAACCAAAATTGAACTTTTTGGAAACAATGCAAAACTATATGTTTGGCATAAAAGCAACACAGCTCATCACCCTGAACACACCATCCCCACTGTCAAATATGGTGGTGGCAGCATCATGGTTTGGGCCTGCTTTTCATCAGCAGGGAAAGGGAAAGATGATTAAAATTGATGGGAAGATGGATGGAGCCAAATACAGGACCATTCTGGATGAAAACCTGTTGGAGTCTGCAAAAGACCTGAGACTAAGACGGAGATTTATCTTCCAACAAGACAATGATCCCAAACATAAAGCAAAATCTACAATGGAATGGTTCAAAAGTAAACGTATCCAGGTCTTAGAATGGCCAAGTCAAAGTCCAGACCTGAATCCAATTGAGAATATGTGGAAAGAGCTGAAAACTGCTGTTCACAAACACTCTCCATCCAACCTCAAAGAGCTCGAGCTGTTTTGCAAGGAAGAATAGGCAAGAATTTCAGTCTCCAGATGTGCAAAACTGATAGAGACATACCCCAAGCGACTTGCAGCTGTAATCGCAGCAAAAGGTGGCGCAACAAAGTATTAATGCAAGGGGGCCGAATAATTTTGCACGCCCCACTTTTCAGTTTTATTATTACAAAAAAAGTTTAAATGATCCAATAAATTTCGTTCCACTTCACAATTGTGACCCACTTGTTGTTGATTCTTCACCAAAAATGTAAAATGTTATATCTTTTTGTTTGAAGCCTGAAATGTGGCAAAAGGTTGAAAAGTTCCAGGGGGCCGAATACTTTCGCAAGGCACTGTATGTAACCTAGCTGTGGTAGCCATACTAGCACACTATATAAAAAAGCACAAGCCTATGTGAGCTCCCATAGTCCCAGCCACCAGAAAGGCTGGCGCCTCTACAAAAATTCGGCGCATCCACCGCCAGCTAAAGGGGTATTAAGACTGACGTATAAAACGCCAGTCTTAATAAATGACCCGCTAAGTTTTTTTAACGCCATCATTCTGCACTCAATACCCCATAATGATCAAAAGTGAAAACAGAAAGTTTGAGATCTTTGCTAATTTATTGACAAAAAAAAACTAAAATTTTGAATTGACGGGAGGACGGAAGCGGCTGCCTGCGCCCATGCAAGCGCAGGGGAGCCGAGCGGTACAGTGCTCGTTTCGAGCACGTTCGCTCATCTCTACTTAAAGGGTTATTCTCATTTTAGACAATGGGGGCATATCGCTAGGATATGCCCCCATTGTCTTATAGGTTCGGCCCGCATTTCTATGGGGCCGCCGAAAATAGCCGAGCGCTGGCTCGGCTACTTCCGTCGGCTCCATAGAAATGAATGGGAGCGCACCGCGCATGCACGGCCCGGCTCCCATTCATTTCTATGAGCGGCGCGGGGAGCTGCACCTGGTGGTGGCCGGACCCCCGGAAACCTGGGGTCCTCCAGGCGCAGCGCTCCCCGCTCCGTTCTGGATATAGGTGCGGGTCCCAGCGGTGGGACCCGCACCTATAAGACAATGGGGGCATATCCTAGCGATATGCCCCCATTGTCTAAGATGAGAATACCCCTTTAAGACTTAGTTGAAGCTCCTTTGGCAGTGATAACAGCCGCCAGTCTTCTTGGGTATGATGCCACAAGCTTTGCACACCTGGATTTGGGGACTTTCTGTGATTCTTCTCTGCAGATCCTCTCAAGCTATATCAGGTTGGATGGGGACTGTCGGTGGACAGCCATTTTCAGGTCTCTCCAGAGATGTTTGAGTCAAGTCAGGGATCTAGCTGGGCCACTCAAGGACATTCACAGAGATTTCCCTAAGCCTGGATCATTGTCTTTTTGAAAGGTGAACTTTCAGTCCAATCTGACTAGGTTTTCATAAATTATACCTCTGTTCTTTGCTCCATTTAGCTTTCCCTCAACTCTGACCAGTCTCCCTGTCCCATCTGCATAAAAACACCCCACAGCATGATGCTGCCACCACCATGCTTTACTGTTCAGATGGTATTGGACAGGTAATGGGTAGTGCCTGGTTTCCGCCAGACATGACACTTTGAGGACAAAAAGTTCAATCTTTTTTCTTAAAGGGGTTGTCTCATCTTGCCTAATGGGGGCATATCGCTAGGATATGCCCCCATTGTCTTATAGGTGCGGGTCCCACCGCTGGGACCCGCACCTATATCGAGAACGGGGCCCCGAAAGCGAACGGGGGCGCACTGCGCATGCGCAGCCGCCTCCATTCATTTTCAATGTGGCCGGCGAAGATAGCCGAGCGCTGGCTCGGCTATTTCCGTCGGCTCCATAGAAATGAATAGGAGCGGTGGCCGCGCAAGTGCGGTGCGCTCCCATTCATTTCTATGGGGAGCCGGCTTGGTGGTGGCCGGACCGGAGTCCTCCAGCCACCACCTTGCGGGGCCCCGTTCTCGATATAGGTGCGGGTCCCAACGGTGGGACCCGCACCTATAAGACAATGGGGTCATATCCTAGCGATATGCCCCCATTAGGCAAGATGAGACAACCCCTTTAAGACCAAGGAATCTTGTTTCTCATAGTGTGCAAGCCCTCCAGACATAACAGTATTGAGGCCAAAAAATTCAATCTTTGTTTCTTCAGACAAGAGAATCTTGTTTCTCACATTCTGAGAGTCATTTAGTTGCTCTTTTTGCAACTCCAGGTGGGCTTTCATGTGCCTTTTACTGAGGAGAGGCTTTTTGGCCATGAAATGCAGTTTGTGTACAGATGGAAGAAACTTCCAGCACTGCAAACTTCACCAGAGTCTTTGGAGCTCAGCGAGAGTGACCATTGGGTTCTATGTCACCTCTCTTACTAAGGCTCTTTTCCCCAGTTTGGTGGGGCAGCCATCCCTAGGAAGAGTTCTGGTTGTTCCAAACTTCCTCCATTTAGGAATTATAGAGGCAAATGTGCACTTGGGAACTTTCAGTGCGTCAGAAATTTTGTACCCTTCTCTAGATCTGTGCCTCCACACAATCCTGTCTCTGAGCACTACATGTATTTCTTTCCTCCTCATGGCTTGGTGTTTGCTCTGGTATGCACTCCAATCAAAGTTTAGAAACATTTAAAAAATGATCAAGAGAAATTGGAGGCCCCCAGAACTAAATTTCAAGTGTCACAGCAAAGAGTCCGAATAGATATGTCCAAGCCAAATTTTAGTTTTTCCTTTTTAATAAATTTGCAAAAATTTCTAACATTCTGTTTTTTACTTTCTTATTATGGGGTATTGAGTGCAGATTGATGGGGAGTTTAATTTTTGTTTTATTTTAGCACAAGGCCGTAACATAAGAAAAGATCTTTCCGAATGCATTGAATACTTTATATATCATTGCTTATGGTTTTTAAAATCTCCACCTGCTAACATGCAAAAGAAACATTCGATGTTTACTTCCGTTGTTTTTTCTGGCAATGTGATGGACACATAAGCACAGAACTTTGATCTGATCAATTGTTTGCCCATTAGATATGAGGGAATTGCTCAAAATTCAATTTAGGTCTGATTCGGTCGAATCAGTCAATTGATTCTATTTGGTCCAAACTTGATTCTACCTGATTAATAATAAATAAAATTAAAAAAAATGTTTCCACATAAATCTACACTAATAAATGAGAAAGCATAAATAGAGTTTTAGAAATGTCTGCAAATTTATTAACAAAAACACACTTTCGCATAGACATGAGTATTCAGACCCTTTGCTGTGACAAATTTCTTTTTGATCATTTTTGAGATGTTTCTACACTTTGATTGAAATCTACACGTGGTAAATTCAGTTGACTGGATTTGGGAAGACACCCCCGTATATATAAGGTCAAATCACAAATCACATAAGTGCAAAAAGTAAGCCATGAGGAGAAAAAAATGTCTGTAGATCCTAGAGACATGATCTTGTGGAGGTCCAGAAGGCTACAAAAGGGGTACAAAAAAATCTGCTGCATTGAAAGTTCCCAAGAGCACAGGTGCCTCCATAATTCTTAAATTGAAGAAGTTCGAAACAACCAAGACTCTTCTTTGAGCTGGCTACCCCTTCAAATTAAGGAAGAAAATGGCCTTGGTAGGAGAGGTGAACAAGAATCAAATGGTCACACTGGCTCAGCTCTAAAGATCATGTGTGCAGATGGGAGAAACTTTCAGAAGGTCAGCTATCACTGCAGCATTCCTCCAATCTGGGCTGTATGGCCAGATGAAGTAGCCAGATACTGTAAAAGAAAGTTTGCAAAAAAGAACCTAGGACTCTCAGACTGATAAACAAGATTCTCTAGTCTGGTGAAACCAAGTTCGAACTATTTGTCCTCAGTTCTAAGAATCATGTCTGGAGGAAATCAGGCACTGTTCATCGCTTGAACTCTATTGAACATCTCTGGAGAGAGCTCAAAATTACAGACCAATTATGGTCCCCATCCAACCTGACAGAGCTTGACAGGATCTGCAGAGTAGAATGGCCAAATTCAGGTGTGTCATCATAGCCAAGAGGCTGTAACCACTGCTAAAGGTGCTTCAACTAAGTACTAAGTACTGAGTAAAGGATCTGAATACTTATGTCAATGCAAGATTGTAGTTTGTTCTTTTCAATAAATTATCAAATATTCCAAATATTATGTTTTCACTTTCTTATTATGGGGTATTTTTATTTTAGCATAAGGCTGCAACATAACAAAATGTGAAAAAAGTGAAGGGGTCAGGAAGATTTTCCAAATGCACTGTATACTCCCAGATTAAAGAAAATGAAAGAAGAGATCGAAAAGAAGTGATCCTTTGTGAATACAATTGAAAGCAAAGAGAAAAAAAAAACATCTTTCCACATGAAAATGGGAATCTGGCTGCCTAAAACCACAAAAGCACATAAAAGTATGCAGAGTGATTACCACAATGTTGGATCGTGATAACGAAAAACGATTAGCTATAACTGCACCATACACATATGGTAGAAAGCAGAAGACAGCTCTTTTGGTACTTTGTATTTCATCCCAGACTGATTAAAATGAATGAGTTCTGATGTGACTCACACAGCAAATGACTTTGCGCAGTTTTCTGCATAATGAGAACATGCAGTAGAATGGGCACAAGGTCTGTTACAGGAAAATGGAATTCTGAACTAAATGAGACATTGGTGCTCCTATACGCTATTTTAATGAGTGCTCAGTTTCGCTATTTCTCTAGGTTTCGGAGACATTCAATAGGAAAATGTAGATAGAACATCAAATAGGTGTGTTCTAAATTGTCAGCACACTTGATAGATATTGTTTTCAGATGAGACTGTAAAGGTATACTCATACAACAGTGAAAAAATGGATAAACTTTTTAAGGAAAAAAATTTAACTGCTTTTTATATCTGTTTTTTTGAGCATTAGTCTTTTTATTTTAACTCTTGAAAGACACTTTTTCACATTTTGTACCTGTATTTAATATACAATATACTCAACGGATGTACTCAGTGAGGTCCGTCTGGCCATGAAAATGGAAAAGAATTCTATTTATTGATGGCTGCTATCCACTGGCCTCTAAAAAAATGGCCATGTGAATAGCCCCATAGACTTTAACTGGTTTTAAAAATGGCCATCACATAGCTGTTTTTCACGTCATATGAATGAGGCATAAGAAACATAGATACTGTAGTTGATATGTTAGCTTCTAATAACACTTTATTAGAATTTCCTTTGTGTTTTGCACCTCTACATGTATGACACAGTTACACTATAGAGCTATGGAACATTTATGAACTATGCATCTGTGTCAGTTGAACAGGATTAGGATAAGCTAAGCCTCTGGATGTAAATAAGAACAGCTCAATTAACTTACAGCACTAAGAGGTCTTAAGCAGAATAGGAAAAAAAAATTGTATCATAGATGTCTACACAACTACTCATTACACAATAATTAACGAGGTTCTCCACAACAATAACATTGATGGCCTATCATTAGGATGGGAAATCAATGTTTAACCCCCACTGATCACCACAATGAAGAAGCCCCTTCATTGTTTACCCAGGGTCAAGTGCACATGCACACAAGCGTCTATGTCTGGTTCTACTGCTGAAGAACAAGAGTGCTGCAGCCTCTTGGTTGTGCTAATTCTAGGAAGCCATGGAGGATGTATGCTCTCACTCCCCATAAAACACTGAGGGCCTATCCTCTGGACAGGTTATCAATGTTAAAGTCATGGAAAACCACTTTAAAGAGTAACTGAGATTTAGAACATCTCACAAATTATGGTCTGCTTCACCACTTCCAGCATAGTGGTATCTGTCCGTCCGAATCCCGGCATATTTTCCGGGTAGCGGCTGGTTCTCCGCTGGACCCCATTATAGTCAATGGGGCCAGCGGGTGTTCCGATAACATCCGGCAATACCAGATCAAGATAGCTTCGGCAGGCTGTTCTCTGCTGGCATTGTGAAAGAAGCCTTACTTTTGCTTTTGCTGGGGACAGTAAAAGGCTCTATTCCACCATCCCCAGTGCTGTGGTCTGTCTGCTTATATTCACTTCTAGCTGCCCCAGTGTGTTTCTCCTGCATCCAGCAGGTCTCCTCAAGCCTGGTAACATGTCCTAATATGGGTAGTCTGCCAGTACTATACCGCTCTAGACTTCCTTTCCCATATATGTAGGCCAATGTCCAGTGAGCTGTATCCTACTACTTGCCCCTATCCTCAGCACACATGGTGCGTAAGAGAAAGTTTATGCTCACAGCACCTAGATCTAGTAATCAGCATACACATTATCATGATAGAATATTGCAGGTCACAGAAGACAGTTTACGGGGGAGAGAGTTTATGAGGGAAAAGATCCAGAACAAAGAACACATTGATTACAGCACTGGCGAGGCAAGGTAAACCGATGCTGAGTCAGTCCAGAGAAGGATGCTGACTAATAAATAAGCTAAAACCAACACTTACAGAGGCACTCAAGTACTTCATAAGTTAATTCTATTGGAATAACTGGAGTAAGAAATGCACCAATGTATCAGTAGGTACTGGAGGGAAGATGTGGCTGATATACACAGAAAACAGCGGTCTGGGGGGCGTGGCCAGATGCCGACGAGAGAGGACATGTAGGTGCTGAGCTCCGTCCACCCCAGGCTCCATACAGCTAAATTAGCACACACACACCGCTGAAATGGGCAAGAAGAGGGTCCAGAAGACGCCTAAAGGACAGCCTGATCTGCCAGGAGCGTCTCAGTTCGGGACGTTGGATGCATTCCTTCACAGAAGCACCTCTGTAGAGTCCATGATAGCAGCGACACGTACCGCACGTGAACAAGAGGAATCGGCACCTCCCTTTCTCTCCCCGCAGCAGAAGCGGGTAAGCAGCTCCCCTCATCAGCAGTTTCCTGTTCTGGATTGCGCCTCTCAAAGTGCCTCCAACTGGCAGCACTTACCAGAGCTCACAGAGGCTGCATCCTATAAGGCACACATGAGCCCCTTGAAAGGGAGAGAAGTAGCTGTACCTTAGCATCAGCAACAGGACGCCATTAATTAGAGGGCATTAAGTGGGGAAGATTTCCCGGCATTAACCTCCCCCACAGTGTCTCAGGCACGCTTTCTGTCATATGGAGCCTCTTGTCCATCAATGACCTCCCCATCCAGGAAGATGTTCGGTCTATACTCCTCACTGTCTTTAATTCCATCCTCGAACGGCCACCGACACACCACATATTGATGGACCGTACTCATTGCGCACTTCGACAGAAGACGCAACAGGGGCCTCCAAGAGACATCATCTTTTATATCAATGACTTTGCTCTAAAAGAGGCAATTATGTCAAGAGCACGTAACCTGCAAAAAGCGGATTACAACGGAGTCAAAGTGCCCTTGTTTCAGGACCTATCCTGGAACACCCTCCAAAAATGCAGAGCATTGAAACCATTGCTAGATTTACTTCAAGAGAAATCTATTCCCTACCGCTGGGGCTTCCCCTTTAGCCTATCTGCGCGTAAAAATGGCACTACAGCGATCCTTAAAAATCCAGATTTCGATCGCTTGAACTGGGACTTTATGTTCAGGATGCTACATCACTTGGCTTCAAAGGGCCTTTCTTGACTGCTTTGAAAGGCCTCTACTCCTCTCCTGCGGCTGTGATTAGGCTGCCCCACGCCCATTCTCCACTCCTTCCGATATACAACGGAATGAGGCAGGGATGTTTGTTATCGCCCCTCCTATATGTACTTAGTATTGAGCCTTTTGCGGCACTTATATGCCACACCCCAGATATTCATCGCATCCTAGTTAAGGACAAATAATTTTCAATCTCCCAATTTGCGGATGACGTATTACTTATTTTGACTAATCCTTTCATATCCCTTCCAAATCTCCATTCAGTATTGGATAGATATAGCAGATTGTCGGGCTATAAGCTCAACGCTTCCAAGTCTGAAGCTTTACCTATTAATATCAAACCTGATAGGCTTACCCTCCTACAGAGGCAATTTCACTATACTTGGTGTTCCCAATCCATAAAATACTTAGGAATTCATATTACCCCACACTATTCTAACCTATACAAAGCTGCAAAGTGTTTAATAGCCTTGTCTTGGAAGTGACCCTCCCCGCCTACGTCCTCTGAACTTGGCGCTAGGATAAGGATAATCAGGTCCTTAGAATACTCAGTTGCGCTTCAACGCAACACTGTAGCCAAAGTCACGAAATGCTGGCTGCCTTGGGACACTTGAGAACATTTGATTGACTGAAGAACAAAGAGAGACTCTCTGTTTTGTTATATTAAATTTTATTTTTTTATATTTACAAGAAGTTATGTAAATGTTCAATTGACCTAATTTACTTGATTACTTGTACTATGTATGCCATATCCATATTGTTTTGCTTACAACAAAAATTAATAAAATATAAATGGGGGAAAAAAACAGCATTCTGGGAAGTGGCCTCTGCACTGAGCTCATTAGTATACTGAGCTCCTGAACCAGCCAATGAAGAAAGACACAACCACTTCCTCCACTACGTCTATGCTGCTAAGGACTGGATTCACCTAGTAACCATAAGTGGACAGCAAAACTGCCAGAAGATAGGAAATCTTTGCCACTAGGAGTCTAAGTGTTTTAGGGAAAGCAGATGCTTTCTCAAGGCCTATTGGAAGGAGGCGGAAACTTACCTTATACCCCCTACACTTGTCCAACTGGACTACAGGTGTGCATCATCCAATACAATATGATGTAAAAGATACAAACATTATGCTTGTGTGTGTATATATATATATATATATATATATATATATATATATATAGTACAGACCAAAGGTTTGGACACACCTTCTCATTCAAAGAGTTTTCTGTATTTTCATGACTATGAAAATTGTAGATTCACACTGAAAGCATCAAAACTATGAATTAACACATGTGGAATTATATACTTAACAAAAAAGTGTGAAACAACTGAAAATATGTCTTATATTCCAGGTTCTTCAAAGTAGCCACCTTTTGCTTTGATTACTGCTTTGCACACTCTTGTCATTCTCTTGATGAGTTTCAAGAGGTAGTCACCTGAAATGGTATTCCACAGTCTTGAAGGAGTTCCCAGAGATGCTTAGCACTTGTTGGCCCTTTTGCCTTCACTCTGCGGTCCAGCTCACCCCAAACCATCTCGATTGGGTTCAGGTCTGGTGACTGTGGAGGCCAGGTCATCTGGCGTAGCACCCCATCACTCTCCTTCTTGGTCAAATAGCCCTTACACAGCTTGCAGGTGTGTTTGGGGTCGTTGTCCTGTTGATAAATAAATGATGGTCCAACTAAACGCAAACTGGATGGAATAGCATGCCGCTGCAAGATGCTGTGGTAGCCATGCTGGTTCAGTATGCCTTCATTTTTGAATAAATCCCCAACAGTGTCACCAGCAAAGCACCCCCACACCATCACACCTCCTCCTCCATGCTTCACGGTGGGAACCAGGCTTGTAGAGTCCATCCGTTCACCTTTTCTGCGTCGCACAAAGACACTGTGGTTGGAACCAAAGATCTCAAATTTGGACTCATCAGACCAAAGCACAGATTTCCACTGGTCTAATGTCCATTCCTTGTGTTCTTTAGCCCAAACAAGTCTCTTCTGCTTGTTGCCTGTCCTTAGCAGTGGTTTCCTAGCAGCTATTTTACCATGAAGGCCTGCTGCACACAGTCACCTCTTAACAGTTGTTGTAGAGATGTGTCTGCTGCTAGAACTCTGTGTGGCATTGACCTGGTCTCTAATCTGAGCTGCTGTTAACCTGCGATTTCTGAGGCTGGTGACTCGGATGAACTTATCCTCCGCAGAAGAGGTGATTCTTGGTCTTCCTTTCCTGGGGCATTTCTCATGTCAGCCAGTTTCTTTGTAGCGCTTGATGGTTTTTGCGACTGCACTTGGGGACACTTTCAAAGTTTTCCCAATTTTTCGGACTGACTGACCTTCATTTCTTAAAGTAATGATGGCCACTCGTTTTTTTTTTACTTAGCTGCTTTTTTCTTGCCATAATACAAATTCTAACAGTCTATTCAGTAGAACTATCAGCTGTGTATCCACCTGACTTCTGCCCAACACAACTCATGGTCCCAACCCCATTTATAAGGCAAGAAATCCCACTTATTAAACCTGACAGGGCACACCTGTGAAGTGAAAACCATTTCAGGTGACTACCTCTTGAAACTCATCAAGAGAATGCCAAGAGTGTACAAAGCAGTAATCAAAGCAAAAGGTGGCTACTTTGAAGAACCTGGAATATAAGACATATTTTCAGTTGTTTCACACTTTTTTGTTAAGTATATAATTCCACATGTGTTAATTCATAGTTTTGATGCCTTCAGTGTGAATCTACAATTTTCATAGTCATGAAAATACAGAAAACTCTTTGAATGAGAAGGTGTGTGCAAACTTTTGGTCTGTACTGTATATATATATATATATATATATATATATATATATATATATGGCTCAAGGTAATTTCTATAATTTAAACCTAACAGACCTAATGCACCTTATTTCATAATCCATAAAGCCTTTTGCTGGAGAAGCCTGGTTTGAAAATCCATTCCATTGTTTGAGGAAAACAATGTTAGTATGTCTGCAAACCTAACACCAGATTCATCACCCCATGTGTTTCTCTTATATGTTGAATGCATCTAGGGGAACCTTTGCCATTTTCCAGAGAGTAGAAATGTTCTCTGATACGTTTAAACAAGGGACGCATCTTTTTGCCTACGTAAAAATAATTACACGTACATAACATAAATGATTAAATCCGACCAACACGTAATAAAAAGGCATGCTGTAAATTGAATATTACCTATTCATTGTACCTTATCCATGCAAAGATATTTACAATAGCAGCAATGACCACATCTCTAGTTCACTTTTGATATGGACTCTTGTAACCAATTGGAGTGCTTTTGCTGGAATCTTCCCTGTACTAATTCATCTCGTAAGTTTTTTCCCTTTCTAATTTGATATTTGGGGGGCCTCCATAGTGTGATTTTTTTAGATCTGGGTTAGATTCCAGCAAATGCCTAATGACATCTGCCGTTTATTTTCTTTTTTTTGTTCCCTTTGGTTGCTGTGTAACAAAACATCTTTGTCTTGATTCATAGCTCTAGAAAATGCTTCTCCTATGATTCATTGTAACCCCTCTGCCTCAACCGATCCATCAATTCAATTGACTGCTCGAGGAAACTTCCATATTGGCTATTGATACTGCGTAATTGCAGAAATTTACTGTGTGGCATTGCTTTCTTAACATGTGAAAACTTCCATAGTACAATAGATAATTTATTGCTGTTGGCTTGCAATATACCTTAGTTATTACACTCTCATTATTCAACTCAATATGAACATCAAGAAATTCAATATGCCTAACACCAAAACTTGCCATGAATTGCATATTCAAATCATTCTCATTCAAATAGGCCACAAGTTCCCCAAACAGTTCCTCCGTACCCGAACACACCACCAATACATCATTAACAAAATGACCCCAATATTTAATATTGGATTACTGATGTTATGTATATATTACTCCTCCCACATGGCCAAAAGTAAATTTGCAAATGTTGGGGCTACTGGTGTCCTCCTTGCCATTCAAATACATTGTGTGTACCACTTATTAAAACGAAAAGAATTGCTTGTCAAGACAAATTGTAGGGCTTCACTTATGATGCGTATACATGATTCACTCTTTCCTACCTTTTTCCAAAACATATTTGTGGCTGCTATGCCTTTGTCATGGTGTATCCTGCTATCGCTCCAGTGTCTTGTATATAGGATGGTACAGCCCAGAACAAAGGTCTAAGAAACCAGTCAAAGTAGCAAGAGAGGAGCTCACTCATTGAGCCCCTCTGTGCTACTATAAGTCTCCCTGGGGGATATGTTAAGGTCTTATGGACCTTGGGTAAAAAGTACTAGTTAGGTTTTGATGGTCTTTTTGGTAATAGTTTTTCAGCCAGTCTTATTGATAGTATGCCTACATCTACTTCCTTCCTCAATATAGATTGTAAACGTGTTAGATGTACTCTCGTGGGATCACTGGCCAACATTTTATATGTCACAGGATAAGCCAACTGACGTATAGCCTCATTCACATGGGCCTTCTTCTCCATTAGCACTATATTTCACCCCTTGTCAGCAGGTTTAAACACAATCTCACCATTAGTTTTTAATTCACGCATAGCTCTTTTTTCACCATCCGTGAGCTTATTAAAGTCTGTGGGATAAAATAAAGCTCTCACATCCTCACTAAGAGCCCTCTCAAAATTAGCCACAGAACCACCCGCTGTGAAGCTAATGAAGGATAGTGAATTTGTCCTAAGGTGAGTGCCATGCTGTCAAAGGGTCAAAGTTATGAGATAAGGCATCAGCTTTAATGTTCTTATCTGCTGGACGAAAACGCAACAGAAAACACCATCAGGCCTGGTGAGGGTTGAGTCGCTGAGCAAACTGGAGATCATCTATACTGATCACAAATATTGGACCTAACAGATGACGCCACCCCTCCAGGGCCAATTTAATAGCCAATAGCTCCCAGTACCCGATGGAGTAATTCTGTTTTGTGAAAGTGAAGGCCTTTAAAAAAAAAGACATAAGTGTACATCTTCTCAGAATCACCTTTTTGCAAAAGTATGGATCAAGCATCTACAGGGAATGCATCCACCCCTAGGAAGAACAGTTTGGTAGAATCTGGGCAACAAAAAATGGATACTGCCTAATGGACTTGAAGGCAATTGGAGTAGCATACCTTCGCTGGTTAAACCAGCAAGCTAGGAACATAAGCTCAGAAACTCTCCCCTAGGGAAAGATGCTTTAAATACCCAGAAGTGAGCAGTAATAGGACAGAGAAGACTAAGAATGCATGCAGGCTGGCATGAGTGCCCTAAGGCAGGAAGAGCTACAAGAGACTACATGGGACATCAGCTTTCAGGCCCGCTGCAGGTGGGCAGAGGAGGGCACGCAGGTCTGGATCGCTGGCACAGAAGCATGGATTGTGAGGTAAATAACTTATAAAGTAAAGCCTCATGTCCTTAATGGCTCAAGTATACTGTATAGGGCTGCACCTGAGAAGTAAAAGAGAGCTACACATACAGCAGTAGAAACGGTACCACCAAACAGTAAGGCAGTAAACATTATATTACACTGGCTGATGATAAATCTGAATTATACACAGATGAGCCATAACATCAGGGCAGACTGGCCATAAACAATATCTGGGGACTTCCAGAAATACCGATGCACAAAGGGTTGCCAGAACCGCTGGCACTCTCATCCTTCTTACTTTAATGTAACAGACCTTCATGACCGACAGCTGGGTAGAGAAGGTCCTGATGCTCCCAATGTTAAAGGGGTTGTCTCACTTCAGCGAGTGGCATTTATCAAGTAGAGAAAATTAATACAAGACATTTACTAGTTTATTGTTATTATCCATATAGCTTACTTTGCTGGCTAGACTAATTTTTCCATCACATTATATACTTCTAATTTCCATGGTTACGACCACCCCGCAATCCAGCATCGGTGGCCGTGCTTGCACACTATAGAAAAAAGTGTCCGCCTCTCTGCTGAACCATAGGAGCAAACATAGGTCAGTCCTTTTTCTGATGTGCAAGCATGGTCACTGAAGCTAGTTTTGAATTGTGGTCATAACCATTGAAACGAGAAGTGTATAATATGATGGAAAAATTAGTCTAGCCAGCAAAGGAGGCAATATGGACAATCACAATACATTAGTAAGTGCCTTGTATTAACTTCATCTACATGATAAATGCAATTTGCTGAAGTGAGACAACCCCGTTTAATGCTAGGAGCACCAGGTCCTTATATACTCAGTCAACATCCAGAAATGCTTCTGCATTCAACTGTATTACTATCCTCAGGACAATTATACAGTTGAATACTGTTGCAGGGCAGGGAGCCATGATACACCCTGTTGGGCAACAGGCCACTAGGCCTGAGGCTGTGACACAATGTATCAACAGAGCAAGCAGCTGTCATTACAACTGCCTATGCCAGGATACAGGTGAGGTGATGCTATCATTGCTATTGCTTGTGGAAGGACAAAAATAGCTCATGTGGCACAGAACAGGAGGAAGGTAAGTATTTATTTTTTCTTTTCCTAGTCTTTATTGGAGCACTATATTGTAGGAACAATGATTTCTGAGATCACTGTGTGGCAGTAATTATTGAGGTGGGGGCTATCTGTATGGCTCTATTTCTATACTACGGTATAGTATTTAGAGATAAACACATGAGGGAAACACATGAGTTACAGTATTAGGGGTAGCAGCAGGGTTATTTATACCCTTGGGGCTCTAGGGTGGGGGGTTTGTGTTGAGAAAGTGGAGAAGATGATGAAAGCTGAGGAGCCAAAGATTTTTTGGTAAAAAAAAAAAAATTCAAAAAGATGGTTGAAAGAGGTCCTCATGGTTGTGTGTCGTGCCCTGGAGCAGGGGGTACATTTGGACATTTGTGGACATTTTCCCTATGCAAAGTTAAAACTTCTTACTTTATTTCTCTTAAAAGGGTTAATGTATACTGTTTATTACTGTGTGACTGCATTTTATATGTATGTTGTGATATATATCCTGTTCATTATCACTGTATTTGCAAGGCTCTGAGGAAAGGGTTTATGAGGGAAACCATACCTACTCCATTTTGTTCCACTGTTTACACAGTGAGCTCTTTCCCCCTGCTTAATGCTTACATTTAACCCTTAGGATACCAGCGCCATACATGTACGGCGTGGGAGGCCGGGACACAAATCCCAGCGCCGTACAGCTACGGCGCTCTGATCGGGCAGGCGCAGGAGCTATGCTCGCCCGATCAGCTACAGGGCTCCGGCAGTGGCCGATAGCCGGACCCCTGCTGTATGCACTGGCATCGGTGAAAACACAGATGCTGGTGCATTAACCCTCGCACTGCGGGTATCCTAAGGGGTTGCAATCCCCATCGGGTCCCCGCGCTGCTGTGACGGGGACCTGATGGCAGGGAAGGCAACCTGATGCCTTGCTTAGGCATCGGGCTGCCTTCTACGGAAGCCTCTGAGATCCAGCCCCCTGGATCTCACAGGCAGGAAGCTGTAAGTGTATTACCAGTGTACAGAAATATTGTAATGCATAGTGCAGGGGATCAGACCCCGAAAAGTCGAAGTCCCATACTGGGACAAAAAAAGTGAAAAAAGAAGTTAAAAAAAATAAAGTTTTACAAAAAAATATTAAAGTTTCAAGTAAAAAAAAAAAAAAAAAAAGCGTCCTTTTCCCGAAAAAAAGTTAAAAAAATTGTAAAAAAATAGGGAAAAAAAGAAAAGTAGGCATATCAGGTATCACCGCGTCCGTATCGACCGGCTCTATAAAAATATCACATGACCCACCCCGCTCGGTGAACACCGTAAAAAATAAAAAAAGCCATTTTCTGGTCACCTTGCCTCACAAAAAGTGTAATACCAAGCGATCAAAAATATGTATTAATCCCAAAATGGTACCAATCAAACCGTCATCTCGTCCCACAAAAAAATTAGACCCTACCTACAACAATCGGCCAAAATTTTTAAAAAAAATGGCTCTCAGAAAATGGCAACACAAAAAACAAGATTTTATTCTATTCAAAAATGCATCTAATGTCTAAAACTTAACAAAAATAAAAATGTTAGGTATATTGGGTATCACTGCATCCGTAACAACCTGCTCTATAAAAATATTACACGAGATGACCTCCCAGGTGAATGCTGTAAAAATGTTTTTTTTAAAAACTATGCCAAAACAGACATTTTTTCCCCTCTTGCCTCACAAAAAGTGTAATAGCAGGCGATCAAAAAGGCACATTTACCCCAAAATGGTACCAATCAAACCGTCATCTCGTCCTGCAAAAAATTAAACTCTACCTAAGACAATCGCCCAAAAAATAAAACCTGCTCTATAAAAATATTACACGAGATGACCTCCCAGGTGAATGCTGTAAAAATGTTTTTTTTAAAAAACTATGCCAAAACAGACATTTTTTCCCCTCTTGCCTCACAAAAAGTGTAATAGCAGGCGATCAAAAAGGCACATTTACCCCAAAATGGTACCAATCAAACCGTCATCTCGTCCTGCAAAAAATTAAACTCTACCTAAGACAATCGCCCAAAAAATAAAAAAAAATATGGCTCTCAGAAAATGGCAACACAAAAAAAAGATTTTATTATGTTCAAAAATGCATCTACTGTGTAAAACTTAACAAAAATAAAAATGTTAGACATATTGGGTATCACCGCGTCCGTAACAACCTGCTCTATAAAAATATTAAATGAGATGGTCTCCCACGGTAATGCTGTAAAAAATTTTTTTTCAAAACTATGCCAAAACAGCCATTTTTTTCCCTCTTGCCTCACATTTTGTCTCTGAATTACAAAATGGTGCCAAAAAAACATTCTAGCAAAATCTGCCTCACAAAATCACTTTATAACTGAATTGGTGCTCAGAAAATGGTTTGGAAAATTTTGTTGAAAATTTGAAAAATTGCTTCTAAACTTCTCTAAGACCTCTAACTCCCTAAAAAAATAAAATGACATTTACAAAATGATGCCAACATAAAGTCGACATATGGGGAATGTTAAGTAATAAATATTTTATGAGGTATCACTTTCTGTTTTAAAAGCAGAGAAATTGAAATTTTGAAGATTGAAAATTTTTCAAAATTTTGGGTAAATTTGGGATTTTTTCATAAATAAAAGGTGAAATATATTGACTCAAATTTATGACTGTCATGAAGTACAATGTGTCACGAGAAAACAATCTCAGAATGGCCTGGATAAGTAAAAGAGTTATTACCACATAAAGTGACACGTCAGATTTGCAAAAATCGGCCTGGGATTTAAGGTGAAAAGTGGCTCGGTACTGAAATGGTTAATAATTTTTTATGCTGATGCTCGCATTGTTTTTCAATAATATTTTGAACGTTCTAAATACAAGACCGAGTGTCTTGTGTTCACTCCTGCAAGAAACTTTGTAATAATTTCACTCCTTTTTTGGCATAAAGTCGTTATTCTATTGGTATATATACACACATGCTGAAATAAAACTGAAGGTCATTTTATGGAGCACACACCTCCCTGTGTCTCTGTGATGATTCCTTTCTCGAGACGCTTGATTTAACCCTTAATTTGGCCCCATCATCACATCGGTAGAGCTGACTTCGCTCACAGGTTAATGAATACTGAGAGACTGTTAGGACTTGAGAAGCTGGTAATTTTCCTTAGCTGTTATACAGTTTAAAAAAGGGCATGTTTTGGAGGTAAAAAGCTAAACATTGTTTACCACCAAAAGCAGACAGCCTGACTTTGTGACTGTCTGGTTTAGCTCAGTTGTTAGGTCTGGAAACTTGTTTTTTTTCTGGAAAAAACTGCTGTGTCCTTGCCACTGAGGATCATTGAAGCTCTAATGTAAGTCTATGAGAGACGGAAAGTGTTACAATGTATCTATTTGTGCTGAGCTTCTCCACTAGAATATTCCAGTCTAGCTAGAAACTGTATATAAGGAGAGCAGTCAGAGCCCCTAGTGTGCTGCAGTTAGGGAACAGTGCTTGGAAGAGGAGACTCTGCCAGACTACGGAGTGACCAGAAGAATACGCTGAGATGGGGATACTTTGCCACAGACCCTGGATCACCAGGCTTTGACCAGGGTATCAGCCTTCTGAAGAGAGAGAGAGACAGCTAGCTAAGTCCTTTCCTCAGCATCAAACCCTTTTTCTGCCAGGGAGGAGACTGGAGAAGCCAGCCCTACACCTCGCATCCATTGTTTTGCACCTAAATCCCTCCAGTAAAGAAGCATCCTGATTTACTGCAGACCCTGACTCTCCGGACTTATTTCCCATTGAGGTACACCACGGCTTACCATACCTTCCGGAGAGAAGCAACACATAGTGACACCTCGATATGGGCTGAATGAAGAAGATGAGGAAATATAGTACAATCAGGGGAGAGGTCACTGGATGGTAAAGGTGTGTAGAACTGAAACACCTGCCAGCATGGTGAAGGTATGAAGGCATAGTGCTATGAGGAGAGCAGGAGGAAGACAGAATGTGACAGCTGGCACTGGCCACCACAGAGGGTCATCTTCTGTGGAGGTATTTTATGCTGCTATTTGGTGCTGCTGGGGTAGTATTGTGTGCTTCACTGTGGTATTTGGCTTTGCTGGGCAGGTATTTTGCGCTTGTATTAGGGTGTTTGCATGGTGCTGTCGGGAAGAATTAGTGAGCTACAGTGTGGTGTTTGGCATTGTTGGTGAGGTATGTTGTGTTGGACTCAAAGGTGTAGCTAGAGGGGGCAGGGGGTGGCTGCCTCGGCCCTACTGTGGAGGGGGTGAGACTCACCACCATTACAGGAGGCCAAGCTCACTGTTCACTGGTCCTCTTCTCTTGGTGCCATGCTGTGCTAGGTCTTGACAACATACAGCTTCAGAACTTAGTGCATGTAGGAGTGCATGGAATTTATCATAAGGGGAATATCTGAAGTCAGTTTTTCTTGAGTCTGTGTTGGTGTAGTTTATGCCACATTTATCAAATGTCACAGGTTGTTTGATAAATTTGTCTCATCCTTAAACCTAAAACTTTTGGCTAGAAAAGCTACTCAAATTTTTCTCCTCGTACCTCATACTGGAGTGGGATTGCGACTTTTTTCCGACGTTTTAGAAAAGTGTCAATGATAGATCTGGAGTGAAACTCATTAACATAGCTAACTACACCCACATTTCAAAACTGGAGTGAGCAGTGTAAAAATGCAAAAAGTCTCAAAATTTGTGTGCAATGCAAAAAGTCACAAACGCTCTATTTTATGAATTTTTGAAGCCAGAATTCTGGAGTTAAAGGGGTATTCCCATCTCACACATGTAGTTTGTATAGTTAGATATAGCCATACCAATATTATTACTAATAGAATGTATTTATATAAAATGTAACGTTTAGAAGATTTTCCTATTTGTATTTCCATTGTCCCACACACATTAGTCAGGCCGTTGCCCCTGGTTACGCCCACCGCGGCCATGTAGTAGTGATGGTCAGCTTGCTTCTGTTCAAACCCGCTCTGAGGTAACTGCTGTATTGTGAAAGCACATTGCATGAACATGCAGAGACACATCTTAGGGTACTTTCACATGTGCGTTTTGGACGCTATCAGTCCAAAACACAATGGTCAGGATCTGTCCAAAACGCAGACTTTATAAACGGATCCTGCTCCATAGAGATGAATTGATCTTGAAACAGGATCCGTTTCTCTGCATTTTGGAAGCGCAGACAAAAATGCTACAACCCTAAGATGTGTCTCTGCATGCTCATGCAATGTGCGTTCACAATACAGCAGTTACTGTACCTCAGAGCGTGTTTGAACAGGAGCAAGCCGGCCACCAATACTACATGGCCGCGGTGGTCGTAACTAGGGGCAACGGCCTGACTGATGTGTGTGGGACAATGGAAATACAAATAGGCAAATCTTCTAAACGGTACATTTTATATAAATACATTCTATTAGTAATAATATTGGTATGGCTATATCTAACTATACAAACTACATTTGTGAGATGGGAATACCCCTTTAAGGCATGATAAATCTGACCCTATGACTTGACTTGTGCGATATCAGATCTGAGGCTTGGGCGCCTGGACAGAGCTAATGCAGGAGAGATGGGTCAGATCTGGGGTATGTAGAAATTTGGGGTCAGATCTGGGGTCTGAATACATTTGGGTCCTGATCTGTGGTCTGTAAGACTTTGGGGGCTGATCAGGTCAGTTAATTATGCAAACTTCACCATTTGCATTGAATATAAGTTCAATTTAAATCTGCCTCCCAGGGACATTGCTTATTGTGGCTCATTTTCATCTCGCCCATGAAAGGGCAAGATGGGACAACATCTTTAAGGCTCATTGGTGCATAATGCATAAAGTAACTGAAGACTTTAAGGTTCTGTAAGTTTGAAGAAGAAGGTAATAGTAAGCAAATATTTATTTGTTTCTTAATGAAGTTTTATGTTTTGTATATGAAGATCTGCTTCAGGGGACTCTCCTGGTATAATTCACACAAATGTCTTGTACTAATTGGCAAAGTAGACTCTTTTTACTGGTCACTATAATTACTACCATCTTTTCAACGCTATTAAAACACCTTAAAGAAATTCAAATAGATTTTGCTGCTTATTAAATTTCTATGAGAAACAATTACTAAGTGTAATTACCCAGAATCCACCACTACAGTATGGCGATTGCTACAAAGGGCAGATATGATTTGTGGGATATTTCTTTCTTCTTTCCTTTTCTAATTAAATGGACATTGGTGTACTGGTGAATAAACACCTTCTATTCAATACTACAGATGTTACAAGTTATGACTGTCATCAGAGATGCCGCAGTAATATCATCTGGGACATATTAAGGATGCTGATCCTGCAAAGTTTTAAATCTCAAAAGTGCTGAAGGGCAAGGTTGTTCTGTGCATTGTGTGCAATTATATGTGAAACAGTGACCACCAGCTCTTCCGCTCTCCAGAAAGACTATTGTTTGGTAATTCACTGTTAATAAAGTGACAATAAGAAGTCCTTGCTGTTTGCCATAAGAAATGATCTGTCCTGATTTGCAAGACTTAAGGCCCTTTTAGACGGGCCGTTGTGTCTCCCTGCCCGAGCACCGATCAGCGATATCGGCGCTCGGGCAGGGAGCCTTTACACGGCCCGATGAATCGAGCGCCGGGCCGCACGAGTGATCGCTGTATCACTCGTGCGGCCGGGAAGCTCCATACTGTCAGGCGCACATCGCCTGTTTACACAGGCCGATGTGCGCCCGACAGATTGGATCTTTTGTAGAAACCAAAAGATCCAATCAGCCGACGAACGAGCGTTTTGCTCGTTCGTCGGCTGATTAGGGCCACTTTTACACGGGCCGATTATCGGCACTAGCGTTCCTAGGAACGATTTTTCGGCCGATAATCGGCCCGTGTAAAAGGACCTTTAGGCTACTTTCACACTCGCGGCAGGCCTGATCCGGCAGGTGAAGGGTGCTGCCGGATCAGGACTGCCGCAGCGACATGTGTGGAGCCGGAACCGCGCTCCGGCCCCACACATGTCACACAGTACATACATAGACACACACACATATACACAGACAAATACACATACATACATACTTACATGCTCCCGGCAGGTCTTCAGAGCGACAGAGAACACAGGTGACGATTCCCCACAGCGCCCTCTGCTGGGTGCCTGGTGGAATCGTCACCTGTGCGAGCCGTCCTGTCCCTCCGACGCTCTGAAGACCTGCCGGGAGCATGTAAGTATGTATGTGTATTTGTCTGTGTATATGTCTGTGTATGTTTATGTGTATGTCTATGTCTGTATGTGTGTATGTGTAGCCGGATCTGTCATGAACTCCATTGAAAGTCAATGGAGGGCGGATCTGGTTACCATTGTGGATCTGGTTACCATTGTGGTCACACCAGACGAATCCACCCCCATTGACTTGCATTGGGGGTCATTCCGGATCCGTCTTGGTGCGGATGCCTGGACCGGAGAGCAAACCGCAGCATGCTGCGGTTTGTTCTCCGGTCTGAAGACGGAACGGAATGCTTTCAGGAGCATTCCGTTGTCTTCAGTTCAGTTTTGTCCCCATTGACAATGAATGGGGACAAAACTGAAGCGTTTTATTCCGGTATTGAGCCCCTATGACGGAACTCAATACCGGAATTTTAAAACGCTAGTGTGAAAGTAGCCTTAACATATTTTCTTGGATACTTGTCTGTTTTTCTTTAAAAACATTGATGCTGGACACGATTGCAATGTTTTAAAAAATATACTTGAGGAAAACTAAAAGAATTTAGATGATATATATATATATATATATATATATATATATATATATAAAGATAACATAGACAGTTATAGGAAAAGTAAAATATCATATAAACAAGTCATGAAACAGGAATGGTGGCCCATCTTGATTATTACAATTTGTTATAAAAGGGAAATTATTGATGCTTGATGGAAGAAGTAATATTGTACAAATCATTGTTTAAAGGGAACCTGACCACACAAAATTGGCCTTCAAACTGCCTGGAGTACCTGAACTGTCAATTCATGTTGTCATAGGTGATTTTCTTATTAGGTTCTATTGTCTTCCAAATGCAGCGAAAATCATCTTTATTTACCGCTTCCACTGTATGGTAATCAGCACTTTATTGTGAAGGAGGATGGCACCTTCTTGTCTGAAGTTAATGTTGTCACACCCAAATGCTGCGCTTCTCCACTGGTTCGCATTTCCTAGTGCAGTCAATGTCATGAGCAGTGGGTATGAATCCACTGCGGCAACCATCCGGTTTGACTTAGGACTAATCCTAAGGGCATTATCCTGGCTGTACCCTGATGTTCACAATTTAACCTCTGTACAGGGATCTGGACTAGGCTGCAGGGGAGCCACCAGGCTGCTACCTCTTGCAGTAGTCCCAGTGTGGTTGACAGCTGACCAATGGGGGTCAGAGAACCTGGTGGAAGGCACTGAAGGGTCAGGCTATACTTGGAGTCAGTAACAGGGAGAAATCAGGGCAAGTGGAGTTTGTGTGAAGCTGAGAAACAAGTCTGAGGTCAGAGCAGGCAGCAAAGGGTCAAAATGGTAAACAGGCACAGGTTGTAGGGAACTAGTATAGTAAACTATAGTACCTATTGCTCAGGCACCCTCCCATAGGGGAAGTTGAGTTAAATACCTCAGGTTAGCCAGTCATTAGCTAGTGATGATTAGGGTGTGTGTGCGCTGACCCTTTAAGGGCTAGGAAGAACGTGTCCTATGGGCCAGCAGAACAGACCTGACAGATAAGCACAGGCAGCAGCAAGCAGTGGAGAGCAAGCTGGAGGATTCCAGTGTCCAGACCTGCTGCAGGTGAGCAGAGGATGGGCTGCAAGGATGACAGAAGCAGAAGCCAAGTGTGTGGTAAAAGTGCGGTGCCCATGCCTGCTCCATATAGCAGTGTGGCATTGGGCATGCAGAGCCGCTGTAACAACATCAATGTATGGAAATACTATAGCAGTCTGCGTCAGAACTGGGAGAGATAGGTGGAGACAAAACAGATGAAAAAGGGTTAATCAAGGAACTAGCCACAGCCAGAATACCAGGAGTATAAGAAGCCATTTCAACAGTCACACATGCAAAAAAAAAACAACAAAAAACCTTACTGCATTATGTCAGATGATGAAATTAATATTGACCTTTCCAGCGTAACATGAAGAAAGGAGCGGCACTCACAAATATAGCGTAACTGAGATCTATGATCAGCTCCCTGTGTTTACGTCCTAGTGCAATACTCACAGGCAGTATCTATAGCATCAGGTTCCTGCCTCTCCCTCTCCTCCCAGCTCATACATCACAGATCCAAACATGCTGGGGCTTGACTGGTCAGCATGGCAAACCTCCCAGCACTGCCATGAACAATGATTTGGCTGGGTAAACTTCTGACAGTCATCCCCCACCCTCTCTTTCCCTGTTGTTAGGGAATGTCCATGAGCAGGGGGCAGGATTTGGGAGCAACAACCAAGCAGCTGATTAGCATACAACAAGAGTGGTGAATAAAGATGATTTTTGCTGCATTTAGAAGACAGAATAACCTAATAAGACACCATCCAGGACAACATGAACTAATTGTTTTGTGCACTCCAGGCAGTTTGAAGGCCAATTTTGTGCTGTCAGGTTCCCTTTAATGATTGTATAATGAATTTAATCTTTTCCAAACAGATTTATGTAAATGAAATGGCTAGAAGCTATCCCCTTGCCTTTACATGGTTATCTATACTGGTTTTTTGATGGCTCTGCATGCCTGCAGGGACATACAGCACCATCAGTTACCACAGGCTTAACACCTGGGCTCCAAAGCAGACATAAACAGAACAGTATGGCATTTAACAACTATGAACAGTTTAACAGAAGTCAAACCTTACACTTACCTGCTTAAGTGTTGTCATAGCTCCAGGAAACATGCCGAGATGAAGCTGAAGCTTGCCCACTTTTGTTAGCTGGACGGCCCGTACCGGATTGTAATTTGAATAGTACAAGCTGAAAACAAAAATAATTAATTTTTTCATTCCTAAAGATACTTTAAGTATAGAACAAATAAAATGATATACAGGACACATTTATAAATGAGGACTTGGGATACATAAATACATTTATATAAATGATATAGCATGGTTTTACACCGAATGGCTAACATTCACCAGGTATTGCCCAGTAGGTACTTATTGTCCCAGGATGTTCCAACAACTATTTGCAGCCATTATAGTTCCCTACAGGGTTTTTTTTACCTATAAAGTGCAGCCTCTTTATTGCATGAAATCACTTCTTAAGGTGAAACCTCCTGCCAGCCTTACATTCTGTTGTCCTTTAGTGATTGGCTTTATTAGGGTACATTCACACAACTGTATGTATTTTACATTCCACAAAACGTGGATCTACAAAATACAAACGATGTCCGTGTGACATCTGTGTTGCTTCCTTTTTCTTTGCGGACCTGTTGATTTCAATGGGTCCATGGTCTGCATGTTCAGCCAAGAATAGGCCAGCGCCTCTACATAACCATGGCGATCCACCGCCAGAGCAGGGGCTTTATTAAGACTGGCATCTAAAACACCTGTCTTTTCATAAATCTGTACTCAATACCCCACAATGAGAAAACGAAAAGAGTATTTTAGAAATGTTTCCATATTTATTAAAATTGAAAAACATACAGTACAGACCATAAGTTTGGACACACCTTCTCATTCAAAGAGTTTTCTGTATTTTCATGACTATGAAAATTGTAGATTCACACTGAAAGCATCAAAACTATGAATTAACACATGTGGAATTATATACTTAAAAAAGTGTGAAACAACTGTAAATATGTCTTATATTCTAGGTTCTTCAAAGTAGCCACCTTTTGCTTTGATTACTGCTTTGCACACTCTTGGCATTCTCTTGATGAGTTTCAAGAGGTAGTCACCTGAAATGGTTTTCGCTTCACAGGTGTGCCCTGTCAGGTTTAATAAGTGGGATTTCTTGCCTTATAAATGGGGTTGGGACCATGAGTTGTGTTGGGCAGAAGTCAGGTGGATACACAGCTGATAGTCCTACTGAATAGACTGTTAGAATTTGTATTATGGCAAGAAAAAAGCAGCTAAGTAAAGAAAAACGAGTGGCCATCATTACTTTAAGAAATGAAGGTCAGTCAGTCCGAAATATTGGGAAAACTTTGAAAGTGTCCCCAAGTGCAGTCGCAAAAACCATCAAGCGCTACAAATCAAGCGTCTTTGTGCAACGCAGAAAAGGTGAACGGATGGACTCTACATGCCTGGTTCCCACCGTTAAGCATGGAGGAGGAGGTGTGATGGTGTGGGGGTTCTTTGCTGGTGACACTGTTGGGGATTTATTCAAAATTGAAGGCATACTGAACCAGCATGGCTACCACAGCATCTTGCAGTGGCATGCTATTACATCCGGTTTGCGTTTAGTTGGACAATCATTTATTTATCAACAGGACAATGACCCCAAACACACCTCCAGGTTATGTAAGGGCTATTTGACCAAGAAGGAGAGTGATAGGGTGCTACGCCAGATGACCTGGCCTCCACAGTCACCAGACCTGAACCCAATCGAGATGGTTTGGGGTGAGCTGGACCGCAGAGTGAAAGCAAAAGGGCCAACAAGTGCTAAGCATCTCTGGGAACTCCTTCAAGACTGTTGGAATACCATTCCAGGTTACTACCTCTTGAAGCTCATCAAGAGACTGCCAAGAGTGTGCAAAGCAGTAATCAAAGGAAAAGGCATATTTTCAGTTGTTTCACACTATTTTGTTAAGTATATAATTCCACATGTGTTAATTCATAGTTTTGATGCCTTCAGTGTGAATCTACAATTTTCATAGTCATGAAAATACAGAAAACTCTTTGAATGAGAAGGTGTGTCCAAACTTTTGGTCTGTACTGTAAGTATTCAGACCCTTTGCTATGACAATTGAAATTTAGCTCTGGGGACTCCCATTTCTTTTGATCATCTTTGAGAAGCGCCTACAGCTTGATTGGAGTCCCTGTTTATATAAGGTCTCACAAATGACAATGCAGATCAGAGCAAACACCAAGCCATGAGAAGGAAAGAACTGCCTGTAGAGCTCAGAGACAGGATTGTGTGGAGGTGAACGTTCCCAACAGCACAGTGGTCTCCATAATTTTTAAATGGAAGAAGTTTGGCCACCCCACCAAACTAAGTAACTTTATGGCAGAGTGGCCAGAAAGAAGCCACTTTTCAGTAAAAGACACATAAAAGCAGTGAAAAGACTTGTAGACTGTGAGAAACAAGATTCTCTGGTCTGATGAACGGCGGCCCAGCAGTTCTGTTTCTAGATAATACATTTTAAGAGTGTTGAAAATGGTCATTTATTGTACCTTTTACAGAAACTGAAATATGAAATAAGCAAATCACATAGTCAGCAGTAGATGGAATATATGTGTATATGCAATGATAAGATATTATAATGGAAACAGTGTTAATATGTTTATTTCCGGTTGGAGATTGTATGTTAATTCACTGACATATCATGTAATAGGAATAGGAATATTTCACACTATTCTCAAACATCAACACTTTTCATTTTACTTTCAAAAGAAGATGAGGAAAGTGTATATGAAAGTTATGCTGTGTAAATTGTTTTTATATGCAGTTAGCAATAGATTTCTGAATACCAGTCTGCTAGAAACTTACAATCTCTTCTGTATACATTGTGGTTCCATGGTCGTAGCAGAAAGAAGTTGTCAGGATAAGTTTTAATATCTAACTGAAATAAAAGACATGGATGGGCATTTACTACACCATCATTTGTGACTTGCTACTTTAAGTAGTGAGAAAGGGGTGGGGCTTAGTGGGAGGGGCCTGGCTTCACATGGCCCACCGGATTTACTTTAACTTATGCCAGAAACTTCCGTAAGTTATAGCTGAAGTCTACGCAAGCCCCTAGCTGTTGTACACTGCCATAGATGCCTCCTAATAAATTAGATACATCATACTCCAGAACACTGCTATTATGACTGGCATATTGGAACACCAGTCTTGATAAATGTCCCTCCAAAGCAAGCCTTCAAGACTTTATGTCTCTTCTACTTCTGTCAGACATTAAAAGGTATTATAACTGCTAGACTGCTATTTTACTTCTATTATTTAGAACAGTAACACATTTTTCTACTGGCTACTGGTACCAAACCTTACCATGCCTGATGAATGGACCTAAAAAGGTCTCAAAACCAATCTGTTTAACATTATTTACTCTAAAAACTCTAATACTATAGATTTATTTTTTCTTAGAGAAAAAGCACTTTTGCGACTTGCGTGAATTGTTCAAATTGGCAGCCACCATTTTACAGATCTGAAGACAGAGAAGAAGGCATCTGCCACCAAAAAGGGATCATTTTGTACAACTTTTTAATTAAAAAAAATCTGACAGTACAGTAAGTTTGTAAACAGGTAATTAACACCAGCCACCATACGTTAAACCCTAGCCATAAGTGTCACTGTCAATTTGACATCGATGTCTTGACATTACAGACTTGAAAGGGATTAGAGTACAGTCATAGGAGACCTCAGAGTGTCAAACATGATTTTTCTATTTGAGTCAAATTTATTTGGGCCAAATAAAATCTGATGGTCGATTTGACCAAATTGGACCTTGGGGGGAGTACAGTGGCCATAAACAAGCTGAAAATTTTGGTAAATGCCATTTCTGTACAAAAAATGCAACTTTTTGTGATTTTATACTGCTTTCAACTCTTTTCAAAAATGTGTCATAAAGTCAGCATGTTTAGCTAGGCGAGTAAGTGTGCACCAGATTTATAAAATGTGTGTTTAAAAGGTCACAAAAAATGACAGAAACTCACTCCATTAGGAGGGTGTTGAAAAACTGGAGGCACTTTTCAAAAGTGCTATTCTTAAAAATGCACCAAATCTATCAAACAAAGTGCAATGTTTGTTAAAAATTCACTTCATGATAAATCTCCTCCTTAGTTTTTGTTGGCCTATTAGGTAAACCCAATAGTAACTAATGGTGGTTGATCAGCAACTCTAAGGTCATAGTGCCGTACATATACAGATGTATCAATTATTATCTTTACATTTCACGAGTTAAATAAACAGTAGCACAAAACTTTCATTTGACATTTTCAATGGCTTGCAAAGGCCTTTGTGAGATGATATAACAGTCATGTTAGAAACTGCTCCGTATATATATATACTATTACTATTAGCAACCGTATTCCACTATTCAGTGTGTACCTGAACGCTAGTACAAGATATGAATGCCCCATGAAAATTACTGGTATGGTTTGTTAAATAGAAGTCCCTATAAAACATGCAGACCTCAATTAAAGGCTATGTACGCCTTTGGAGGCAATTTTTGTTTATGATAGCACTAGTAAAAAAGAAAGGGATAATGGTACGCACACTTTCACCTGTCAGTATACCTATTATAGATGTAGATATAAAATATCATAGATAGGTATTTAGGTTTCAAATGTTAATTAAGCTTTTACTTTATGCTAATTAAAAATAGATATACAAATCCCCAGCGCTGGTATGCAAAAATAAAAGTAAATGATAAATAATGAATAATAGACAATAAAACAGTAAAATCAATAGAAACAATATAAATAACGATCAGTAGTCCAAATCCTAAAATCCAAATAAATAAATTCCAAAGTTGAGGAGGGTTATTCCATATGGTAGTCTGAGAACATCACATATATGGAATTAACGTCCTATGCAGAATGTCTCTGTAGGGATATAAGTTCACAGTGTTCCCTTTCAGTTTGAATTGAGCAATATTTCCCCTTATGGTAATAAAGAGCAATATTTCCCCTTATGGTGATATAGTATATTGTGGTATATGCCAATGATAGCAGTTATTGTTCACCATACATTACCCCCTTCCGGCTCTTGATTCGGCAGGGTCCGGAGCGCTGGTGTCGCCAATGGTCCTGTCTTTGCCGTGCGATGTGTCCTCTCTGCTCGGCGTTCCTCAGGCAGCACGAAGTTACAGACTGCGCGCGCTTTTGAGTGCAGCGTGCAGGGGAATGCTCAGTAGTAGCGGCGTCCCACGTGGGTGCCCGCAATAGAAATGCTCCGCTTTTTTCTCTACTTGTAGTAGTTCTTCATATATGTTCTGGATCGTCTTTATAACTTCTGTCCCATATGTTAGGATATCCAAGCCAGTACTTAGTTGCAGTGTCCGAAATTACCAAACGCGTTTCAGGGCTATTTCTTTTTCCTGCCCCTTCCTCAGTGGATTTTGGACTGTATTGTAAAAGTCTGGCTTTTTATATAATCACCTTGTGGGTGTGGAGTTAATTGATGATCAAAGTATATGGTAAATTATTGCCTGGATCAGCTCCTATCGCTTGGACTATCCCAGAGTTATATGCCACCATATATATACAAACATGGTTATGAATAATAGATAATTATATCAAAGATATAAAAAGATTTTTATAAACATGGACTGTGTAAAAATTAGTTATATAAAAATAAGTATATAAGAACAAGATATATAATTGGGATATTTTTTGTTTATGATAGCATTTACTAATTGTTGGCTAAAAATCATATTTTCAATTGGCCTTTATTAAAAATATTGAGCCATTCTGTCACAAAGGGTTAACGGTTTTTCTAACTGTGTGACTGGTACTTTTCAATTTAAATTGGTGCCGGTCATCTAATAAACCTTATCTCCTGAGAGGTCTGTTTAAAATGTCATAGAGCAGAGATACATAAGGAGTCCGTCTGCTTCCCAGATGACAGAAAAGACAGAAAATCCACAGGCTGCTACTACAGCATCTCAGCTATGTACATAAAAGAATTCCATATTTTTAATAAGGACCAATTGTAAAATGATTTTATTTCAATACAAGTACAATGCAATAATTAAAAAAAATGCACCCAAAGGTGCAGATAGCCTTACCCTTTAAGTCCAGATCTGGTTACAATTCTCTATACTATTTATGGGTAACTTTGGGTCCCCAAGCAAAGAAACCCAAAACTCTGCAACAACAAAGCCATAAAAAATAGTATTTAATGAACAAACATCCCTTCTTAGATTTCTATCCGTGTGCAGCTTTCTGTAAATAAGAGCAGGTGTAGATCTCATCTAAAGACTTTAATGAACATTCCTGTCTACAGCTGTAGGCAGCCACACAAATCTGTTTTACAATTTTGCCTCACTACCATCGTTTTTTTGTTGGGATAAATACACATTCCCTTCCGAATGTAGACATTTTATTCTAGCATTTAAAACCCATCTGTCCATTTGTTTTCCTTGGAAATTGGCTCGTGTTTCTTACCTGCTAAATTAATTATGATTGCTGTTTGGTTAATTTGAGCAATACATGTCCATTCAGTCATTAGGTAAACAGTATTGACAATTATTTCCATTATGGTTAAAACCTCACATATTTAAAGGTCATTTGATTTCAAGCAGCAGAAAAATGGAAACTTCAGTAGAACATTGGAATGAAGCTGCTATTAAAATACAAGCAGCAAAAATAGAAGTACTGTATAAACCAGAGATCAGCCAGCTCTGGCACTCCAGCTGTTCTGAACTCCCAGAATCCTCCTTTCCTTTCTATGGGAGTTACAAGAACAGATGAGTAAATGTGCATGCTAGGAGTTGTAGTTTCATAACATCTGGAGTTGCTGATCTTTGGTATATACAATACTGTATATTCTCGTATATAAATTGTGATTTCATACTAATATCGTGGTTAATATAATGGTTGCCCCAACGCAGTGCAAAAGTGAAAGAGTTTGTAATCAGAAAGGGGGTAGGAGGGTCATATATATAGTTCCAGTGCTGCATTTTTTTTTTTTTACATTGGTTGCTCAATGTATGTCCATTTTTTACTTTTACTTTCTGTAGTAAACAATGAGTAGGACTTGTCCTAATTAAAATGTCAGTCAAAACTATTAAGGTCGAAAATGAAAAACTCAGTTTTGGACTATTATATCATTAATCTCAGAATCTGTAAGATCTTAATGGATCTCATACAATATTGAGATATTGGGGCATATTTAACAAAACTGGTGTACAGGAAAATTGGCTTAGTTGCCCATAGCAACCAATCAAATTGATTCTTTCATGTTCCAAAGGAGTCAACCAAATAAATGCCGGTAGGACAATAACTAGAGATGAGCGAGCACTAAAATGCTCGGGTGCTCGTTATTCGAGTCTAACTTTTCCCGATGCTCGGGTGCTCGTTTCGAATAACGAACCCCATTGAAGTCAATGGGAGACTCGAGCATTTTTGCAGGGGACCAAGGCTCTGCCTAGGGAAGGCTGGGTGAAAACCTGGAAACCTCAGAAAATGATGGAAACACCACGGAAATGGACAGGACACAGCAGGGGCAGCATGCATGGATGCTTCTGAGGCTGCCTAATCCCACCATTACCCCAAATTCTCCTAGTGGGGCATGTGTGGTATCGATTCTTCTCAGTTTAATACCGTATACGTCCCCTATCTTGGGACCCTATATTTCATGGATTTTTCGACTACGGAAAAGGAAAAAGAGCTTGCTCTGGCCAGGGGAGTGTCTTTCCTACTGCAGCTAAGGGGACGTGTCCATGCTCTGCCTATCACAGGTCATGAGGCAATTAAAAGAAGAACCAAAAAAAACATCAGTACAATATCTAATACGTCCCCTATCCGGGTAAATTGTTTGGAGAGAGGGCCTGTAGGTGGGGAGAAGGCTGGGGGGAAGGAGGTTTAGCTGGAAGAGCCAGAGGAGTGCCCCCTGGGCTAGCGTGTGTGGTGGTGACAACAGCCGGATGGATTTGGAAAAACTCTAGCATCAACCGGTACGGTATCGATTCTTCTCAGTTTAATACCGTATACGTCCCCTATCTTGGGACCCTATATTTCATGGATTTTTCGACCACGGAAAAGGAAAAAGAGCTTGCTCTGGCCAGGGGAGTGTCTTTCCTACTGCAGCTAAGGGGACGTGTCCATGCTCTGCCTATCACAGGTCAGGAGGCAATTAAAAGAACCAAAAAAAAATCTGTACAATATCTAATACGTCCCCTATCTGGGTAAATTGTTTGGAGAGAGGGTCTGTAGGTGGGGGGCAGGCTGGGGGGAAGGAGGTTGAGCTGGAAGAGCCAGAGGAGTGCCCACTGGGCTAGCATGTGTGGTGGTGACAACAGCTGGAATGGATTTGCAAAAACTGTAGCATCAACCGGTACGGTATCGATTCTTCTCAGTTTAATACCGTATACGTCCCCTATCTTGGGACCCTATATTTCATGGATTTTTCGATCACGGAAAAGGAAAAAGAGCTTGCTCTGGCCAGGGGAGTGTCTTTCCTACTGCAGCTAAGGGGACGTGTCCATGCTCTGCCTATCACAGGTCATGAGGCAATTAAAAGAAGAACCAAAAAAAACATCAGTACAATATCTAATACGTCCCCTATCCGGGTAAATTGTTTGGAGAGAGGGCCTGTAGGTGGGGGGCAGGCTGGGGGGAAGGAGGTTGAGCTGGAAGAGCCAGAGGAGTGCCCCCTGGGCTAGCGTGTGTGGTGGTGACAACAGCCGGAATGGATTTGGAAAAACTGTAGCATCAACCGGTACGGTATGTATTCTTCTGAGTTTAATACCGTATACGGCACCTATCCGGAAAAATAGTTTGGAGAGAGAGAAAGAGAGGAAAAAGACGTGCAGTATGGAGCAATTACACGGAAACTATTAGATTAGGCAGATGTGGTCTGCTTAATTGCAACCCGGACAAATGAGAGAAAGAGAGGAAAATGACATATTTTTAAAAGTGACGTTCAGTATAGATCAAGTGTGCTATGTATACTACTCAGTTTAATACCGTATATTGCAGCTATCCGGAAAAATAGTTTGGAGAGACAGAAAGATAGGACAAAGACGTAAATTGTTTGGAGAGAGGGCCTAAAGGTGGGGGGCAGGCTGAAGGGAAGGAGGTTGAGCTGGAAGAGCCAGAGGAGTTCCCCCTGGGCTAGTGTGTGTGGTGGTGACAACAGCCGGATGTAGTTAGAATGACGACGCAGGACCCCAACTTAAAAATTTAGCATCAACCGGTACAGTCGTAAATTATGAGATTGATCAAGTGTGGTATGTCTTCTATGTATACTACTCAGTTTAATACCGTATACGGCAGCTATCCGGAAAAATAGTTTTAAGAGAGAGAAAGATAGGACAAAGACGTAAATTGTTTGGAGAGAGGGCCTGTAGGTGGGGGGGCAGGCTGGGGGGAAGGAGGTTGAGCTGGAAGAGCCAGAGGAGTGCCCCCTGGGCTAGCGTGTGTGGTGGTGACAACAGCCGGATGTATTTAGAATGACGACGCAGGACCCCAACTTAAAAATTTAGCATCAACCGGTACAATTGTCAATTATGAGCTCGATCAAATGTGGCCTGACTTTTTAGATGGAGATTGCATGTGGTCACGTACTCCCTGGAACCCCATAGTCACCCCTTCTCTGATGTGCTACCCCAGAACATTCTCTGCCCCAATTTGCAAGACCTTTAGCAGTCTCCGTGTGCTGACAGTGGGGATTTACCAGTGTTGTCTGAGGAGGTGGTGGACAATGGCGAGACACAGGTGTCGGGGGGTGAGGTAGTTGTATGGGAAGCAAGTTACAGTGGGGACTCCTTGGGGGGACTTTCTCATGATGGGACAGATTTATTTAACTTTTATTTAGCAAAAATAACAACAGAGATATTTATTCGTTATCTTCGCTGCGCAGTCTGGCGTTGGGGTTCGTCACTTTGATGGCGAGCTGTGCCGCTCTCTCCACAATGGTCTTTAGGTTCTTAGATGGAGACGTTGTGGGCGATTTCTGCACAGAAGGACTTGTTGCTCATCAACAGAACCTCGAGCCCCTTGACATTGTGGACCAGGAATTTGCGGAACCCTGTGGGCAGCATGTGTTTGGTCTTCTTGTTGCTACCGTATCCAATGTTGGGCAATATAGATACGCAGGTAATATTATTTTTCACACCTATCCCAAAAATAAAATTTACGCAGTTTGCGCAAATAAAACTGGAAACTGGAACTGGAGAGAGGGCCTGTAGGTGGACCTCCGGAAAAATTGTTTGGAGAGAGGGCCTGTAGGTGGACCTCCGGTAAAATTGTTTGGAGAGAGGGCCTGTAGGTGGACCTCCGGAAAAATTGTTTGGAGAGAGGGCCTGTAGGTGGAACTCCGGAAAAATTGTTTGGAGAGAGGGCCTGTAGGTGGAACTCCGGAAAAATTGTTTGGAGAGAGGGCCTGTAGGTGGACCTCCGGAAAAATTGTTTGGAGAGAGGGCCTGTAGGTGGAACTCCGGAAAAATTGTTTGGACATTGGGCCTGTAGGTGGACCTCCGGAAAAATTGTTTGATGAGAGGGCCTGTAGGTGGACCTCCGGAAAAATTGTTTGGAGAGAGGGCCTGTAGGTGGACCTCCGGAAAAATTGTTTGGAGAGAGGGCCTGTAAGTGGACCTCTGGAAAAATTGTTTGAAGAGAGGGCCTGTAGGGGGCCCTCCTGAAAAATTGTGGTAAAAGAGTGCCAGTTGGACCTCTGAAAAATGGCGTTTTTTTGGTCAGCGTTAGGCAAAGACGATATGGAGGAGGAGGAGTAGAGAAGAGGAATCGGATACATAAGTAATGTTAATCTTTAGCTGCTTTCCCCCGGAGGACATTTGAATTCCGTGAAATCCAGGCTTTGTTCATTTTAATAAGCGTCAGCCTGTCAGCGCTGTCAGTTGACAGGCGTGTACGCTTATCGGTGATGATGCCACCAGCTGCATTGAATACCCGCTCTGACAGCACGCTAGCGGCAGGGCAGGCCAGCACCTCCAAGGCGTACAGTTCAGGCCACGTGTCCAGCTTTGAAACCCAGTAGTTGTATGGAGCAGAGTGATCGCTACGGACGTTGGTATGGTCAGCTAGGTACTCCCTCACCATCTTTCTGTACAGCTCCCCCCTACTCTGCCTAGACTGGGGACAGGTGACAGTGTCTTGCTGGGGTGACATAAAACTGGCAAAGGCCTTGGAGAGCGTTCCCCTGCCAGTGCTGGACAAGCTGCCTGCTCGCCTCCTCTCCCCCGCTACTTGGCCCACAGAACCATGCCCTCTGCCGCTAGCAGCGTCAGATGGGAAGAATTGTTTCAGCTTGTGCACCAGGGCCTGTTGATATCTATTCACTCTCATACTCCTTTCCTCTGCAGGGATGAGAGTGGAAAGGTTCTGCTTGTACCGTGGGTCCAGGAGAGTGAACACCCAGTAATCGGTGTTTGAAAAAATTCTTCTAACGCGAGGGTCACGGGATAGGCAGCCTAACATGAAGTCTGCCATGTGCGCCAGAGTCCCAACACGCAAGAATTCCCTCTCCTCACTGGCCTGACTCTCCATTTCCTCCTCCTCCAAGTCCTCCTCTTCAGCCCATACACGCTCCAAAGTTAAAGACTGAGCACTGGTACCCTCTACTGTCTCGCCGACATTCTCCTCCTCTTCCTCCTCATCCTCATCCCCCTCCTCCGATACGCGCTGAGAAACAGACCGGAGGGTGCTCTGGCTATCAAGCGACGTATCTTCCTCCACCGTCTCTTGTGACAAGTGCAAAGCATCCGACTTGATGCTGAGCAGTGAGTTTTTCAACAGGCAAAGCAGCGGGATGGTGAGGCTGATAATGGCGGCATCGCCGCTGACCATCTGTGTTGACTCCTCAAAGTTGCTCAACACCTGGCAGATATCAGACATCCACGTCCACTCCTCATTGTAGACTTGAGGAATCTGACTGACCTGACTACCAGTTCTGGTGGAAGTTGACATCTGGCAGTCTACAATCGCTCTGCGCTGCTGGTAAACTCTGGATAACATGTTTAATGTCGAATTCCATCTCGTGGGCATGTCGCACAACAGTCGGTTAGCGGGCAGTTGTAGGCGGCGCTGCGCTGCCCTGAGAGTGGCAGCATCTGTGGTCGACTTGCGGAAATGCGCACAGATGCGGCGCACCTTGGTGAGCAAATCAGACAGATTGGGGTATGTCTTGAGGAACCGCTGAACTATGAGATTGAACACGTGGGCCAGGCATGGCACATCTGTCAGTCTGCCGAGTTGCAGAGCCGCCACCAGGTTATGCCCGCTGTCACACACAACCATGCCTGGCTTGAGGTTCAGCGGTGCCAGCCACACATCGGTCTGCGCCGTGATGCCCTGTAACAGCTCTTGGGCGGTGTGCCATTTGTCACCTAAGCTCAGCAGTTTGAGAACCGCCTGCTGGCGCTTACCCACGGCACTGCTGCTGCGCCTAGAGCTACCGACTGAAGGCGCCGTGCCCACGGATGGTAATTCGGTGGAGGAGGAGGAGGGGTCAGAGGAGGAGGAGGCATAGTACGTCTGAGAGACCGTGACCGAGGTAGGCCCCGCAATCCTCGGTGTGGGCAGTACATGAGCGGCTCCAGGGTCATTCTCGGTCCCAGCCTCCACCAAGTTAACCCAATGTGCCGTCAGTGAGATATAGTGTCCGTGGTTAGGTGGACCTTCTCAGAAACAGCGTTGGTCAGGGCACGGATGATGTTCTGTGACACGTGCTGGTGTAGGGCTGGGACGGCACATCGGGAAAAATAGTGGTGGCTGGGGACCGAATACCGAGGGGCAGCCACCGCCATGAGATTGCGAAAGGCCTCGGTCTCTACCAGCCTATAGGGCAGCATCTCCAGTCTAAGCAATTTGGAGATGTGGACGTTGAGGGCTTGGGCATGTGGGTGGGTGGAACTGTATTTCCTCTTGCGCTCCAGCGTCTCCTGTAAAGACAGCTGAACGCTGCGCTGGAACACATTGGTGGACACTGTGGAGGATCGTGGAGGCGAAGGTGTGGTTTTCCGGTGGGAGGCGCTCGTGCCGGGGTCCTGGGAAGGGGGTTGACTAGCAGAGGCAGCGAGTGACGCAGGGGGTTGACTAGCAGAGGCAGCGAACGACACAGGGGAAGGAGCAGTGGTGTGACCCGCAGGAGGTGGTGAACGGCCTTGGTTCCATTGAGTGGGGTGTTTAGCACTCATATGCCTGCACATGCTGGTGGTGGTTAGGCTAGTAGTGGTGGCACCCCTGCTGATCCTGGTGTGGCACAGGTTGCACACCACAGTCCGTCGGTCATCCTCACTTTCTTTAAAGAACCTCCAGACTTGCAAGCATCTAGGCCTCGCCATGGGAGCTTCACTACGTGAAACAGTTGCTGCTGATGCACCAGCTCTGGCCCTGCTTCTCCCTCTGGCCAAACCACTGCCTCTTACAACCTGTTCTGGTGCAGCACTTGCCTCCGCCTCAGAAGCACTGTCTTCACTCGGCATATCAACCCAGCTTGGGTCAGTCACCTCGTCATCCGCCGATTCCTCAGTCTGCTCCCCCCTCGGAATTCCTCCCCTTACAACAACTTCACCACTGTCTGACAACCGTGTCTCCTCATCGTCCGACACCTCTTTACAAACTTCTTCCACTAACTCAACATTGTCATCATCATCATCATCATCACCCACAGACTGCGACAGTTGGAAAACTTGGGCATCGGGAACGAGGTCAGCAGCAACCTGAGAAGTGGTTTGTGACTCTGGGAAGGGTCCAGAAAACAGTTCCTGAGAGTATGCCGGATCGCATTCCAAATTTTCCTGGGAGGGGGCAGACTGGGGGGGAAGGAGGTTGAGGTGGAGGAGCCAGAGGAGTGCTCCCTTGGGTAACGTGGGTGGACTGCGTGGAAGACTGACTGGTGGACAAATTACTTGAAGCATTATCCGCAATGCACGAGATCAGCTGTTCGCACTGTTGTGGTTTCAACAGTCCTCTACCACGTGTCCTTGTAAGTTGAGACATGAAGCTAGGGAGTGTAGCTCTGCGGCGTTCCACAGCTCCCTCATCAGCAGGTACTGTCTCACCCTGCCCAGGACCACGGCCTCTGCCCCCTGCAGTAATTGAATGCCCATGCCCACGCCCTCGTCCTCGACCCTTAGCCCTGGGGTTCAACATTTTCTGTATATAGGTGTATTATATAAAAAAAAAAAAATGGGCCTGGTGTACTGAAACCCACAAACTTGTTCAGTCTGGTTTAATTAAGTGACGTACAGAAAGTGTCACCTGGACAGAAAATACGGATTGGAGTGAGTGTGCTGAACTGTGACACACAGAAAGGTTACACGCAGCTGTGTGAAATGGATTTGTATTACTGAGCTAAAACAACAAATACAACTAATTTTTTTATATATTTTGTTTTCTATATTTTGTTTGTAGTTTTGTTTTTTTGGGAACGTGACGTGCAGGAACTATCGGAGACCTAACTCACACCCTGTTAACGGTGGCTATTTAGACTGCGACCCAGACAAATGTCGCACAGAGATTTTTGGGATCAAGCTATATACGTGACAGGCAGCAAAAGACTTGGTTGTATTCAGTGACGTACAGAAAGTGTCACCTGGACAGAAAATACGGATTGGAGTGAGTGTGCTGAACTGTGACACACAGAAAGGTTACACGCAGCTGTGTGAAATGGATTTGTATCACTGAGCTAAAACAACAAATACAACTAATTTTTTTTATATATTTTGTTTTCTATATTTTTTTGTAGTTTTGTTTTTTTGGGAACGTGACGTGCAGGAACTATCGGAGACCTAACTCACACCCTGTTAACGGTGGCTATTTAGACTGCGACCCAGACAAATGTCGCACAGAGATGTTTAAGATCAAGCTATATACGTGACAGGCAGCAAATGACTTGGTTGTATTCAGTGACGTACAGAAAGTGTCACCTGGACAGAAAATATGGATTGGAGTGAGTGTGCTGAACTGTGACACACAGAAAGGTTCCACGCAGCTGTGTGAAATGGATTTGTATCACTGAGCTAAAACAACAAATACAACTAATTTTTTTAATATATTTTGTTTTGGATTTTTGTTTTTTTTGGAACGTGACATGCAGAAACTATCGTAGAGCTAACTGACACCCTACTGACGGTGGCTATTTAGACTGCGACCCAGACAAATGTCGCACAGAGATTTTTTGGATCAAGCTATACACGTGAAAGGCAGCAAAAGACTTGGTTGTATTCAGTGACATAAAGTGTCACCTGGACAGAAAATAGTGAGTGTACTGAACTGTGACACACAGAATGGTTCCACACTGCTGTGTGCAATGGATTTGTATCACTGAGATATAACATAAAAAAAAAGGGGGTTATATATGGTGATAGCTGCACTACTAGTGCCAGCCAGCCAGCCAAGCCAGGAGACAAAAAAAAAAGACTTCTAGCCCTTAGAAGGGCTGTTGGGTTCTTTGTGGGTGATTCCTGCCTAACAGAGAACTAAATGCAGGCCCTAACAGTGTCCCTGAAACGCAGCAGCTCTATCCCTAACGACATCCAGACAGCATCTGAGCCGAGCACCGCGGCCAGTCAGTAGTATATTCCAGGGTCACCTGATCAGGCCAGCCAACCCCTGCTATCGACATGGAAGGGCCCCACGTGATGCTGGGTGTACCGCAGAGTCTCCTGGCTTGTGATTGGCTGTGTTTATAGGCGCCAAAAAAGCACGATGCGGAAGTTGCCATTTCCTCGAGCATGGCGAGATACTCGCCCGAGCAGCGAGCACTTACGAGTACCCTAATACTCGAACGAGCACCAAGCTCGGACGAGTATGCTCGCTCATCTCTAACAATAACCAAACCTGCAAAAAGGTATTGCTATTTATGCTTAATCACAGAAGGCAACACCTAAAATTTAACTTTTATTAAATGCTATTAAAATCACCCCTTCATTGAGTGCTATATATTACTATATATCTTTATGATAGCCCCTTCTGTCTGTCTTTGGTCCGCACTATCAGGTTTCGTCACTCTGTATAACTCCAGTATTTTTGCAAAATTGGTCCCCTGATGAACCCTCTTACATTTGAGGGGGAAACGAGTCGGAACGGGACATGGGTACTCTAAATTGATAGGTGAGGGCACTTTGTAGGAAATAGGGGTAGGTTCGAGGACAGAGAACATCCACCATTTGGCCGTATCTCTGGACTGAGTCCAGCATAGGGCCCAATTTTGCGAGGGTCAGACAGTTTCCCTACCCTCACTCCTGTCTACCAGTGTCTTATGTTACGGTCTATCATCTCGATACTGTATACCCACAGTCCTTATCTATATGTGGATGATTTGTGTTTAATTTTACATTTGTCTGGTGTATCTAGACACCAAACAGGGGTGATTTTAATAGCATTTGATAAAAGTTAAATTTTAGGTGTTGCCTCATGTTCCAAAGGAGCATTAAAAAAGAAAGGTGGAATCTGATTGGTTGCTATGGGCAACTAAGTCAGTTTTCCTTTCGACCTGTCTTGATAAATCTGCTCCATTGTTTTTCCCTGGTGACCTGTTCTAGATCCAGTAACATCTAGCACTGGGGCATTTATTTAGACAGAGGAAATTGTACTTATCATGCCCTGAGGAAGCAAGCTACAAGAAGCATTGCATCCCAGCCATTCCATGGCAGATGGCAGGTGCAGTGTATTTGAACAGAGGAGACATCACATGGAGGTGATTTGCCTGGTCACATGAGCCTCCATCAGCAGCCATTTTATGGACAGGAACTCGTTGTGGACAGCACAAAAGACTTGGCAAACAAAGGGACATACCTTATGAAATACAGAAAATGGTACAAAATATCAACAAAGGTTGTATTAGTAAGAGGCATATAATCAACTCACAAGCACATTGGTCAACAAGTGGCCATCCCCTTTAAGTAATATCTATCTATCTATTTACGTCTATCTTCCCTCTGCATATGCAGAGATATCTAATACAGTCTTACTGAAAGCATCAAGCTTCAGTGCTTCTCTTTGTATGCAGTTTTTGTGCTGATGCTCATGTATTGTGAACTGTAGAAATGATGAAATAGCAAAATGATAAGTTGTTATGAAACAATGAAGTGGAAGAACAAGCAGATTGTGATAAATATAAATCAGCTCATTTAAAAATTAAAATTAAAGAATGATTCATGTGAAAACATGCAAGATGGAGAGATATATTACTGTACGGGCCTGGGAAATATTACATTATACATAAAAGTGAAAGAAATTGATTAACCCCTTCATCTATCCATCTTCTATCTAATGTATGTGGCAAGATGAGATTCCCAAGCCATAAATGATTATTATGTTTTATGTTATGTTCACATCTGTGTCAGAGCTTCCATTCCCAGCCTCTGTCACTGATCCATCAAATTTGATGGGAAATAGTGAAGTATTCAGCATATTTTCCAAGTTAAAACAAGAGACACCTCGGCAGAACCAGCTGGACCCCGATATAAGTAAATGGGATCCGTCAGAAACCAGTGGTGTCCATAATGGAGTGAATACAGCTCTGTGTCATGATTTCTGCTTATAATGCTATCACGGTGACACCATGTTGCTGTATGGCTTGCTACCTACACTTTCATGTATTGGCTGTGTAAGTCCTGTTAGCAACAAGCCTACATTAATCAAAGGCCAATACCTATATAACATAGACACACATGTATTAGCCCACATGACAGGGTACTCATTAATGTGTCAACCAAAAAAAAAATCATAATCACTACTGTTCAATTGCAAGAAATAACCATATATTTATTAAATAGAAAAATATATTAAAAGCACTGGCTATAAGAGCCCCATAAATACACACAGCAAAAAGGACATGTAAAAACATAATAATAATAAGCGATGGGGGGACGCAGCAGGAAAAAACAAGTGTACCATATTTAAGCCAAAGTGGACAAAGCTATAAAAAGCACCACATTAAAGCTAATTAGAGATGAGCGAACATGCTCGTTATGAGCACTGTAGCGCTCGGCTCCCCTGCGCAATGCCCGCAGGTGCGTGTAAGTCAATGGGGACGGATCCGTTTGGTATGACACTCATACCAAACGGATCCGTCCTCTTCACCCGACTGAAAGTCAGTGGGGATGGATCCGTTTGGTATGAGTGGATGGATCCGCAATGCCTGCGGGCATTCGTTCGCAGGGGAGCCGAGCACTACAGTGCTCGTTACGAGCACGTTCGCTCATCTCTAAAGCTAATACATACACTCAATCTCACAAAACAGTCTCATGCTTAAGAAATGAATATATATATATATATATATCGACCTGAATTGTCCATATCTCTATGTAGTTCCTGCCACTGCCCCACACCACACACTCCAACGCACATTTTGTTCATGTGTTATTCAGGGAAAGGTGAGTGTGAGTGTTTGTAGTTCTGCCCTGACCCATGCGGTCAGCCTGATTATTCATCAATGTCTATTATATTTGATACTGCATGTCTTGGTCTTGTCTTTTGTTATGTCCTGGTCTGCCTGTGAACGCTATGCTTTCTGTGTGTGTTCCTGTTTTATGTCTATTTAGTATGCTCAGGTTCTGGCTGTTTGAACAGGTCCCTGCAGTTCTTACCGCAGGTGCTTGTACTTTGTCCCTGCACTTAGTCAGCATAAGGACTGTCGACCATTTAGGACAGATCATGAAAGTAGGTAGGGACAGTGGTTGGGTGGAGATTAAGTCTGCACTGTTCCCTATCCGTATATCCTGCTTCTTTTCTGATCATGTCGGACTTGTAACAATTGTTGAATAAACTGGTTGTTTTTCCTAGTCTGTGTCCTGAAGTCTTGTCTGAGTTCGCTTGTGATACATTCTGTGGTTCTCGTAACCCTTGAACGTGACAAATCCAAACCTCAATGCAGATGTGAACTCAGCCTTAGGCTATGTTAACACATATCAGGTGGGCAATCAGTCTCTAGATTCTCAAAAAGCAGACAAGGTGAGTACAACAGAGGTCTATGTGTAGCTTATCTTTTTGAGAAAGCAGAAGATTGGACTTTTTGGCTTTTTTGTTTCCAGAAAGATCACTATCTGTCCATGAATTGTCAATGAATTGTAGACAAGTGTGTCACAGTTTTGGAAGGAAAACAGTAATATTTTCCATCTTCTTAACAACCTCTTTAAGGTGCCACCTCCAAACATAGCATGCAATGGTCCTTCAGGCAGGACCGATGGCATCTAAAGTCTATTGTTTCCAGAAACTGGACAATGTTCAATGGTAAATGGAAAATGGTAAAGCAGATTTCCATTGAAAACAATGGGATCAGATGAGGCATTGGCTCTCCACCAAGTTTTAATTTAAAAAATGGACTGAACTGATGTCCAGACTTCAAATTCAGAGTTCAATAATAATGATTGCTATATACAAGATAAGGAAGCTATCTAAAAGTGCCTCCTAAAGATGTAGGCTTGGGTTGGTCGATGGTTGTAATATACCGTATATTTCAATAGCAAGAGACAAATAGGCTTCTGCTTGATATATCTGGCATACCTCTCCAGCTATTTGGGGGCTGTTTGACGGTTACCCCATGCAATTTGATTGTTGGCATACTCTGCAGAAACTTATTACATCTATCTAATGTATATGGGAGTAGTTATGGTATAACTTAAATTGAACTTGGATACAGTATGTGTACCACAGGAAATATCAGTGACCCAATATAAACTTAAAAATGCTTAAAAATGCAGAGATGAATAAATGCATTTAGCTCAGTGACTTCTTCAGTGTCATTTTTGGAGTTTCACCCCTATGCCATTTCACTTACTCACTGCCATGTATACATTTACAGACAGGTGGCTACACAGATTGCAGAACAGATTTGGACTCAATAAAGAACTGTTGCCACATTCTTATAATGGCTTCCTTTGAGCCTAGGTAGGAAATCTAACATCTCAAGTCTGCTTTTTAAGGAATATGGGCCTTACATTATTAATAATAAATATGGTTGAATAATTGTTATAACAACACATTGGTAAGATGTCTGAGCAAATCCTGCTCATAAAACCTTGCCTATAAAATCCAATTCCTTTCTAACTTCTTGTCGGGGAATGTCTGCTCCTTAGTATAAAAAAACATGAGATCTGTATTGCTTTAATGTATATTTTATCACTTATATTATATAGTGGCAAACATTTCACAATGAAAGGAAATGCCACCCTGTTTACCAAGTTTCATTGATCATAGAAACAGGAATTTTGCAGCATATGAACTTGATATTACATGAGTATTTTATTTTGCAACAATCTACAATACAATTGTATAAACTAGCAATATAACACAGATGAGGAGTATGAGTGCTGGAGCCCAGGTGGTGCCGTAACAATGAATCCATGCATCAAAGCAGCTACCCTACATTTTATGATGGCATATAAGTACATACATATAAAAATATCCTTTAAAAATAATAAGATTAGTGGTTATGTAGAAAGCTATACATTCGCAATGTAAAGTGCCATTTTCATGTAACCTCAACATAGTGTGCAAATCAGCTTTATACAATATATACCATAGTGCTAACGAAGTAAACATCAAAATGTTGATAACATTTTTTACTCCAAAGAATTGTACTCACTAATATATTTGGTAGTAGGATAAATTTGCACATTGTATACAAGATGGTACAGAAAATGTCTCTGTATACAGGTTGAACACAGCAGTCACTAGCTTTCCATATAGTTTTGGCTGTGGGATTCAGAAGTAACCTAGACTATTTCGGTATGCAATTGCCAATTAAAATGTGTGTGAATGAGTGTACACTTGGCCTTAAAGGGAGTCTGTCACCCGCCCACCGCCTTTTCCTGCTGTCTGCTCCTCTCCTAACTCCCTGAGGCTTCCTCCCCTCTCACCTGTGCCTTGGAAGGTTAGGAGAGGACCAGACAGGAAAGTGTCATGTGACCATATGTCACCTGTCACATCGAACAAGCATCCAAAAATGATGCGTTAACAGGGGCATAATTCCTGTCTGTATTTTTACACACACAATGGTCAATTGTCAGAAGGAACAGTGGCTTGTTCTGAAGTTGAACAAGCCTAGAAAATTTCTCCCTTTATTTGGGGAGCAGCAGCAGTCCAGTGTAGATGTAGAAAGGGTAAGGTAAGCAGGGGTAATAGAAGCGCCAGCAGTAGCAGCACAGCATGGAACAGACAAGGCAGTAAATAGATGTGTGCACAGATCTATCTAATGGCCCCAGACAGAGGTGTGTGAAAATACTCATGCCATCTGCCTCATTGAAAACCCTTTCTGAGATGACACTGGGGGCTGGACAAGACAGTACAGAGAAAGTACACTAGGCCACTGTCCCAATCTGATTTTATTGTGGGCTTCTTGGCCCCCTTCCCAATGCTGTGCTTCATATTTGTCATTGCTGTGTATGTGCAACTGTTGCTGCCACTGCCCCTACTGCAACCACCATGGCTACAAGTGCCATTGCTACCACCACCAACACACCGCCAGAACTACTTCTTAATGTCAGTTGAAATTGTGGGACTACTCACAAAAATCATCAACAGGAAGACTCCCTTCAGTATCTTGCATAGTACATGGGGTTTTATTGCCTCTTTTAGGGAAAAAGAAGGCACCGCACTAGTAGGAGCAGTGAAGACAGAGATGCTGCAAATAAAAGGCTTTTCTGGGGAATGCTGTTACCCATGGCTCCAAGACACAGTGTCAGACTCAGAGGTTACCTTCACGTCATCCTGTTGTCATTGAGAGGAGGAGTGAGCCATCCAGTCAACAATCTCATCCTCTTTGTCCACAATAATAATGTGACGCCTATCGGAAGCCAGGGAGAACAGTGGCCTAATACTACTACTGGCTAGATGGGTGGAGCTGCTACTGTTGCTACTACCCACATTTTGACTCTGATGACAAGGCATGGGTTTTTCATTTTCCCTGTTCCATTTTCCTCATTTAATTATGAGGCCTACAAATGAAAATTCACAGGTTTCATATAAATGAAAAGTAATGGGTTTGGTACACAGGTTATTGAACAGTATCAGAAAATTGCAAGTATTTTTTTCTGTAATTTAAAGACTGAAGTGAAATTACATGTCCCTCCCCTACTACAAACACTCTGCACACTAGAATTGAGAATTTAGTTTGGTAAAATATGTTTGAACTACACGGTATACTGCAGTAATAGAATGTGTTCACTAAGGTTAGTTTCGCACCTCTGGTGTGAATTCCAGCAGACGATGCCAGGAATCATCTGGGCACAAACTGCAGCATGCAGTGGGGATTCCATTTGTATTCGGCAGTGCCGGATCTGATTAATTCTGTCAGGCTGTTCTTTGCCAGAACAGCCTGCCAGAATTCATACTGCAGGTGTGAAACTAGACTAAGACAGGTATAAAAAGGCAGTTTTTACAGTAAAATGTGTTTGAACTACATGGCATATTGCAGTAATACAATGCAATCACTAACATGGGTATAAAAGGGCAGCTTTCACAGTAAAATGTATTTGAACTGAACAGGGCATCATTTTTACGCAACACATCTGAAACAAATCATCAAAACATTTTCAACTTACCAACATAACATTGTATTTATCAACCTTAAATTCTTTTTACAGGCTTTTGAAAAATATCCTCATACTTGCATTCTCCAGCCTACAAGAAATGGCCAAACTTTGGTTTCCTGATGCAGACAGTGTAGCTGGAGAAGATTGCTTCTGGAGCCCCCAGTAAGGAAGACTCAATGGATGCCTACACTTATGGACCATCAAAAGAATATAGAAAAATGGTAATACAATAACCATCATACTGGATGAGAAAGATAATCAGGAATCAGGATGATGCAACAGGATAAGGTTTTTATTGACCATACCTTTCGAGAATGCACCTAATTCTACGCAAGGTCTATTAACCATACGGTGCTGTCCAAGACCAGAGTACTTATAAAGACTTTATTTTGTTTCATCATCCTGCCTTCATAAACCCCTGATGCACTCATTAGATCATATATTAACTTTTATGCACTACATTGAAGTTCCATACACATGACAAACAGGACAAATATTCACTCAGACTGAAAAAGGACCTGCCCGCAGTCTGTGATTATATGCTCCCATAGTGTTGTGCCTATCATAGCACAACCGAACAAGGTGAGCTCCTTTCCTACTGCTGTAGGGGGACAATCTATACTCTCCAACTAGTCAGCAACCTACTACGTTAGTGAAGAGCCACTTCTTTCTACTTTTTTTTCTAGATTATACCCATATAGCAATATTATAATGATCTCTCTCTTTTATTACCGCATTTATTGATTAAATAATATTTGTTCTCCATTATGACAGATACCATAATGTCCCTTCAGCCATTTCTGTACCTTTTCTCTCTTAAGCACAATACACTATGTGACTACATAATTTGTCTTGTATTTGTGCTGTGAAAACAACATACAATTTATGACGCAATGCCCTTTGTGGTGTTTTTCATTAAGCATACTTGAGATACATAGTATCTCACCAATTACTGGTGACAACCATTACAAGCATCTCTAAGTTACCTAAGGTTTTAGCTTGTATGGTGATAGGTATAATTATAGGAGAAATCCACCCAAAATGTTTCTCTAATCCGTACTTGCTTTTCAAGGTCACTTAAAATAAAGGTCATAGAGACTGGATGAGCTGAAGTGATGTTTTATAATTCTGTTATTTATGCTCAACACTGCACAAACTTTCATTTTCATCCTTTAATGTCTAAATGGCATATGTGAAGAGTCAGACACAACACATGCATTCTGCTGTCATTTAAATGACTATTCTGAATCTCGGAAATGCAGTTTGCTGTTTTGCTCATTAGTTCTGACACTGAAAATGTAAAAACATGTAGAGCCTGAACATTAATAATGCATAAAATGTGCAGTGTGGATTCAGATAGTAGCGTCTTCTAAATGTGTGTCTTGCTATTATACCAATATCAGCAGCTAGAGTTGGTTTTGCTAACATACACTTTCAATGCTGACTTACCCTTGGGCATGGAGTGAAAATCAGAAAGGAATATTACACCATGAGCAAGTTCTTTAGGGTTTATATTATCTATGAGCTCCTGACACTGTCTGGTCTCAAAAGAGACAGCTACAGATGGGTGGTATACAAATTAGTTACATTGCCATTCCATGCAATACCTGGAGAACCTCAGGGCTTGTAATGCATTATGGGAATGACGATTTGTGGAAATACCAGAGGGTCTTTACTGTATGTAGCTTGTTAAAAAAACAGAATAGTGGATGCTAAATTAATAGTATATCCAATAACTTATTCATCTTACTGCAGGATCCTTGAAGTCACATATAGCATGGTGCAAGACTGACCTGCTTGGATGTGACCCCCCCATCCAGTTTATTGAGTATGAGAAAATAATTGTATTATATATATATGCTGTGTACAGATGTATTTCATACATACTCAAGCAAAAAGAAATCAATGCAATAAAGAAAAGTAACACAAAAGCACTCACTGAAAAACTAAAATATTCACATCATAATCATAACCATTGTCATACCATAGAGGAAGACCTTAGAGAGAGGAGGCACAGTCCTGATTGGTCTCTTTGTTGCTTGGTGCCAAAAACCTGCGTCCTCTCAAAGGGAAATGCATTGTTAGCAAAAAAAGGGGTGAGAAATCAGATCAAGGGGCGAGGAAATGGCATGGAGGGGAAACAAACAACAGGCTCTTCATTTGTTGGTGGCAACAGCCTGGGACCATAATGGGGCCCTAGTTTGATCTTTATTATGGGTCCCATAGCAGTTGTTATTTCCATAATATATGTAAATATGTAATGTATCTAGTTTCATTGCAAGCAAACCTTAATGCCAGTGGTGTAACTAGAACTGACTAGGCCCTGCAGCAAATTTTTTTGGGGACCCCCACTCCAGCAACTTTTTTGCAACCCACACTCCTGTGGCTATTCAAGATCGCGCTCTCAGATCAGGTCCTGCAGTTGCCCCATCCTTTTCCTACAGTGTCTCAGTATACAATGTAATTGTATAATACTGTTGAGGGGGTCCTGACAATAAAATCTTTCAGTCCTCCTCTGGGGTGGGTGCCTTGTGAGTTCAAGCCCCGAAGCAGCCTCTTCCCCTGCTTCCCCTATAGCTCGTCCCTGCTTACTGTATATAAACAAATGGCCTAACTCAAAAAAGTAAAGGCTACAGATCACCATGGATATTAAAAAGCGTATCTCTATTTTACCTCTTTTTCTCTGTGCTGCCAGTCCTACCAATGTCAGGGGAGATGTGCAAGTACACGGCACATGACCACTGCAGCCAATGACTGTCCTCAGAAGTATACTGCATCCGATCATACAGGTACAAAGTCCATATTGCATCTTGTCACTCCACCCAACTATAGTTTTGCTCAGTTTATCGTTTCTTCCGGGGCCTACCCACAGTGCCACACGAGGGCTTTTTATAGCCCCACCCCAAATTTGGTGGAACGAAGCTTGATAAACTTTTCTAAATTTCCAACTGAGCAATATTTTCCATAAAATAACATTTAGCCCCTTCCTGCTTACCTCATGTAAATGAATAGGCTAATGTCATAGTCTCTATGTCCGAAGTCCAGTAATCTGGGCCTGATGGCATGCCATCAAGATTGGGCTGTCACACTGTTTCCTGTCACTAAAATCCCAGAATGTACTCAATACATCTTGAGTACTGTGTTCCCAGATGCAGAAGGTGCATTCAGGCTGTTGACAGGGAACCTTGTGACCAGGGGTGTAACTACCAGAGCGGCAGACCATGCGACTGCTATGGGGCCCAGGGTAAGAGGGAGCCCAGTCTTAGTTGGGATTATCTCCTCTTCTACTGGAGGTGACAACTTGGTCAGGACGCTACCCTCTAAAGGAACAACTTTTAGCAAATGAGGCAGTGGAAAAATGGCACACGCACTACTTTGCATTTTACATCGGTCAGATGCTCGGATGTTAACATGCAGAATGTACATTACCCAAACATAAAATAATTACTTGTTTTTGCAACTTCCATAAAATATTTATGTACTTTGATGTTTATTGTCCATCTACAAATGCTGAGTCTAAAGCCAAGAGAGGGAGATACAATTAAAACTATAACAATGTCATATACTAAACAATGTATGTTCATTTGGTATCCCCATGAGGAATCATTTTGGGGTAAATAATATTCATTTAACAAACAAAAGTAGCTAAAATAGAACATAGAAAATTTTGTGAAAATATATTTCTCCCCATTTCTGATTATTTTTCCCCAAATTAGTCTGCAGAATTAATTGCTATCAGTTTCAGACTACTCCTCCCTGAATTTTTTGTTTTTCTTATTCTGCAACTAACAGACGGTACAAAGATAACCAGGACTAATTAATGTCATGTTTATTGAGAGGCTCACTTACATAGAAATACAAAAAACTGAATTGACTGGAGATTGACTGCACTAAATATTCTACTATGATGATGTGGGAAGAGTGAAGCCCCTGATATAATAAAATATGTGTCTACAGCTGAACTCATAAAGTTGGCATTAGATGAAAAGTATCTAATACCCAAGTTTAATTATCGCTACACAATGTGTCGCTGCAATTCAAGGACCATTTCTATAAATCCAAGCTCTTTCTACGTATGAATCACTTCAGTCAAAGCAAGTGTAATGTTAGATTTTTGTGAAAAGTTAGGGCATTTTGGTAGCTTGCTGAAACATGTTTAAAATGTAATTTCAGAACAAAATGGAAAAATATAAAAAGACACTCCAATTTTCGTGACTTATATACAGTATATAAAGAAACACATTAACAAGTAATGATTGGTAGGATCAAACAATCTGGATTAGTTGTCTCCATTTCAAAAGCTAAGATTTGTTTCATGTCATTTGTGAGGAGCTGACACCTCTCCTGTCTCTTTTACTAACTTGCATCTCCCTTTTAATAACAATTTTAGAGCATCTATTATCATAACTCTCTGGTGTGCCATTCAGTTATTATTCCTTTTAGAAGTTATGAATGAATTACCTGTCTGTAATAAAGGTCCAGCTGGGTGTTATCAGTTGGGGATGTACCCCTGCACAGTCTGACACTATTCAATCAATGCTGTCTGTGTCTAATTGTGCAGGGACACATCCCACCTGTTAACACCCAGCTGGAACTTCATTGCAGACTGTTGGCAATGTATGTTTATGAAATATGAATAAAACACAATTACACAAAAGGTTATAAAATGTTATCTAGAAAACAATTTCTAATCTCTCTTGAAGTTTACCATAACAGCACTATCCCTTAATGTAATGTTCTTTGGTGGCAGTCAGTGAAGGAGACCGCAGCATTTACATGCAGCGATCTCCTCCACAGTATGGAGAGGAGCGATCGCTAATGCCATCACTTGTCCCCATACAGACTCATTGTTTGCTGGCAGCAGAGGCTGTTTACACAGCATGATCTACTGCCGGCAAACAACCATTTTGGTGACAAAACGATCATATTACCCGATGAATTTATTATTTTATGCACTTCTATAGCGCTATTATATTCTGCAGCATTTTACAGACACTAGCATGACTCTGTCCTCAATGGGGCTCACACTCGAAGTTCCCTATCTGTATCTCTTTGGAGTATGAGAAGAATCCGGATTACCCGGAGGAAACCCACGCAAACACGGGGAGAACATACATACAGATGTTGTCCCTGGTCAGATTCATTAGGTTATCAGCAGCACCTTTACACCACCAGATACTCCCTAATAAGCTTTCCGATGATTGACTGATTATCTGGCTGATTCTTGGCCTGTGTAAAGGGACTTTTAGTATATAGCAATTATTGCATGAAACACTTAAAATTAATGCCATGATCATAATCCAGCAAAAAAAATCTTTCTAAAGTATTACAAATGTTAATTCTAGAAATGGATACTTATTCATGGGATTCATGAAGATGCTACTTCCCATATTAGGTTACTAGCTGTTTTATTTCTGTCCGTTCAAGGCTGAAATAAAATGCAAATGCTAAAAAGAAATCTTCTACTAAGGTTAATCAATCAAGAAAACTCAAACTACCAGCCATTAAACTCTTCAGAAGTGAGAACAAATAGCAGATTTTGCATATTCACTTGTGAGAGACTTAAGAACAATCCCATTGGGCTTAAACATGTCCCATCGCCTTCTTTCTAACGTACCATGAATGTCAGTCTCCTTCCTTTCATCTGTTGGTTATGCCAGAGGGTATGTAAACAAGTAATCTCAGCGGAGATTTACTATGGTAGAAAATAGAGGATGAGAAAGTTTTACCTACTCAACGCTTTCAAAGCTTAAAGAGACAAACTGTATGACATTTTACCATGTTTTACACACACACCGTGAAGATGGACAAGACCTGAACATAATTGTTGTACAGAAGGTGACTGTCCACTATCTGCCCTGCAGCGCACTCCAGTATACACGGCATACCAGTAAACCTGCATGTTAAATAGATTCTCCAGACCCATAAAATGTGTTATCTGTACAAGCAGGACAAGACAGTAAAATAACAGTTTATTTCGTAATTGCCCCTCTTGCCCTTGGCCGGTCGTATTTCCACACCTGCAACTAATTAGTGTTCTCTATAATTACCAGCACAGGAAAACAATTACCGTTCATAGAAAACACCATGTTTTATTGCAGGGCAGCTGTTCTTTCCTATTGCATTCACCTTTTCACATACCAAGAAAGTCATTTTTACAAGCGCCTTATACCATACCATCATTGTATTGAATCGACAAGGTTGCTCCTGCCTAAACACGTGCAGGGGGCATTCTGCCGGAACAGTTGCGTTTCTGAGTGACACATATAAAATGTCACAGCAAGTCTATAAATGTTTCTCTCTTCCATCAGTCATCTTGTGTATGTACAATGGCTGGCCATAAGCAATGTTATTTGAACTTTTATTTTACCTGTCTCCTGGCCATACAGATTATTCTTGACATATACAATACACAGTTACTTCCACCCTAAAGATATTTTTTTAAATTTATTCAGAAAAATAATATTTGAACATCATTGTTGTTACTTGCCACTAATCAAAGTGTCACCAACTTTCCAAAAACTTTTGATGTCACAAAGACATATTAAGAGTTTTGATTGGTAGGGGTTTGAGCGCTGAGACCCTTATCAATATTTAGAATGACGGAGAGAAGAGCATGCATATCGCACTCTCTTTCCTCCCTGCAAAAGAAGGGCTCCATAGGAGTCTACGGGCTCGTCTGGATTCCATCCTCAGCAGCGTGGAGAGAGAGAACAATATACACATGCTACTCTCCCTGTGTTCTAGAGATTGGTGGGGTTTCTTTTGATATCTTTCTATGATATATCAAAGTGTTTTTGAAAAGTTAGTGACGTTTTAATCTTTAATAAATGAGCTATGTATACAACACAAAGGTAAAAAAAAAATGTACAAACAGAGAACATAATTACCATAGCATTAGAGCAGGTAGATCTAAAAGTGGCCTATACACCATATTCAGTACACATACTGTACCATGGTAAGTGATTACAGGTAAGGCCCAACACAGTGGTGCTATCTCCATCCTCCAGATGCCTGTAGACATGAGAAACCTCTCATAATCCTTGCACCCCACTATATTTTGGATCTGCAACTGATTAGACTGCACAGAATAGTGCAATGATGTAAATATGAACCTTAAGAACAAATGGAAATTTAAGAATCAATGCCTTGTATACATTCACCCAAAGTGAGGAAATGTAATGTCTAAAGTCTCATTCAGTGTTTCATGGACATGTGCTGTACGTGTTCTCCACGGACAGCACACGTCCCCATTCATTTTAATGTGAGTATTCAGACATCAGTGTTTTAGCATGGTCCGTGGGTCCGTGTATTTAGCACGGATGCATGTCCTATCTTGATCTGTGTTCCCGGATACCTCACCCCCCCATTATAGTCAATGAGTCCGTGAAAACCACGGATCCCTCACGGATGTCATCCGTGTTGCATCCATGTTTCACGGATCATTAAGAAGAGATGCTTTGAAAATTATTTTTCAGCTGTTCAGTGTCAGTGAAACACGGATGCAACACGGATGGCAAAACACGGACCCACGGACCCAACACGGATCCTTCACAGCTTCACGGATGCCTCACTGACCACCTGCTCACAGATTTGAGCATGGACATGGACGTGTGAATAAGGCTTGAGGGGTTGTCAAGTATTTCCTTTTATGGGGCTGAGCTGCAACACCAGACTCCATTTTCACCATTCAAGTCACTATAACAGCATATTTATCCCACTTATGAGCTTTGTCTCAAAATAATTTTTCCTCTTCCCTTATAAATACTGACAACACGGCAGCATGGAAAGATGTATCTGTTCCTTTTTTACAAGGTGCCCATCAACCAGCCTCTCCTTTTTTAAGGGACTTGCCAATCGAAGAAGACACCCATGCCTCTCATTACTCATTATTTCCTTCCACGAAAAACTTATTATTATTATTTCCTTCCTCTGAAAACTGCAGGAAGAAGGAAGAAAAAAGGGAGCAGAGGAAAGGGCAAATAGATCCAGCACCATGCCCATAACAGGCAAGTCACTTGAACTCCAGTATTGACTCTGTAAAGACCTTTCACCTGTCTTTCCAGTCCCTAAATCCTTATGAGGTGAGCCTGCTAGGGAAAGGATTATCTTTTTGCCCTCCTAACAAGACCAACCACTTTCGCCTTTTCGTGGATTTGCAGCGATTTACATGTAATCTCACTCTTATGAGACACTTTCTTATCAAGGGAAGGGATCACCACCAAAAGACCACATCTTCTCAGATCCCAGTGGATCCCCTGGAAAAAAAGGTCTTGCAACAATGAGTCAAGGCACCACCCAAGTTTTTCCTTCCCAGCAAAAGCCTACTCGTCAATGAAGGAGATTGTTGCATTTAGATGGTTAATGCCATCGCTTGTCCCCATACAGAATCAGTGTTTGCCTGCAGTAGAGTGCTGTTTAGACGGCAAAATCTGCTGCTGGCAAAGGATGATTTAGGTGACCACACAAACGATCATATTACCCAATGAACGTGCATTTCACTCATTCATCGGGTAATTGGCGGAACCTTTACACTGGCATATTTCATAAGAACGCTCGTTACCAATTATCTGGCAATGCTCGGCCAGTGTAAAGGAGCCTTAACAAAGATTTTATTGATGCAGTTCTGTGTATATGTATAGATGAAGTGCAGCTGGTATCTCACAAAGGTTAAGTGAAATAGAAATAAATCTATAAAGGATATTGATTATATTTGTAAAATATAGCAAGGATTTCATTCTTAAAATCATTGCTTAGCCAATCACAGCCAAATCTTCAAATACTTAACATTACACCCAACATTATCCAATATTGTTATCTAAGCCTAAGCCTTACTACCAATATGTTTACTATCGATAAGGTACTTAAAGGGGTTGTCCCACAAAAAATATTCTACAATTTTCAAACAAGCACCTGGATCTGAATACTTTTGTAATTGCATGTAATTAAAAATTTTTATAGTTATTGAGCTATTCAATAACATGTATCTGTATAGGACCACTTAATTTCATATTTCTTTGACCTATTCACTGAGCAGGCCGCACATGCTCAGTTTCAACTTTTAACTACCTCCTGAGCTGTGATAGGGAGAGCGGAGACACGCCTCCTTAGCTGCAGCAGAAAAGACACTCCCCTTGAGCTGCCAGCTTGATATAAATCTAGTAGAGCAATAATTGGGGAGATCTCTGGATCAATGTGAGGTACAGGGCTGGTTCTAGCTTTGTTATAAAGAGGTCGTCATGAACTATATGATGTCTGATTTTCATTTTTTACATTATTTGTGGGATAACCCCTTTAAAGACAGTACTATAGTCCTGAAATATTGCACTTTAAATGTTTTAATTCTCAGGTGAATACACTCCCATTGTTCCCATTCCCAACCCTTCATGTGGAACATAAACAAGATGATGGCTGCATAAGACATCTATAATACTGGCCATAGTAAATTTACCCTTAAGGTTAATTTACACAGGAAAATTAAGCAGGCAATTGTCGGGAAGGAAGCGTTCCTACCCAGTAAGCGCCTGATTGTCAGTGGAAGATGCAGCGATCTCCTCCACAGTATGGGGAGGAGCGATGGCTAATATCATCACTCATCCTCATACAGACTCGTTGTTTGCCACTGTTGTTTAGACATTATGATCTGCCACTGGCAAACAATGATTTAGGTGCCTACATAAATGAGCATAATACCTGACGAATGAGAGTTATGCTCATTGATCGTGTAATTGGCGGCACACTTACACCACCAAATAATGTGCTTGTTAGTGATTATCTGGCAGATTCTCAGCCTGTGTAAAGTGGCCTTTACAAATTAGGCTATTGTTGTACAAACCCTCTGTTTTTGGTGGGACCGGCCAACAATCTAATGTGTATGGTCAGCTCCCAAATTTCCCCCGATAAATAATGTTGGGGGTAAAAAGGATTGGGCGATTTCAATTTTACCACCTGATCCTCTTGCTCTTGCAGGAGAATGGCCACCCCTAGAGGTGTCTGGCAGTAGCCTTCTTCTTTATCCACATTGCAACACATACAGTACACACAGAAATGGCAGAAAAGAGTATAAATGTGTATGGGGGAGTCAGGAGAGATAGTTGTCAGTTGAATGAGTGTTTGTCCAACAGCTATTGATGGTGTTGTAGTGCCAGCCAGGGGCGGACTGGGAGCTTAAAGTAGCCCTGGAAAAAATATGAAAAGTGGACCCGTTTTGTAATTGGGTCCAAATTGATGGAAGGCAGGGCCAGCAATACCACATTGTGGCACATTATACTACCCCCAAAAAAGCCAAATACCACAGTTCATCACAAAATACTGCAGCCAGCAGCACAAAATACATGCCCAAAAACTTCTGGCTGGCCCCCTGGGCATCGGCCCACTGGGAAATTTCCCTGTAAGGTATATGGCCAATCCGCCCCTGCTGCCAGCTATAAAACTGTAGGTTTTGATGTGGAGAAGGGGACAAGACACCTTTAGCAGTAGCTTATCTTCTAATGCCGCCTCTTTGAATTTTCTTGACTTCTCAGTCTTGTGCATGGCTAGCTAAACATTTTAAAGGGGTTCTCCAGGAATTAAGAAAATGAAAATACTTAAATATTACTTTATTGTAAATATATTCTCAAATACCTTTCATTTTTTATAATGGTTCGTTTTGTCTGGGGAGCAATCATCAGGGGAAACAAACCTGTCCTGATCACACATGAGGACAAGTTACTTTACAACACTGAGGTAAAGAGCTGCCTCATCCTCCTCTCCTACTTATTAGGGATTATGATCCTGAATACAGTTTAATATGATATTTAGTTGACTCTTTGTGGGAATGGAGTTCATGAGGAGACATGAAGTACAGAGAGGACGGACAGGGAAGACTGTCGTAATGGAGACTACATACAAGTGCTGCTACTCATCAGCCACACCTCACCCCCCTCTCATGTCTCCTCATGAACTCAATTCCCACAGAGATTCACTTGTATTTAGGATCATGATTCCTGACAAGCAGAGCAAAGATGAGGATGAGGCAGCTCTTTACCTCAGTGTTGTAAAGTAACTTGTTCTCATATGTTATCAGGACAGGTTTTGTGTGAACTAATGGGACAGCGGCCATTTTTTTTCCCTTGATGATTGCTCCCCAGACAAAAAGAGCCATTATAATTAATAAAATGTATTTGAGAAAATAATTATTATAAAGTAATATTCAAGCATTTTCATTTTCTTAATTCCCGGAGAATCCCTTTATAGGGAGTGTGTCACCTTGTTTATATGTTTGCAACCCATTGCTTCAGTTTGCAGAGTATTGAAGGTGGACCCATTTCCATTGTCCCTTACCTCTGCTCATTAAGACACTTTTGTCCTTTGGTGATAGACAGCACTGTGGTTCTAAGAAGTGTCCTGCCTTCCCTGTAATCTTGCGTGTACATCATGTGACAGAATTTCTGCACATGCACAGTACACTTTTTCCCTCTAGGGCAGGAATGAGGTGATGTACTTAAGTTATTAGCCCTTTATGATGTAGAATTTAATTGTGACAGTGCTTATTAATTCCTCCAATACGGAGTCATTAGCAATCAAATGGCTAGGTCATTTACCTTTTGGCCTCAGTACAGGTCACATAATGTAGCATACTGGGATCAGCTGAGAAAGATACTTCTTTCACCCCTTGAATAAATAACAATGCCCCTTGTGCCCTCTGAATAATAATGTCCCTTGTGCCCTCTGAATAATAATGTCCTTTGTGCCCCTGAATACATATTAATACCCACTTATGCCCCACAGAAAATTGCAATCAAAAGGAAAAAAAAACAGACCTTGCGCTCGCCTTACCTCGGTCCTCTGATCAATGTAAAGAAAACTTTTTGCACAGCTAGCGTCCCACAGAGACAGAGAAATGCAGTTAAGCCATTGCACCACCTAAACTGGGATGCAGATGTCCTGTGTGTGTTCCACTGTCCTGTAGGCTGCAGACCTAAAGTGGCCTGCAGTTTTCAAGACAAAAAAGGGTACGGCAGGGACTCTATGGCTCCCAGCTTTATCACAGGCTTCAACTGTATTGGTGTCCTGCGGACACTAATACAGTTGTCAGTAGTAGGCCACACTGTGTTGGTGGGACCAGGTCCACAGCTGCCCTGCACCCTCACTACCTACACCTCTGTTATGGAGGCAGACCATCCCACTGCTATGGATCCCAATGTGAGAAGGGGTCTGATGCGGAACGTCTCCTACTTCCTGACATAGATTAATGGTATTTTCCTTCAGCCACTGCTAGGGGGAGCACAGTGCAAAGAGTTGTGCAGTTTCCATTGAGTTCAATTGTTATTGTATATACATAGAGCTCCTTCTAGTGGTGACTGCAGACATCCAGTTTTATCATGTACTGTAAAGAGTATTCTAGCTGTATATTCTAGCTTAGATTTATCAATGTATTTATGTCAGCTGTCTACTATAAACACATTGTTCATGTTCAGAGTGAGAGATATATTTAAAAAGAACGGATTCCACATTTTCTAACATAGAAAGTATAAAGTGGGCAACATGGAGCGTGTTTTAAAAAAAATGAAAACTGCCTCCACTGTTTTTACTTAGAAATGTGTTGAAAAGGAGATTGATCAGCGGGGCATGCATCCTGTTGATAAATCGGTTATATCCTGTAGAGCACATCAGTATTAATAGAGCCTATACATATGTAAAAACTTACAGTGATCAATAACTTCCAAAATCTCACTGGGGGCCCATTTTAGGTTTTGCTGAAATCTGTTCTTACCCATTCACTGTGTTATGCACTTAATATGGAGAATGTTGTATTATTTTAATACAACTATAAATTGCCATTTTACTATAACTACAGTTGAGAAAATTGCTAAAATACTAAACAAGCTATAATCTAAGTTTACAGTATTCAGTCAAATCTCCTACTTCTTGTCATTTCAACTGTTTCTTACCTCCACTGACCTTCCACTTCCCTTACAAGATACAGTGTGCTTAAATACACAAGCCTTTGTTAAACAAAACACCTACCAAGATTTATGACTTGACTACAAAATAACAATTTTTCAAGATCGCTACCAAATATTTGTTGCTGTTACAGGAATGTTTTCAGGTCTAAATTATGACCTGAGAAAAGCCTCACAAAAAACAACACAAGAAGGAAATAATTTTGTCGTGTATGAATTGACATAGTGATTGCATGTTAAAAGTATTTCCACTCAATATATATATATTTACTTTAGTTCCTTAACCCCTTCAACCCCGGGCCTGTTTTCACCTTTGTGCCCAGGCCATTTTTTGCAAATCTGACATGTGTCACTTAATGTGGTAATAACTTTGGAACGCTTTTACTTATCCAAGCCATTCTGAGATTGTTTTCTCGTCACATATTGTGCTTCACGAGAGTAGTAAATTTGTGGCAAAATATTTCATTTTTATTTATAAAAAAAATACCAAATTTACCAAAAATTTGGAAAAATTTCCAAATTTCAATTTCTCTACTTTCAAAATACATAGTAATACCTCCAAAAATAGTTATTATTTTACATTCCCCATATGTCTACTTTACGTTGGCATCATTTTATAAATGTGATTTTACTTTTTTCGGACGTTAGAAGGCATAGAAATTTCCCAAACCATTTTTTTAAGCACCAATTCAGATATAAAGTGATTTTATATTATAAAAAACTAATGTTACAAACTTTGTTAACCCTTCAGGTGTTCCACTAGAATTAAAGGAAAATGGAGGTGAAATTTCAAAATTTCACTTTTTTGGTAGATTATTCATGTTAATAATTTTTTTGTTGCAACACAGCAAGGGTTAACAGTAAACTAAATCTCAATATACATTACTCTGAGTCTGCAGTTTACAGAAATACCCCACATGTGGTGATAAACGTCTTTATGGGTTTGTGGCAGTGGTCAGAAAGAAAGGAGCGCCATACGGATTTTGGAGGCAGATTTTGCTAGAATGGTTTTTAGGCACCATTTTGTAATTGAGAGACCCTGACATACCCCTACAGTGGAAACCCTCAAAAAGTGACCCCATTTTGGAAACTACACCCTTCAAAGAATATATTAAGGGGGGTACTGACCACTTTGACCCCTTAAGCATTTTATGGAATTTGGAAACACTTTGCTGTGAAAATGAAAAGTTTCATTTCTTCCAATAAAATATTGCTTTAGCCCCAAATTTTTCATTTTCATAAGGGGTAACAGGAGAAAAGCACCCCATAATTTGTTCCCCATTTTCTCCTGAATACGGCAACACCCCAAATGTGGTGGTAAACTGCTGTGGGGGCACATGGCAGGACTCAGAAAAGGAGCGCCATATGGATTTTGCAGCACTGATTTTGATGGATTGGTTTGCGGAAGCCAACCAATCTGGCTACTGGGAACAGCCGGTCCCCTGCAGCTGATCGGGCGGGCGCAGCTCCTACACCTGCTCGATCAGCGCGCCGTAGTACTACGGCGCTAGGTGTCAAGGGGGAGTCTGTCACCAGAATTTGACATTATAGACTGCTTACATAGCGCTGTAGCATAACTATACAAGAGTCAAATGGTACCTTTGTTGTGTTGTTCTGAAGTTCACCAGAGGCAAAAACGCTGTTTTATTCATATGCAAATTAGGGCTTGCAAGTGCCCAGGGGCGGTGTTCAGGTTGTAAGTGCCCAGGCCGGTCTGTCTTCATTTCACATAACCCCTCCCCATCCTCTTACTCGGCCCGCCCTGTAAGCCTCTTGTGTCATCCAGTGTACTGAATGAAATCCCATAAGTGCATAGTTCACCCAGGCATGCGCACTGTGATGATCATTGTGGGCACGGCATCGCCCCATGCAGTGAGCATGCGCAGGCGGGATCTCGGCCAGTACACTAGGTGATGTAAGAGGCTTTACAGGGCAGGCCATGATCTTGACATAGGGGCCATTCGATATGGTGGATCCGGTAATGGGGACACCCCTTTGCTTGGTTTTCCTTCCCTGGAGGGATATCTGGCTTTCACTGTGTTTAAGACCCATTACTGGGGCTCCATGATTATTTTGCATATTACTGTTTCCCAGGGAGCTTTGCACTTTGGACGGCCATATTGTCACTTCTAAATGAGCCTCCATGGTGCTTTTTGTATTTTGTTTAAATTGTTTAAATAGAAATTAATGGAGGATGGCCACAAATGCGCTTATGCACTCACTTTAGGGGTCCAGTTCTGGACATATGTGTAGGTCCCAGAGATAAGACTCGCTGCTATCTGACATTAATGAGCAAACCCCTTTAAAAAAATATTGGATACGGCACAGTAAATAAAATATTTATTACAAAAGAGTATTAATTTAGAAAAATAAATCAGGATCAAAATGTTTGTAATTGCCATAAAAAAATTATCACTACTCATTAAATGAAATCGGTGTATGTATTTAACTATGTATAGTCATGAGATTCCCCCTAGCAGGGCCACAGGAGGCATCGCATGCCTGTCTGGCTGTCTTGTACACTTCCAACTGACAATCTTACATTAAAACTTGTAAATAATTTATGATACAGTTTGTTAAACATTTAAGGACTGGCTGGCTGTCAATGAATATCAGGAATAAGTGGACAATGTAATGTTGTCTGACAAGTTCTGTTATCTTGAGTATGCATTTTTTGATAGCATAACAGGGTTTACAAATACCAGTGAATGTGTAGCTCAGCTTCATTCTGAATAAAGATGCATTCACATGACCATATGTATTTTGTGGTTCAAAAATTGCGGTTCTGCAAAACACAGATACTGGCTGTGTGCATTCTGCATTTTGAGGAATGGAATGGCAGTCCTATGATACAAATTCCTATTCTTGTCTGCAATTGCAGACAAGAAAAGGACATGCTCTATATTTTTTGCGGAGCTGCAGAACGGAAGTATGGATGTGGTGCTGTGGAATAAGTTGGTGCTAGAAACAATAAAATAGTGCCACATCCAGAGTGCCCTCACAATTCCCCCATTTCCAGCCACAATGCCAAATCACATGACAATGCTGTTGCCACATGAATTAAAAAAAGAACACACCAAAAACAGACTCATCAGCTCTACACTTTACTGATGTTCACTTCATCTGCTGCCATGAAATAATGTGTGAAGCCATACATTCTTCAGCAGCATTCTATGATTGAACATTCATTCTAAACAGACAGTCTGCTGTTCATTTCCCTACCGGTAACCTAGCCTCGCTGACTATGTCTTTAAACTTTGCTGAGACCCAGATATTTTCTGGCTTTTGAACATCCTTTTCTTGCTAGTGGTATTTGGCCCAGGTACTTGTGTAGAGTCATTGTCAGGAGCTGCATGGGTGATGCCATGCCACCACTACTTCTTACTCTGGGCATCCATACTTATAGATGGAGGGCAGGCCTGTGTTACAGTCAGGAAACTTACAAAATTTGTGGGGAGCAAATTTTTCCCCCAATTGTGACAACACCCAAAAATACAATCTATCTAGAAGGCCTGCAAACTCTCAGTAGGGCAATTATGAATAAAACTTAACTTTTTCTACAGCCTAGTAAAACATGTAATCAGCATAGGTCATACCAACTGCTTACATGAAGCTACATCCAAATAATGATTGATAGCTCAAGTATTTATTTATTATTATACGCACTTATATAGCGCTGTTATATTCTGCAGCGCTTTACAGACATTATCTAGCTCAAAATCTAAGTTCCCTATCAGTATGTCTTTGGAGTGTGAGAGGAAACCGAAGTACCCGGAGGAAACCCATCTAAACACGGGGAGAACATACAAACTTCATGAAGATGTTCTGCAGTTTTTTAAAACTGATGATCTATCCTCTGGATAGATCATCAGCATCTGATCGGCGGGGGTCCGACACCCGGGGCCCCCGCCGATCAGCTGTTTGAAAAGGCAGCGGCGCTGCAGGAGCGCCGCGGCCTTCTCTGTGTTTACCGCAGGCCTAGTGACGTCACGACTACTATCACTGGTCTGGACGCGGCTAAGCTCCATTCATGTGAACAGAGCTTAGCCCAGCCCAGGCCAGTGATACTAGTCGTGACGTCACTGGGCCTGCGGTAAACACAGAGAAGGCCGCGGCGCTCCTGCAGCGCCGCTGCCTTCTCAAACAGCTGATCGGCGGGGGTCCAACACCCGGGGCCCCCGCCGATCAGATGCTGATGATCTATCCAGAGGATAGATCATCAGTTTTAAAAAACTGCAGAACCCCTTTAATGTACATATCAGTTACCAAAGGAAAATTTATATACCTTGGGGAACTGGTTATATTTAAGCTATATCTTGTCTTATGTCCACAACATTATTTCATACATGTCTCTTAAACATATATTTACCATTAATCTTCTTATCCATTTAGTCTTTCTTGGTATAAGAAAATTCTTTGCCTCACCATAACTTTTTATATTTTCATCTACAGAGCTGTTACAGGGCTTTTTTTTTGGTGGGGCGAGCTATAGCTTTTGTGATACCATTTTGGGGTATATACAACACTTTTTATGATAATCTTAATAATTGCTGTTTTTTGTATTTGTGTCCAGTTTTGTTCAAACATAATGTATAAAAGAAAAAAAAAACAGGACAATCAGAGCACAATAAATGGTTAGCAAAAATAATGCTCATGTAATATTGCTGGACAATAGCAAACTCCTCTAAGAGGGGCAGAGGCTACCCAGATAAGTGAGTATTAAGATCAGAGAAAGAAAGCAACCATGTATGGATAAACTGCGATCAGTATTGAAAGACACAAACAACATATAAGGTTAGGTTCACATCTCCGCTAAAGTTAAGCTGATTGTCTGTTCTGGCATGCAGGGGTATTTTTTAGTCAGAAAGCCTGGCAAATGGGGATCCGGCACTGCGGATACTGTAATTCCCGTAACGCAGGGGCGGATTGGCCATAGACCCTACAGGGAAATTTCCCGGTGGGCCGATGCCCAGGGGGCCACTCAAGCTCTCTTGATGGCTGCAGGCCAGGTTCACAATGATCTGATGCTCAATGGCCACAAGTGCTCTCCTAAACTCAACTGTATTACTGTCCTCAAGGTGGTGATACAGTTGAATGCTGTGGTGAGGGCACCAGTATTGTGCTGTCCTGTGGTATTTGGTTCTGCTGGGGCGGTATTCTGTGCTGCACTATGGTATTGCAGGCCCTGCCTACTTCGGTTGTCCCCACCTACTTGTTTTGGCCACTCTTCTGTCAGTTTGAACCCAATATGGGGCCACGTTTCTTTTTTTTCGAGGGCCACTTTAAGTTCCCAATCCGCCCCTGCCGTAACGTGTTCCTCTGCCAAAACAGATTACCAGATTACCTAAACCCTAAGACACACAGAATCACATGGCTTAGGGGAGATCTTATTAATGCATAGTTTAAGCTTAACAACCATAAAAAAATAATTCTAATAGTACAGTCACCTACAATGGCCATGGGTCTTTGAATTGTGTAAAACTGTACAAGATTTGGGCATATTCATATACTGTATCCATGTGTCTAAGAAACATATTGGGGGAGATATATCAAGACTGGCGGATCCATCCTCCAGTCTTGATCTCCCTGTGCTGGAATAAGATGTGCCTGATTTGTTAAGAGGCAAAAGCCACTTAACAAATTGGGCGTATCTCTGCCCTGGCATGCGCCAGAAACTCAAGTGTACGCCAGTCTTATATAATTAATCCTAGTATTTACAGATATATCAAATGCTCACCGGACCCTTAATGTGTTAAGTTCACAGTTGCAGAAAGCTGTAAATTTACTTTCTTTGACCATTGTTTTATAAAAGAGAAGAGCAGATTGATTTGTTTTTGTGGGAAATAATTCTGTAAAACCTGTAACTTATACATTTATAGCTTTGCTTTTTTTCACCTTCTATAAACAGCTATCGGTACAGGGAGGAGGTGTTATCAGTGACTGACAGCTATCTCATTTGCACACTTACAGTCATGGCCAAAAGTTTTGAGAATGACACAAATATTATATTTTCACATGATCTGCTGCCCTCTGGTTTTTATATGTGTTTGTCAGATGTTTTTATCACATACAGAAATATAATTGCAATCATATTATGAGTAACAAAAGCTTATATTGACAGTTAGAATGAGTTAATGCAGCAAGTCAATATTTGCAGTGTTGACCCTTCTTCTTCAGGACCTCTGCAATTCTCCCTGGCATGCTCTCAATCAACTTCTGGACCAAATCCTAACTGATAGCAGTCCATTCTTGCACAATCAATGCTTGCATTTTGTCCGAATTTGTAGGTTTTTGTTTGTCCACCCGTCTCTTGATGATTGACCACAAGTTCTCAATGGGATTAAGATCTGGGGAGTTTCCAGGCCATGGACCCAAAATCGCTACGTTTTGTTCCCTGAGCCATTTAGTTATCACCTTTGCTTTATGGCAAGGTGCTCCATCATGCTGGAAAAGGCATTGTTGATCGCCAAACTGCTCTTGGACGGTTGGGAGAAGTTGCTCTCGGAGGACATTCTGGTACCATTCTTTATTCATGGCTGTGTTTTTAGGCAAGACTGTGAGAGAGCTGATTCCCTTGGCTGAGAAGCAATCCCACACATGAATGGTTTCAGGATGCTTTACAGTTGGCATGAGACAAGACTGGTGGTAGCGCTCACCTCGTCTTCTCCGAATAAGCTGTTTTCCAGATGTCCTAAACAATCGAAAAGGGGATTCATCAGAGAAAATGACTTTACCCCAGTCCTCAGCAGTCCACTCCCTGTACCTTTTGCAGAATATCAGTCTGTCCCTGATGTTTTTTCTGGAGAGAAGTGGCTTCTTTGCTGCCCTCCTTGAGACCAGGCCTTGCTCCAAGAGTCTCCGCCTCACAGTGCGTGCAGATGCACTCACACCTGCCTGCTGCCATTCCTGAGCAAGCTCTGCACTGCGGGTAGCCCGCTCCTGCAGCTGAAACACTTTTAAGAGACGGTCCTGGCACTTGCTGGTATTTCTTGGGCGCCCTGGAGCCTTTTTGGCAACAATGGAACCTCTCTCCTTGACGTTCTTGATGATGCGATAGATTGTTGACTGAGGTGCAATCTTTCTAGCTGCGATACTCTTCCCTGGTAGGCCATTTTTGTGCAGTGCAATGATGACTGCATGTGTTTCTTTAGAGATAACCATGGTTAACAGAAGAGAAACAATGATGCCAAGCACCAGCCTCCTTTTAAAGTGTCCAGTGGTGTCATTCTTACTTAATCATGACAGATTGATCTCCAGCCCTGTCCTCATCAACACCCACACCTGTGTTAATGGAGCAATCACTGAAACGATGTTAGCTGGTCCTTTTAAGGCAGGGCTGCAATGATGTTGAAATGTGTTTTGGGGGATAAAGTTCATTTTCTAGGCAAATATTGACTTTGCAAGTAATTGCTGTTAAGCTGATCACTCTTTATAACATTCTGGAGTATATGCAAATTGCCATTATAAAAACTGAAGCAGTAGACTTTGTAAAAATTAATATTTGTATCATTCTCAAAACTTTTGGCCATGACTGTATATACAAAATGTTATCAATCACTGAGAACACTTCCCCCCCGTACCAATATTTGTTCACAGGAGGTTTAGGCCCCTTTCACACGGGCCAGATTTCCGCGCGCGTGATGTGAACGCATTGCACTTGCACTGAATCCTGACCCATTCATTTCAATGGGTGTTTTCACATGGGCAAATTTTTTCATGCATTAGTTCGCCGTTGCGTAAAATTTGTGTGAAAGGGGCCTTACTGAATCTTTTTCCACAAAACATATCAATTTGCTCAGCGTATCCTGCTCTATAACATGTTTTCAGATTGGATTGCATTTAGTGGTAGCAGGTTCTCTTTAAGAGTCAATTTAACCCCTTCCCGACCAGTGCGGGGACATGACGCCCGCTCGCCCGTGCGGCGGGCGTCATGGTCGGCAAGTCTCTGCTGTTTTTAACAGCAGAGACTTGCGGCTACTTACCGCAATCAGCGGCGTCTTCCGATGGGCTTCTTATTCCTTGTGGGCCCTTCTGAAGACTTCCGGTGGCGTCTGAACCCGGAAGCGTTTCGCTTCCGGGTGATGTACAGACGACCCGATTGGCCAATCGGGCCGTCTGTACACTCTATGAAAGCTGTAATCCTCGCTGGTGAGGATTACAGCTTTCAAAGTGCAATTCTTATTCTGGCCACTAGATGGCAGGCCAGGATAAGAAATGAGCAATCATGAGTTTTAATTCAAGATTAAAAATAAGAGATTGCTCATAGTGAAAAAATAAAAAGTACAATATATTAGCTCATATTTCAGCTTTCAAATAATAAAAAAAAATGTTAAAAAATATATAAAAAATAAAAAAATATAAAAGTTTAAATCACCCCCTTTCCGTATAATTAAAAAATAAATACCTAAATAAAAATAAATATAGACATCATGGGTATCACCGTGACCGAAAACGCCCGTACTTTTAAAATAAAAATAAAAAATTCCAACATGGTGAATTGTGTGGCGGAAAAAAGCGTCAAGATTTCGATTCGCTATTTTTTGTCGCTTTTTTTTTTCTAAAAAAAATAAATAAAAAGCGATCAAAAAGTCATACACACCCCAGAATGGTATCAATAAAAACTTCAGATCGCCCCGCAAAAAATGAGCCCCCATACAGCTCCGTACACATAAATGCCAAAAAGTTATAGGGGTCAAGATATGACGACCCAAAAAAAAAATAACCAAAAACCAACTTTATAATTTTTTTATCACTATCAAAACACAAGAAAAACTATACATGTTAGGTACCGCTGGATTCGTACTGACCTGTAGAATGAAAGTAACTGGTCAGTTTTAATGAACAGCGAACACCGTAAATAAAAAACCCGGAAAACTGTAGCGGAATAGGGTTTTTTTTGCAATTTCACACGATTTGGAATTTTTTTCCCGCTTCCCACTACGCCATATGCAATATTAAATGGTGGCGTTTGAAAGTACAACTTGTCCCGCAAAAAACAAGCCCACATACAGCTATGTGAACAGAAAAATAAAAAAGTTATGGCTGTATGAAGGCAAGGAGCAAAAAACGAAAACGCAAAAACGAAAAAACCTCCGGTCGTGAAAGGGTTAAAGTTTGCTACAAAAGTGTGTTTAATGCCTTATGTGTCAAGTTAATTTTTGCTACATCTGCAAGAAGTATGCAGTAAAATTAGATTTAAAAGCTATGTGTGACATGTTCATCCTTCCGTGGCAAATCCAGCCCCTCTGCCACAGCGCCAACGGAATTTCTCCATTTCACTTGCGTTTTGGATTCCTTGATCTCAGACCTGCTACTGTGTTGTTAGTTTGTCGACTTAGTTCCTGACATTACGTCCTGGTATTTGACCTGCTGCCTGTTATTTGATATGATCTTCTGGGTTTGATTTAGTTGTTGGACTATGTGTTTGTTTACCTCTCTTAGGTCCTGTTCACTTTGTCAAGAGAGGGACCGTTGACCAGTTGGAAGCCACTGTTTAAGGCACATCGTCCATGTAAGTAGGGACAGTAGTTTGGGTGGAAACTAGAGGTTTACTGTTATTTGCCTACATGACACCATATTCACTTTCAGGACAATTTTTTATGATTAAATTTTAATTATTTTGGGCTACAAAAAATATAATTTTTTAAATTGGTTTTTTTTAAAAAAAAATTGCACTTCTTTAAGCCATATTCGTATCGGTTTGAAAAGCGTATAGCAACAATAAGTATTTATGAAGTCAGGAGATCAGAGATATGGCTTTACAAAAGATGATGGGACTCAAAAGTGACAGACTACAAACAGACTGATTTTAAACCCCTGTATCTAAAAAACTGCTGAAAATGTTTAATAAAGACCAAATCGAAAAAAATTATTTTTAGCCCAAAATGAGTAAAACAAAATCATAAAAGAAAATTGCCCCAAAGGTGTCCATAGCCTTTAAATCTGGACAAATAATTCGAAGTTTCATTACATCAAAGGAAACAGTTAAATATTGCATGTATTTTGATAAGCAGTTTTAGCTGCCTAAAAATAACTGAATATTTTCTCAGATGCCTCCAGGACATTAACCAGTAAGACGTAAGAAGAAAATTCAAGTAATCAGCTGTGGACAATGCCTCAGTATCTGACGACCATTTCATTTTTTTCTGGTACAAGACCCTGAACACACTTGAAGTGCTGACAGATTAATGCTTTGTTCATTTGTGGCACACATTCTTGCGTCCTCACACATGTTCTTATAAGGAAATGGGCTTCAATAACCTCTTAATCACAACCTGTGGGTAATGTTATTGTGTATAATGCAATGTTCTAATAATGTTTCAGGAAAAGCACTTTAAGATCACTTATATAAACCATACCTGTCAGCATCAGTGCCAGCAGCAGTGGAAAACAACTACCTTGGCTGAACAAAGGACAGTCAAACTGAAACCACAAGATATCTACAAAAGCCAGGTGATTTAAGAAATTGTTTTCAGAAATCTCTGTATTATCTTACCCTTCTGTTCATGGAGGGATTATTCCTTTTGGCACAAAGGTCCTCTCTGTCTCTCTTATGTTTATCTGAGCGAGTCAGCAAGATATTGCACCTCGGTGGCTGGGAAAGGTTTTGTTAAGTAAAGGATAAACAACATATCTTGGTGCCAAAAAAGAAATGAAAACAGTCGTGACTCCAAGTTATCAAGAAAGATGAGAACTAGGCTACAGTATTCTTTATAGACATTGACATAAATGGTAGAATTTCTAAGAAAAAGTCTGTTGTCATTCTTCTTAGATCATCTCTTCAGTCAGTCTGTTTCAGAATCTACCGTTAACAAGGTGCTACTGTATAGCAGAAACTCGGCCTTCCGTCATATCACTTCCATCTGATCATCAATCATACTGGAGACTTATTTATGCATATTGAACTTACTGCTCTGGAATACAGAATCCTGTCTACTACAGGATAGGACACCATCTTGAATTTTAAATTGCATCCTGCTTTAATTCCATGAGGCCCATGGGCAGGTTGATGAGGTATCTTTGTCTATCTGACTGTGTACAGGGAGAAAAGTGTTGAAATGTGTGACAGCCATTAGTTCCTATAGCCATAAAATGAATTTTTCCCCATCAACTCAAGTCGAGAAAGAGTCTCACTGAAGATTGAAACATACAATTATTCAATAAACCACAGGGTATACCTTAAAGGGGTTATGCAGCCAGTACATATTGATGACCTATCTTCAATTTTCGTGACACCATCATTAGAGCAGATATTGGCAGCAACAAAACAGAATTAAAACAGACTACCCTTACAACATCCAGAACAGGCACATTTCTATGCCTAGGATGCGTTCACTGTTCTAGCATCATAAAAGGTCCTTACTTGTCACATCCGCAGACAGGAGAACAAATTCCTATACATGGTACATTTACCTGCAACAGCAGATTTGTCATCTATATCCTTAAGTGCCCATGCGGGCTACTATATGTCGGCGAAACTTGAATGCGGATGAAGGACAGATTCTGCAAATACAAGTCCATGATCAGAAAAGCAAATTTGTTACTCCCCATACCTCATGACTTCCATCAGAAAAAACACACAATTGCCCAATTACGATTTCAGATTATTGACAGTGTACCACAGCCACGGCGCGGATGGGATAGAAACAAACTCTTGATAAAACGTGAGGTGTTCTGGATCCATCGTCTGCAGACGTTGGAACCACTTGGCCTCAATCGAGACTATGAATTTAACAACTTTTTATAATCCTGTTGCTATTACCATGTATGCTGTATATAATTTGAATCCCAATATATTATTACTATTCTTTCCAGCGTAATTGACATTATCTGTACTGCATAAGAATACTACTGGACTATGGATACCTGATTCAAATCCAGCAACAAGTTACATTTGCCCATTGTATTGTTTTGTTTACATGGTCGTCATAGAAACATGACGTCATGGCTTTGTTGTGTGGCGGGCTATTTAAATGCACTGACTGTATTCGTTTGTATTATCTGAGGAAGGCACTGCACGTGCCGAAACGTGTCACAAAAGTATGTGGCAATAAAAGAAGCATTCATAAAAGCAACATTATAAGAGTGCCGGTCCTTCCTTTATCGCCTATCTTCAGGATAGGTCATCAATATCTTCTCTTCAAACAGCTGATTGGAGGGGATGCCAGGAGTTGGACCTCCAAGATCAGATATTGATGACCTATCCTGAGGATAGGTCAACAATATGTACTGGCTGCACAACTCCTTTAATAATGGGAAGTTTCCCTTTAAGAGTATGGGAAAAGAAAGATGCAGCCATTATTTCAAATTCTTATTTTGTCTAAAAATCAACAAGTATCTTTATCTGTTTTGTACATCCACAAAAAAGCAGCATTATGCATTTGTAATCCATTTTGGCCTAACATCCGTTAATGGGTTTCAATGAACTAGAAGATTCCATATGAAAATAAATATCCAGCCTATTTCTGGACCTTTTGTTTCAGAAGACTTAGCGAAACTCACTCCCAGAACAAGGCACTTACGAATCAAGACAGACAAAAAGAATTAATACACAAAGTTTACTATAAGGTTAAAAAACACATTAATGGGGTTTTCCCATTTTAGTAATTTATGCCATCCAACAATGTCTGATAGTTGTAGGTTTCACTTTGGGAAGCCATACCTATCACCAAAGCGGGAGTCCCCTAAACCCTATCCTGTGGCAACTGTTAATGGAACAGTGGCAACGTATGCATGATTTTCTCCTGTGACATCTTTGGGAATTTCTAAAATAGCCACGCATGCTTGCTTAGCTCTCCAGTGGTGGGACACTGATCTATAAGACATTTATGATGGGTCACCAATAGAGCATCGGTCACTCATTTATAGAATAATATTGAATAATGTTTGAGAAAATCTTGGAACCCGAGTCCACCTTGACATCAAGTAACTTATCTGCTGCCTTGTTTCCATAGTCTGTACAGTTAATATATGGATCACAGTTCCATATATATGTAATAACAGGAGATACTGTATATGTAAGGGGCAATGTGCACATTAGCTATGAGAATACAAGGGTTTTATATTGCAGCCAGTTCTTGTCATCCATGTACTGGATCATAGTTATCTTCACATGACATTATTTTTCTTAAAGGCTATGTACACCTTCGGGGATAATCTTTTTTATAATTGCATGTTACTCAATTTTGGCTAAAAATCATTTTTTCAGTTGGCCGTTATTAAAAATATTGAACTTTTCTGTTACAAAGGGTTAAGTGTTTTTGGAGCTGTGTGGCTGGTACTTTCACTTTCTGCTGGTCATCTAATAAACCTTATCTGTAAACTACTGAGAGGTCATAAAGACTTATTTAAGCCACATTCTTATCAGTAAGATAAGAACTGAGCTATAATGAGTTTTTATAAGGGCAGAGAGCAGAGATAAGGAGCCTTTCTGCTCCTGGTCTGACGGAAAAGACCAAAGGGTGCTACTAGAGCATGTCAGCTCTGTGAGGAAAAAAATATCATGTAAAATGCAGTGCCTAGACTCATTTTCTCCATTATTAAGCAATGTTTTGGCACCAGCTTTTCACACAGGAATTATTTTTGGACACCAGCACATTTTTTTACAGCTTTCTCACTTTGAACAGGACATAAATCGTCAAACAGCCAAAGGACAGCAGCATTTCCTCTGGCTTCAGTTCATATTAAACTAACTTAAAAGCTCCTGTAAGCCATCTGCTATGTGACTTGTAGTGTTTGAATTAGATACTATGACAGATCCTTTTTGAGTTGGGGAATAAAGTTGGATCACTGTGTCTATGAAAAACCAGTATCAGCAATAATATATAGTAATGGGGCTACAGGATGTTGTAATGCTATATTATTAGTATAATTACAGTACTTGCATATATGCTATGTTCTACTCAGAGGCATAACGAGTGGTGGGGGAGGGAGTGTCACACACATCCCCACTCCAACCCAGGTAATACATATTGTTTTGACTCATGTCTATCTGCCAGATTGATCACTTGCCAAAGGAAGGATCTGTGGCCTCCACATGTTAACAAAGTGGGAAGCAACTGTAGAGGGGCCAGGGGGTCTTCACATCACGAATGAGTGAGGACTGGAGGTTAAAAAGGCTACTGCTGAGCTACTTCCTCCTAAGAACCTGAATCGTACCGCTCAGTTGCCAAATGATGCATTGATGCACCTCGCCAAGCAGCAGAGTAAGAAAGCTGCTATGGCAAAGCCAATTGTGTGTGGAGGCATAAACATGGACTTCTCAGTGTACTGCGGCACTCAAAATATTAAATAAAAACAATTTCTTTGCAATGTCAGCATCACTTCCACTTGAACCTTCATGCAAGAAGTAAGATTAATGATGTACGGGCAATCCACTTCCAGAAGTTGTGTGATTGCATACCATGGTTTCAGTGAGCCACTGAGCTTCAGGGTGACAGGACAGCCATGCCATGTTTGTAGTAATGTGACTATAAATGTCATATCAGTCCACAGTCCTTTACAGGCAATGCACTGTAACGGAACAGTTTCAAACAGTTTGGAAGCCTAGGCCCCACTTCACATCACAGTGGGTGGGCCCCACCATAAAAAGGGACATGGGGCTGCCACCTCTTCTGCATAAACAAAACAATAGCAGATCTCAGGGAGACCAGCTACAAAAAACACCGTGGAGCCTCATTTAAGAGTCTCAACACAGCAATCCAAAGTGCAAAGCTGCCTGGGAAACAGTAATATGCAAAGGGGCCACTTAATATGGTGGATTTGGTGATCTCTGTAATGGGGACACCCCTTTGCTTGGTTTTCCTTCCTTTGAGGGATATCTGGCTTTCACTGTGTTGTAGACCCATAACTGGGGCTCCACGGTTATTTTGCATATTACTGTTTCCCAGGGAGCTTTGCACTTTGGATTGCTGTGTGAGACTCTTAAATGAGGCTCCACGGTGTTTTTTGTAGCTGGTCTCCCTGAGATCTGCTATTGTTTTGTTTGAGTAGTCTCCAAAGCATTGCTCCCGTTTAGCCAAAATCCTACTCCACACTGATGAGGGGCAATACCCCGAAACAGCTGTCTGTGGATGGATAACTGGCTTAGGTTTTCCCCGTCACATCCTTAAAGCTTGTAAAAAAGCGGGATCTTGACATAGGGGCCACTTAATATGGTGGATGTGGTGATCTCTGTAATGGGGACACCCCTTTGCTTGGTTTTCCTTCCTTTGAGGGATATCTGGCTTTCACTGTGTTGTAGACCCATAACTGGGGCTCCACGGTTATTTTGCATATACCTCTTCTGCATAGGCATTCCCATGCTAATATTATTCCTATGAATGTACTACACTAGCTTTACTTCAAGGTGAATGCACAAAATAGTGTATGGAATGTGGATATAATATTGCTACATGATGAATGCATGACGGTGAGTTTGTTTGAAGAGGCTTAGCTTTGGATGTCTTGTTATTTCTGTCTCCACTCACTTTTTCAATGAGATAACATTGACATCCCATCCTCTTTGCAAGCCCACGATAGTCCTTACTTATTCAGATTGGCATTCAAACAGGCAGATTTACTTGCCACTTACTTTTAAACATTTTGTTTTTCTGATTGTAAAGCGCTGTGGAATATGTCGGTGATGCATAAGATTATTATTAGTATTATTATTATTATATAGAAGACTACAGGAAAATGTCTGAACAAAAGGCCACGTACAGAGCATGATGTTTTTGAAAAAAAAATAAGGCATCAAAAAAAGGAAACAGTCTTAAAATGGCACTACAAAGGTGTTGAAAATATGACCAATATTCTTAGAAAAAAATGGAAACTTAAGAAATTATTAAATCCCATGGGAATGAATGAGAGACAATGGGGGAGAACTGTAATACCGCACAACAACCTGTGGACAGGGGTGTGGTGGTGTGTTTCTAATCCTGGACAGCCCCTTTAAGTCTTTCAATTGCCGATAAGACGGCCCTCTTGGCAACTGAAGCTAGAAAACACAGAGATTTTAAGTTTTACTGAATCTTCTTCCACAAAACTATATATTGATTGGCTCAGTTCCTCCTGCTCTATAACATTCTGCCTACAGATTGCATTGCATTTTGTGGTAACAGGTTCTCTTTCAAATGGTTATTAACAGCCTTTCAGGACTTTTGCTATGAAAAAAGAGAAATGGGATCACACCTTTACCATATTTGACTAAAACCTATCTTTGAGAGTAGGCCCATTTTTCTCATCACTTTTCAAATTTGATAAGGGTAGCTTTTTTATGTACAGCATATTTGTGACTATCCACAAGAATATATACAGCAACAAATGGAGAAAAAAAAGGATAACACTCTAAAGAATTAAAATGCAGGTAGACTTAAAAAAGCATTAAAGGGTTTCTGTCACCAGATCTGGGCATATTAAACAATGTGCAAATGTCACCTGATGCCCAATCTGGTATTGTTTTTTACATCGGTGCCCCCGTTTTTGTGAAAAAAAGCATTTTTATATTATGCAAATTAGGCTTACTAGGTGCAAGGGGCGGTTACCCTGCACCTAGTAAGCGCCGTTTCCCTACCTCCTGGCACGCCTCCATAGTCTTGATTGACAGGGCCAGGCAGCTTGTTCGCTCTTCTGCCGGCCCTGTCCTCGCTACAAATCCCGCGCCTGCGCCGTGCGGAAGAAAATCGGCGCAGGCGCAGTGGGTGCCGCTGGCCGCCGGGCTCCCGGCTACCTCACTGCGCCTGCGCCAATGACGTCAGAGTACACCCGGCATCATCGGCGCAGGCGCAGTGAGGTAGCCGGGAGCCCGGCGGCCAGCGCCACTCACTGCGCCTGTGCCGATTTTCTTCCGCACGGCGCAGGCGCGGGATTTGTAGCGAGGACAGGTGCAGGGTAACCGCCCCTTGCACCTAGTAAGCCTAATTTGCATAATATAAAAATGCTTTTTTCACAAAAACGGCGGCACCGATGTAAAAAACAATACCAGATTGGGCATCAGGTGACATTTGCACATTGCAAATGTCATCCTGTTTAATATGCCCAGATCTGGTGACAGAAACCCTTTAAAGTATTTTTGCTAGCATGAACTCACAGATTACCCACTGTCTTTGCAGATTTCTTAAAACCTTTCACTCAAAAGGTCCTCAAAAACATTTTTATTGAAAACCTAGGGGATGTTCACATTTAAAAACTAATGTCTTAAGTGCTAGATTTACTACACAATCCAGTCTAATTTGGATTATAGTGCCAACTTCTAGCTTACTAATACTTGAACGATTTAGCATTTTGGGTATCTAGCAAATAATGCATTCTATGACCACTGCACTAGGGACACATTGTAGGGGTGCATGACTTTTTATCTCCTAGTATAGAGTGACAATCTCAACTCTTCAGTAAATACCTTTGATAATCCTGGTATAAACATTTTTTGAAGAGGGATCATCCCTTTTAAGTTGAACTGGTGGTGATGTATCATCAAATACTCCTGCTGGTTTGACTAATAAAAGTCTATGCCAATAGCTTGCCCCAATGCTTACAAGTTAAGCTCCCTAAATTCATGCTATGTTTGTAACATACGGTTTGATTTAAATTGACCTTTAAAAGATTTGCTCTTTTTCTATGCACAGTATCTGTACAACAAAATGGTTCCTGACATACACATGCCAGTATATTACGCTTTCAGAATGTGTTGAAAATATGACTATTATGGCTCATGCACACAAACGTATTTTCTTTCTGTATACATTCAGTTTTTTTTGCGGACTGTATGTGGAACCATTCATTTTAATGAGTCCGCAAAAAAACGGAAGGTAATCCGTGTGCATTCCATTTCCGTATGTCTGCATTTACGTTCTGCAAAAAAACAGAACTTGTCCTATTATTGTCCGCATTACGGACAAGGATAGTACTGTTCTATTAGGGGCCAGCTGTTCCGTTCCGCGAAATACAGAATGCACAAGGACCGCAAAATACATAGTCATGTGCATGAGCCCTTAGTTTGAGAAAAAAAATGGAAACTTAAGAAATGCATAAGACTTTATAAGTACAGTATAAGCACTCAGAGGTTTCCAACACTGCAACAGCCACCATCATATACCCATAACCAGTCATCTGGTGAGATCAGGCCGCCCACGTAAACTGCTGTGACTTAATCATAGAAATTCAAAGAAGCAGCCAAACCCACCTAACTGGTGGTTCTATAACTGTTAGGGCTCATGTGCACAAACATATTTTTTGTCCGCATAAGATCCGTATTTTTTGGGAGTTGGAAGCTGACCAACTCACTTCAGTGGGGCCCTAAAAGATGCGGACAGTACACCATATGCGGTCCATATCCGTATGTCTATTTTGTGGTAAAAATATAGAACATGTCCGATTCTTGTCTACATTACAGTATCTGTGTTTTGCGGATCCGCAATTTGCGGACCACAAAACAGGCAATGGTCGTGTGCATGTGCCCTTAGGGTGAGGTGGCAGACAGATTTCATATAGAGGTAAACCTCACCTACGAAATAATCATAAGCAAGGAAGTAAATGCAACATACTCATTGGCATTTTGCAATTGTTACACAACCAAATTTTCATTTATTTTTCTTAAACACATCCAAGTGGTTAAAAATTCAGCAGTCCCTGCAACTTTGTGGAGTGGGAATATTAAAATATGACAGTAATCGTCTAATGATCCCTGAACCTTTGTAACTAAACAGCTATTACTAGTAAATGACTTGCAGAAGGTCATTACATAAATGACTCCGATTTAAATAAGGCCAAAGCTATCAGATGTTAATTTCAGCATAATATACACAAAATTAATAATGATGGAAAAAGGTGAATTCTTCCATGCTCTGTACGCCATTTTAAAGCATTTTAATCCTTGACCATTGTGCTGTATTTAATAACCTTGTAAATATAGATGCATACATCTTTCGGTAATAATTATTATAGTGGCCATTATCCCTTATCTTGTTCCAACATATCACTCAATGTTGTACAGTTCATAATGAGAAGAGAAAAAAATAAGAACAGACAGAGGTGGTTGCGCTTAAACATTCTTACAAAGTATTTGGTGGTGGATTGATAGATAAAAGAAAAGTGATAGAAGCAGTATCTGGAATGCAGTATGTATCAAACACGTAGGATTGAGAAAAAGATTGATATGTAATTTGTAGAGGTGAACATTAATGTGGAAATTTAACATAGACCAGCGCTCATGACTCATCATAAGTTAGCCGCAGTTCCGGCAATCCGTATCCTTAACTGGCGTGGCATTTGGGAGTGTTTCAGCCTGTGATAATCATTGGTTACATTGCTTTTGTGCATCTCCGACTTATTCAAGTGAATGGGAATGAGCTACAATAGCAATGTACAGTGCTGTGCTTAACATACTAAGAAAAGGCCACAGTTTATAGGTGAGGTTGCTGGGAGTTGAACCCTCAGTGATCAGATAGTGATGACCTACCCTGAGAATAGTTCATCAATATTTAATTCCAGGAAAACCCCTTTAAAGAGGCTTTGTCACCAAGATCAGCCCTATTAAACCAGACATACTGCCTGTTAGGACTCATCATCCTGATTAAAACTATATCTTTCTTTTGTCTGTGTGATAAACAGCTGCAGAGAAATCTGTGTTTTTATTCATATGCAAATGAAAACTTCGAGCACCAAGAGGCGGGGCTGAATCCTTTGAGCATTGCTTTGTAACACCTTCTCCCTCTCCTTGATTGACAGGGCTAGATATCAGCATGCTGAGGGTAGAGCTGTGTCCTTGCATGTAAATATGAAATACACTATGTACTATAGCAATACCACACTGAGACATGCTCAGAAAGCGAATCTACATATTACTGCTTTATTCACAAGCACAATATATGATTATAAGACATATCAGTTTTCTCTATGCTTATAAGCTATCACATATTACAGGTGTCTTTCTAATCATACATTGTGCCTGTGAATGAAGCAGTAATATGATTAGCTTTCTGAGCAGATCTAAGTGTGGTGAAGCTACAGTACCTAGTGATATGATATTGCTAGCACACAGCTCTTGTACACAGCTCTGCCCTCAGCCTGCTCTCTAGTCCAGTCAATCAGGGGGAGGGGGAGTGTGCAGAGCACAGGGGGTGTTACAAAGCAGTGCTCAAACGTTTCAGCCCTGCTTTCTGGTGCTCCAATTGCTCATCTGCATATGAATAAAAACACAGATTTTTCTGGAGATATTTATTGTACAGACAAAAGAAAGCTATCGTTTTAATCAGCATGATGGGCCCTACCAGCCAGTTTGTCTGGTTTAATAGGGTTGATCCTGTGACAAAGCCTCTTTAATTTCACTTGAATAACTGTTTGTACATTACAAAGACATGGGACAAGTGTAATAGAATGAGTAAGTACATTTCAGAGGATGCACAGAGAGAATCTTGAAGCCTGGAATGGTCAGGAAAAGAACCAAAAGGGAATGTAAAAAGGTTTTCCCACAAAGGTCATTCATCACCTATCCTGGTCCTTCTCAATGTACAGGAAATGATGACCACAGTCGTGACCTGCCTAGGCAGTGATTGGCTAAGTGGGCATTTCTTACATGTTGAAAGGGAAAAGGGAATAGAGAGTGCTGGCGGATTGATGAGTTGATTATCCTTTCTGTATTTTTTATCTTATTGTGAGCTGGTTTAAAAACTGTTTTTTCCTTAGTGGATAACCGCTTTAAGTGGTTTATCAGCTTCTAATGCAGGATTTTCTTTCTACTGTTAAAGTATAGCATAATGTAACAGTTTGCATTAGTGTTATACTCCTGCATAGTGATTTTAAATATACAATATACTTTCTTCCTAACTCCCACAGATTACAAAGCAAGTGTAGAGCCTTCTAACTATCACTACAAAAGCAATTTATACGGCACATAAGATCATATAAAATATATTTAAAAAATGGTCTTTAGGATGAGAAGTCAGCATATCAAGTGCCAAGATACATCACGTACATCTGAGATGTGAAGAAAGGATTAGGTTTTTTATCATAATTGTTTATATGTCATGAATTATTCCTTTAATACTAATGAACCATGACATAATCACAACTGAGGTTAAAACCACATTAAAAATAGAGCTTTAATCTCTGCATTTAGAAACCATATTTTTCTAGCTACCTGCACTATGTAATCAAATATTCTCCAAGAGCAAAGGCTTTGTAGTTTTAGACTTGAAACGCTTTGGTGATATTCCCTCAGACAGCAGACTGCAATTTATACTGTGTGAGAAAATGCAGACACCAATAATAATTAATACCTCTTTATAGCACATGCTGCCTATTTATTTTACTTTTAGTTATCTCATATTTTATTTTAAATGAAACCCTTACTGTTATTGATCTTGCTCTTCCATAATCCTTCATGTTTGCATCACTAATGCTCAACCGCCAAAGCTGAGCTAATGACCTTGGATTGCTTTTGCTTAATAAAGGATTGCACAGCAATGTCTACAGATACCTTATTAACCTATTCCAGTGTCATTTACTACATGCATTATTAATGCCTATAAGTCTTATATTACAATAATCAAATATATTCAGTGAAAAACTTTTCAAGATGTGCAGTATGAACTAGAAGGCCTCTTTCACATATCAGTGAATTGGGACATGTGCTGTGCATGGTCTCATGGACTTTAATGTGTGTATTCACACATCAGTGGTTTTCTACAGACCGTTTTTGTCTCTCACACACATAATGGTCTATGGGTCCATGAAAACCATGAACACAACACGGATGCCATCCATCTATGGTTTGTGGTTTTTACAGAATATGTCAGCGCTATATAAGTAAAATAAATAAACACACATTTTGATCTGATGCACAAGTGGTAGGGAAATTTATGAAGTCAGTTTTGCTTTGACATAATGTGCACCAAATTTATCAAATGTCATAAGTTGTTTGATAAGTTTGGATGATCTCGAAATATGTCTAGAATAAAATTTAAAAAATTCCACGGCACTCCCAAAGCAGTAAATTAAAAGTAGTGTTCTTTAATCACCAAAAAAGCGACATTTCAGTCCTCTTACTGGGACCTTTCTCAAGCTCCCAAGGTCCCAGTAAGTGTGCAAGCACGACCACCTCAGCTGGATTGCAGGGTGGTCGTAACCCCAGAAACAAGCAGTGTATTATGTGATGGAAAAATAAATCCAGCCAGCAAAGGAAGCAATATGGACAATCACAAAACATTAGTAAGTGCCTAGTATTAACTTTCTCTACATAATAAATGCCACTTGCTGAAGTGAGACAACCCCTTTAAAGGAAAATGTCGGTAGAACGTACAATAGCGGACCTCATTCGACCTCTGAACTGCAAATTTAGTTCTAGAAACACCATCTTTTCACCACCATCATAATTTCCTCTACATAATAAATAATATTTGCTGAAGTGTGACAACGCCTTTAAGGTTTACTTTCCAGTGCCAAATAATATAATCATACAGTGCTCAATAATATTGCCATAAGGTGCCCGAATAACACTGCTGAGTAATGTTTCCTACGTAGCAGTTTCCAATAGCTTACTATAGATTCATCTACAGTGTGTGCAATCGGGTGCAATGTTTGGGCGCTGAAGCCACTGCGTCAAATGCCCCTGTTCAGTAGCGAAAAATGCCACCATAATGGTACATCACAAGCCTGCTGCAATTTTTTCAAAGCTCTGTTCACGCTGTGGTTTTGGTTTCTTGCTTGCATTTTTTAGCCTAAATAATAGGGGCAAAGGTATAAAGAAAAACACAATATTTCTCTAATTTGGAGAAAAATTACTACAAATGTCTACAAAACTGCACTGACCTAACACAATCTAAACCTAAACAATTATGTATTAGTATGAAACAATGCAATAATTTCAATTTCAGTCATGAAATAATGCAATCATTTCATTAATTTTCAATTTCAATAATGAAAGAAAGAGAATTGAGGAATTTACGTTCACTTCTCAACAAATAGACTTATACTGTATGTAGAACATACAGAATAAATGTAAAACAGACTGCACATGTCCCCAGGACATAAGAAAATGAAAAGTGATGAGTGAGTTGAATGACTTCATGCACTTGTCAGTTCCTATACAGTGCGAATGTCATAACAGTTCCTTCACGTTTTAATTGTGTTAACGATTTATTTTTTTAAAGTATCATGAAAGTGAAAACATTTACTAAAAGACTGAATAATACAGTTGCACAGATGACAGAGCACCTTATAGCAACCAGCTGCCAGCTGACAATGACCAAGTTACTGTGTAACGCTGATGTCTTAATGCATGTGTTTGGGTGTACCCTAAGGGTATGTTCACTCAATGGATTTTGAAAATTCACCTACAAAATTCAGCGTGGAACCACCAATGGGTGTTTACTTCAATACAAAACTTTATTTCAGCTGGCGGTTTTTGGCACAGATAAAAAATGGGCCAAAAATTCACAAAAAAACATGCAGATACATATGGAATGTTTTTTTATGCCACCCATTCATCTTAATGGGAGATTCAGCATAGATTCTGCCACGAGATAGGGCATGCTGTTTTTTTTTCCATGTGTGGAAAATTTGCCAAATTCAGTGCCAAAAAGCTCAGTGTGAACTGGCCCTATTACTGGCTGCAAACATTCACAGGAACATAAAGTAATTATTGCTATTAGCAGACAATTAAATAAGTGTTTTATCCTTGATTAATTCATTCAGTGTTCACCAAAGCAGAGGATGCAATAGCAGAATGATTAAGCCGTGATGATCTTTTTATGCGTTATATAAAACCAACAAACAATGAATAAATTAACTGTTATTTTTGAGTAATTAATACAGAAGCTTTATAATTACTAACACATTTATACTTCTGCACATAAGATCATAATCAGGAGAGAATTGGCAAGAAGCACCAGAGGCCCTTGTCCTGACTATAGAGGTGCATGAAAATGATCAGTATTATGAGGCTGAACATCATGGCTAGATTGCTATATCAAGTGAAATCCTTTATACTCTGACACCTACACTGTGTGCACAATTATTAGGCAAGATGTATTTTTGAGGATTCATTTTATTATTGAACAACTACAGTGCTGTCAGTAAATCCAAAATGTTACTAAACCTCAAATATTTGGGAAAGTGAGGTTTTGGCTTCCTTAGGAGAATAGCTATGTGTGTATAGTGGTCCCTCAAGTTACAATATTAATTGGTTCCAGGACGACCATTGTATGTTGAAACCATTGTAAGTTGAGTAATCGGTTCCAAAGCCCCAAAATATCATCCAATATAAGAGAAAATGAAGATTTAAGAAAAATAAGCAGATAACTAAGACAGATAAAACAAGTCCTTACATATAACAATCAGGAATAGCTGCTAACTAGCAACTAATACAGTTATTTTACCAGAGAAGTGACCATGGTTGGTTGGATCTTAGTCTGAGACATTGTATGTTAAGTCTAGTTTCAACTCACAATGGGTCAGAAATGACCATTGTATGTTGAAAATATTGTATCCTGAGGCCATTGTATCTTGAGGGATCACTGTATAATCATTGGGCAACTATTAGTGTGCAGAAATATTATGTAACTAAATAAAAAAGGGAAATTTTCCCATCTCACTTGTTTATGTTCATCTTTAACCCCTTCGCGCCCAGGGGCGATGCGGGCACATGGCGCCCGCTCGCGGGTGTGGCGGGCGTCATGGCCGGCAAGTCTCTGCTGTTTCTAACAGCAGAGACTTGCCGCTACTTACCGCCATCGGCGGCGTCTTCCTCGGAGATTAGATGCCGTGATCACACGTGATCACGGCATCTAGTTGCGTTTCAACCCGGAAGCATTCGCTTCCGGGTGGTGTACAGACACCCCGTGTGGCCAATCGGGGTGTCTGTACACCATATTAAAACTGTAATTCTCGCTGGTGAGGATTACAGTTTTCAAAGTGCAATTATTATTCTGGCCACTAGATGGCAGGCCAGGATAAGAAATGAGCAATTCATGGATTTCTGAGTCTCTAAAATCCATAATTGCTCATAAAGAAAAAAAAAAGCCACAATATATAAGCCCATATTTGAGCTTTCTAATAGTAAAAAAAAATTTTTTTTAAAAATGTTAAAAAATATATAAAAAATAAAAAAGATGCAAAAGTTCAAATCACCCCCCTTTCCGTATAAGTAAAAAATAAATACCTAAATAACAATAAATATAGACATCATGGGTATCACCGTGACCGAAAACGCCCGTACTTTTAAAATATAAAAAAAAAATCCAATACGGCGAATTGTGTGGCGGAAAAATGCGTCCAAATGGCGATTTGCCGTTTTTTGTCGCTTTTTTTTTCTAAAAAAAATTAAATAAAAAGTGATCAAAAAGTCATACACACCCCAGAATGGTATCAATAAAAACTTCAGATCGTCCCGCAAAAAATGAGCCCCCATACAGCTCTGTACACATAAATACCAAAACGTTATAGGGGTCAAGATTTGACAAGGAAAAAAAAAAAAAAAAAAAGGGCAACTTTCTAATTATTTTATCACTATGAAAACGCAGGACAAACTATACATATTAGGTATTGCCAGATTCGTACTGACCAGTAGAATGAAAGTAACAGATCAGTTTTAATGTACATCGAACGCTGTAAATAAGAAACCCGTAGAACTGTAGCGGAATAGCGTTTTCTTTGCAATTTCACCCGGTTTGGAATTTTTTTCCCGCTTCCCACTACACCGTATGCAATATTAAATGGTGGCGTTGGAAAGTACAACTTGTCCCGCAAAAAACAAGCCCTTATACAGCTATGTGAACAGAAAAATAAAAGAGTTATGGCTGTTTGAAGGCAGGGAGCGCAAAACGAAAATGCAGAACGGAAAAAAGCTCCGGGCGCGAAAGGGTTAAAAGTGAGAATAATATCAAAATACACATTTCTGACATTTCAAAACAAAAAAAATCAGTGACCAATAAATCCCCTCTTCTTTTCAATAACTGTCATAAGCCTCCTATCCATGTAGTTTCTTAATCCGTTGACAATCAACTTTTTGTGCAGCAGCAACCATACATTGCCTCCCATACACTGTTCAGAAGGTGTACTACTTTCCTTCACCATAAATCTCCCATTTAAGAAGGGCCAACAAGTTCTTAATCTTAATAGAGTTTATGTCAGGTATTTCATATTTAAAGGCTATGTACACCTATGGGGGCATGTTTTTGAATTATTGCATTATACTCATTTTGAGCTAAAAATATTTTTTTAAATCGGTCTTTATTAGAAATATGCCGTCTTTATTTTGTACAGAGCTGACATGCTCTAGTAGCACCCTTTGGATTTTCTGTCTTTTCCGTCAGATCAGAAGCAGACGGGCTCCTTATCTCTGCTCTCTGACCTTATAAAAACTCATAGCAGCTCAGTTCTTATCATACTGATACGAATGTGGCTTAAATAAGTATTTATGATCTCTCAGTAGTTTAGAGATAAGATTTATTAGATGACTGGCACAAAGTGAAAGAACCAGTCACACAGCTAGAAAAACAGTTAACCCTTTGTGACAAAACAGCTCAATATTTTTTAATAAAGGCCAACTGAAAAAATGATTTTTAGCTAAAAATGAGTAGCATGCAATCATAAAAAAATGCCTCACAAGGTGTACATAGCCTTTAAGGCCTTTACTGGCTAGCCATGCAGTTGAATACTTCGATAGATGTGATGGTGCATTGTCCTGCATAAAAATCTAGGTTTTCTTGAAAGATGCTGATCTTTTCCTGTACCACTGCTTGCAGAAGGTGCCTTCTAAAAACTTACAGAACGTTTGGGAGTTGATTTTGAGTCCATCTTCAACACGAAAAGGTCCAACTAGTGCATCTTTAATAATATCAGCCCATAGCAGTACCCCACCTCCTCCTTGAAGTGTAGCTCTGTGCCCATTAATGATCCAGCCACGGGCCCATCCATCTGGTCTGTCAAGAGTCACTCTCATCTCATTAGTCTATAAAACCTTAAAAAATTCTGTCTTCAGATATTTCTTGGCCCAGTCTTGAAGGCAGACATTTGAACTTATGGGTCTTGTTCAGTGGTGGTTGGGTTCCTGGCTTCCTTACCTTGGCCATCTTTCTGAGCACTGAACATCTTGTACTTCTGGGCACTCCAGGTAGGATGCAGTTCTGGAATGTGACAGCACTGGAGGAAAATGGGTTCCTGGTCGCTTTAGTTTAGATTCTTCTCAAATCTTTCGCAGTTAATTTTCTCAACATGTTTCTTGTGACCCTGTTGACTATTTCCAACAAAACGCTTGATGGTTCTGTGATCACATCCTGATATCTTGGCAATTTCAAGAGTGCTACATCCCTCTGAAAGACTTTTGACAATTTTTGACTTTTCAGAGTCAGTTAAATCATTTTTTGGACCATTTTGCCAGGGGAAATAATAACTATAATAACTTATAATACATTATACATTATACTAATAATTATATAAAATAATTATACACACCTTGATATAGGGACTTGATCTCCTTAGGCCACACCCTCCCTCATTACACAAAAACACCTAACCTGATATGCTTCTATCCAATAAGCATTCACGTTTACAGCTTGGAGTTGGAAAATATGGATAAAAATGATGATATGGTCAAAATGCTCCCTTGCCTATTAATTTTGCACACAGTGTATGTTTCCTTTTCTCTTCTTCTGTCTTCTCCATATGAATTGTAGGTCTCTTGGTAGGCTACAGACATTTGTTGTACTTTAACTATATGGCTTTTAATCTACATGGTTGAAGATTTTAATAAGGTGTACAGTATACGGATTATAAAAGGGCATTACAAATAAAATTATGGACATAATTGGCCAGGGTAAACATTGGTGGAACCAGGATTATATAATTACCAAAGTCTGCACTCCTTTACACCAGGTTTGATAAATGTCCCCCACCGTGTTCACTATGGAGCCCCGCACTTTCTTTTTTTATCGCATCTGTCACTTACCTGTAGGGCTCTAAAGTTTGTAAGGCAAATTGCAAGGCCTCTTCCCACATTTCAAGATTAATGCAGAGATCCATAGCAAAGTCAAGACTCTTGAGCTGATGGATATTCTTATTTGGCAATTGGCTGCAGTTGATCAGCTTCTTACATAGGGTTAACGCTTCCATTAAATCTTTTTTACTCATTAAGGAAATGATGCGTTTAAAATGTTCTCATCTTCACTATTTTTCATTTCATATTACATTACATATTATATTATTATATATTTCATAGTATATTGTGAGATTGTTTAGTACGTATGTGCAAGCAGTAGGTTGATATAGTTTACCATTGATAACACAGGCTACATTTACCTACATCCAAAGGCAGGCTCAATATATAATACTCAAATGCTCATGTTGTAGTCAAAAGCTTTCTTTCAAACACCTTACCACTTTTTATGTTATCGAGCAAGGTCAAGCGTTACCTGTTGGATCTGAGAAGAGTATTTGTGAGATTTGAGATTCTTATCAACAGGATTTCTCTCATTGTATAGTGATGTTACAGCTACCTCCCCCTGGGCTAGCGGATTATCAGGTTCCCGCCAGCTATAGGAGTGAGCACATTTGTTGATGGAGACAGTGCAGCAGGTGTTAAGATGCTGTCAGTTAACTCTCGCTGCAGATGTTAAATGACAAAGAAGATAAAGCTGAATACCCCGGGACCCCTGAGGCTGGATTTTTGTTTTATAATCCAAGCTTACATAAATAACTTTGACAGCTGTAATCTGCAATTTCTGGGGTTGGAAACTGAGTGAAGATGTAAAACCATTGGCATTAAAATTCTGGTTAAAAAATATTCTAGATAAATAGAAAATAATACTTATTTACAGTGACATGCAAACGTTTGGGCACTCCTGATCAAAATTACTGTTATTGTGAACAGTTAAGTATGGAAACCCAAGGAGATTTGAGCAGTCAGATAACTTTGACTGAGATCTCAGACCTTAAATAGCCTGTTAGGGTTAAGGCTTCTTCACTGTTATCATTCCGAAAGGCCAGGTGATGCAAATTTCATAGATTTATAAATACTCAGACTACTCTAACCTTGTTCCAAAAACAGCAGCCGTGGGTTCTTCTAAGCAGCTGGCTAACAATCTGAAAATTAAAATTGTTTAGGTCCGCAAAGCAGGAGAAGGCTATAAAAAGATAGCAAGGTGTTTTCAGGTTGCCATTTCCTCAAACGTTCTTAATGTAATTAAGAAATAGCAGTTCACAAAACAGTGGAGGCCAGGAGAAGGTCTCAACAAACAAGAAAAATTTCAGAGACAGCTGCTCGTAGGATTGCTAGAAGGGCAAATCAGAACCCATGCTTGAATGCAAAAGACTTTCAGGAAGATTTAGCAGACTCCGGGGTTGTGGTACATTGTTCTACTGTTCAGCAAAATCGGCATAAATATGGCCTTCATGGAGGAGTCATCACAAGAAAACCTCCCCTGCATCTTCACCACAAAATTTGCAAAAAAAAACCCACCTAAACAAGCCAGATGTATTTTGGAAACAGGTCCTGTGGACTGATGAGGTTAAAATAAAACTCTTTGGCCTCAATGCGCAAAAGGTATGAGCATAGAATTTCATAAAAAGAAAACCTCTCCAATCATTAAAGGGTTTGTCTGAGATTTATATATTGATGACCTATTCTAAGGATAGGTCATCAATATGTGATTGGTGGGCGTCGGAAAACCAGTACCCACTCCGATCAGCTGTTTGAAGAGACCACAGCACTCTAGTGAGGGCTGCAACCTCCTTAGAGCTTTCCCAGCACAGCGTCATACATTGTATAGTGGCTTTGCTTGGTATTGCAGCTCAGGCCCATTCACTTGAATGGGACTGATCTGCACATAGGTCATGTGACTGATGCACAGTGACATCACCGGCCTAGGTAAAGGCCGTGGTACTTGGTTAGCACAGCAATCTCTTCAAACAGCTTATCAATGGCAGTGCCAGAATTCTGACCCCCACTAATCACATATTAATGACCTATTCTGAGAATACGCCATCAATATACAAACCCTTTTAAGCATGGGGGTGGATCAATCATGGTTTGGGGCGGTGTTGCAGCCAATGAGCAGGAACATTTCACAGACAGTGAGAAGAATGGATTCAATTAAATTTCAGAAAAAGTCATAGTTGAAAAGAGGATGGCTTCTACAAATGGATAATGATCCTAAACACAGCTCAAAATCCACAATAGACTACCTCGAAAGGCGGAAGCTGAAGGTTTTACCATGTCCCTCACAATCCCCTGATCTGAACATAATTGAAAAACTGTGGATAGATCTCAAAAGAGCAGTGCATGCAATACAGCCCAGGAATCTCACAGAACTGGAAGACTTTTGCAAGGAAAATTGGAAGACTCTTAGCTGGCTACAAAAAATGTTTACAAGCTGTTCTACTTACCAAAGGGGGTGCTCCTAGGTACTAACCATGTAGGGTGCACACAGTTTTACTTCAGGCACTTCTCCTTTTTTGTTATTTTAAAAATGTAAAAGATACAAGTAAAAAATTGTTTCAGCTTAATGTACAAAGGGAATATGTCATCTGTAGTTTTCAACTTGTTTAACTGTTCACAGTAACAGTAATTTTGACTAGGGGTGCCCAAACGTTTGCATACCACTGTTTTAAAATCTGACTATGCCATACATATTTGAGAGCCAGCAGCCAATTAACTGTGGAGAAGGAAGTGTGGGCACTGCCTAAAATGTGTATATATTCATGCATGCCCCCTTAGTAGGCATATATATATATATATATATATATACACACACACAGTACAGACCAAAAGTTTGGACACACCTTCTCATTCAAAGAGTTTTCTGTATTTTCACACTGAAGGCATCAAAACTATGAATTAACACATGTGGAATTATATACTTAACAAAAAAGTGTGAAACAACTGAAAATATGTCTTATATTCTACGTTCTTCAAAGTAGCCACCTTTTGCTTTGATTACTGCTTTGCACACTCCAGTTTTTTGATGCCTCCAGTGTGAATCTGCAATTTTTATAGTCATGAAAATACAGAAAACTCTTTGAATGAGAAGGTGTGTCCAAACTTTTGGTCTCTACTGTATATATATATATATATATATATATATATATATGGGCCTTCATGGCCCAGAGTGTGAAAAGTGGCCCCAAATTGGGGGGTCTGTGGCCCCATTGTGACGTGGGTATGCCCTGATGTGTATATCCACCAGTTGCTCTAAATGTATATAGATATGTGTGCATGTATCCCCAGTATCATGCACCCGTCTATATACTTATATATAATATCCCCTTTTGATATAATTGCCCCCAAAATGCTTATGTTATGGCCCAATTGCTCCTAATGCATATAGATGTATGTATATATGCCCTAGATTTATATACATACATCTATATGTATATAAAATATTCCCCAGCGTCCGGGTGCCACCTCTGTAACCCCCTGCAAGCGCGTACTAATGCGCCTGCAGATGGTGATGACAATCAGTCCAGTCCCAGGCACTTCAAAGGACAGAGGATCGATAAGATCCTCTGCCCTTTTGTTAAACACCTCCGGCAGCACTGGATATGTTTAACATGACAGGGACAGGGAAACAAAAGGTCAAAGAGATCAAAGAGATCCTCCACCCGGGAACCAGCGCAGGTGTGAGCGGGCTGGCGTGGCGACGTCATTTCACCGCCGGCAGCGCGGGAGCGAGCGCGACCAGGTTTAAATAACCCGGCCACCCTGCGCTCTTCAGTTGAGCCGTGCAGCCCCTACCTGAAGCGAGAATCATGCCCTGCAAAACGAGCACTCCAAGCAAGAATCTCCCCTGGATGACAAGCAACCCCCTAGGAAACGAGCTAACCTAGGAGCTGGCTGAGTATATCATTGACCCCTGTTACCCCATCTAACCCTTGCCCTACCATAACCCCTTATTATCCCTATACCACCAACGATCTACCCCATAATTAACCCCTGTGATACCACTCTACCACTAATGTTCAATTTAACCCCTGCCATAAATCCATAATCCCCAATTTAACCCTTTCCCTGCATCTCTATTATTCCCCAATTTAACCCTTTCCCTGTCAAATACCAATCCTGCCATCATATCCTTAACCCTTTATTTCCCTACTCCCTTTGCTGGTATCCCCTGCCAGCAGTATCTTGGTGTTAACCCTTTCTTCCCCAGGGACAGTTAAGTATAGGCTAGGGAGGATGCTGCCATTTAAGTGTGAAGGTGTTAGTGTATGCTTAGCTAGTTTTCTGGGTGGAAATTCTAGTGGGAGTGTGCAGTGTAGTTAGCTTTTGATATTGTGTTGTTGTGTGGCTATATGTATATATATTTATATATGCTGATATAAACAGATATAGTCTAAATAATTAGACTGTAGACTGCTAGTATTTTGTATAATAAATCTTTTATTATTTAAAGGGAGTCTGTCACCTCATTTTCACCTATATAGCTAACAGCAGTGCCCCACAGAAGATTGCACACACATCCCAGACATACCTGTGTGCACTGTGTGTGTGTATTCCTCGTTCAGAAAAAGCACTTTTATTCTGCAGGAAAACAGCTCCCAAGTGCCCGGCTCTGCTGCTGCTGCAAACTAGACTGGAGGGGGGAGGGCAGCTTTAGCTGCTCATATCTTGGGATTGGTAGCAGATAGAAACATGGTTCTGACCTTCTTTAAAAGCTGACATTCCAAGCTTTAAAATGATGCAGCATTATATCTAGTATATCAGAAGATATAGCTGTTAGAAATCCAGTCATGAGAGAAAGCTGTTTTTAGTTTCACTTTCAGCCAGGCACTTGGGAGCTGTTTTCCTGCAGAATAAAAGTGCTTTTTCTTGACATGGAATACACACACAAAGTGCACACAGGTATGTCTGGGATTTGTATGCAATCTTCTGTGGGGCACTGCTGTTAGTTATATAGGTGAAAATGAGGTGACAGACTCCCTTTAAGGTACTGTTTACAGTGTCTTTTTGTGGTAGCGACAGTACAAGGTAGCTTCACAGTGCAGGGAACAGACAGCAGTAAGAGAATAAATAGGTGGACCTAGCGACAGCCGGCTACACCTATTTATGAATATTAATTAGTGGTATTACACAAAATATTAATAATTAATATTCCCTACAACATTGGCAAGCCAGCCCAAACTGGTTGTGGACAGGTTTTTTTGCGCATACTCGCCGCAATTGTGTTATCACGTCAACTAAGACAGGCGGATAGGGAGCGGACAAATAGCGGAGGGACACAGTGCAGTGTCGTGCTATATTGTGCTCCTCGACCTTGAAGTTGGACAGATAACACAAGTGCGGGTGGCAGTTTGCACAGAAAACGTCCACAAACAGCGAACCTAAATCTAACGTTTTTGTGATTCCCTTGCAAGACTGACCGGCGACAGTCAACTCAAGCTTCGGGTGGATCAAGAGAGTCAAGGACAGGCGTTCCGGAGAATAGGTTCTTTTTCCAAGCAGCACAGACGGGTGAAGGTCTCCAGCTGGTCGGGAAAAAGAAGTCCCGAAACGAGAAGGGCGCAGACGACTCCAAGCAGGATGGCCACCGAAAAAGTGAGTATGACCTTTGCCACACTGCAACACTTAAGCAAACACAGTACATTTAACTCCATACTTCCCACCACATACAAGTCCACGGAGATGCTTTGGTCTGCTTTGTTGGAACAAGCCTATGCACACGACAAAGTGTGCTTTAGCAAACAGATTTTCAACAAGACCACTAAACGCCTCCAAATGCTGGCCAAATTAGTTCACACTTTTGAGGACAGCATTTGGAAGCCACAACACATAGAAACAGTCAACGCAGTACAGGCAGAGAAGGTCTCCACACCGGAGAACTTCCACTGCCAGTGCTGTGTAGAAAATTCCAAGCACATAGCCAGTGTACAGCCGAGGGGGGCAGGGAAATCTGTGTGCTGAAATCTAGGCTCTCGGAGAAGGAGACCTATTATTCCGACATGGACAGGGAGCTCCTCCGCCTGTACACTGAGATAAATCAGTTCAAAACCAGAGCCACATCCATGGATGCGCTGGTTAACTCTCTTAGAGAGGATTTGGCTGCAAAGACGCAAACCATTGCGGATTTGCAGCAGGTTATTAGTAATCTGTCACGGCCTGGTACTGAGAGCAGGTTACCCTTGCCTACGAAACAGGTTTGTGTTTCTGGAACGGCACAGGGGGAGGCGCTGGCAACGGATTCCACGTCTCCTATGGATCACAGATCCGGGGCTTCAGATACTGGAGGACAGGTGGAACGGAGGCTACGGTTTACTCCAACATCGACGGAGTACAGACGTAGCAGCCGCTTCCAGGGTCAGGACAGCAGTGGAGGATATGAAAATAGGTGGGAACCAGAATACACCTCTTCCAATCCTCCATATCGTCCGGAATGACCGGAGGAAAATTATCCTAATCATGGCAACATGGAAAGGATACATTTCCTGTTACAGATCCGCAAGGAGATCCCGAAGTATGATCCCAGTGTAGATCCGTTTACGGCATGCGATATGTTCAAGGGCCACTGTAATAAATATTCGGTTGCTCCTCAATATTGCATGGAGCTGTTTAGGTTGTGGTTGCCGACTCATCTTAACCAAAGGTATGAGGCAACGGGGAGGACGGAACCCAGGAATGGGCGGTTTCATGATGAGAAAGATCGGCTTTCCTTACTCATGAAACTGGCAACCGGTCATGGGGGCGTTACTCCGGAAATCCTGACGAAGTTCAAGCCCACTATACACGATGAGCCTTTGTCATTGTGTAATAGGTTTGAAGCCATGTACAGGAAGGTAACCATGGATCAAGGTATAGGAGTCCCACAAGGCATGATCCGCATGTTTGTGGAGAAGTTCCCATACCTTGACACTGCAATCCGGCTGAGCGCAGCAGGGGAGCCATCACTCACTGACGCGACCATGATTATTGAGCAGTGTAGGCAGGATGTACTGCACAATAAAAAGTCAGTGAAAGTGAGGGAGCATGTACCCGTACACGTTAAATCGCAAGATGAACGTGTACACCATGCTAGACCGAATCCAGTTGTTCACCCCACGGCTCCGCCCTTGGAAAGGACAGGGATCATCCGCTGCTACCAGTGTCTACAATTCGGACACATGAAGAGGAACTGTCCTCAACTGATACGCAGCCGTAACCCTGAGAAATCTGGCAATAACAACGGTTTCCGATAACATCATCGGAACCGATGTAATGACCTAGAACGGATGAATACTCGATTTGGCAAATTGCACTGTTTGGAAGGGCCCCAGACAATCCAAGGTGTGTGTCATACAATGCCAGTGTCTGGGACCACCCTTGCCAGCAGTGGAGAATTCGGTAGATGTACTCGAACACAAATGGCCAGAGGTCTCGCACAATGTAGACCTCAAACCCATTGTGTACGAGCATCCGGATCTGTGGGCCCAAAGCAAGAATGATTGCGGAAGATTGATTGGCGCTCAGGTGGATATACAAGGACCGGACCCACCACCTCAACGACAATTTCGCCAGAAGCCAACCAGTCAATACTGGAAACGGTCCAGGATTTGGCTGCGAGGGGCGTGGTCATAGAGGGTAATTCCAAGTGTAACAATCCTCTATGGCCAGTAAAAAAGAAGGGTACCGATGCGTTCAGGCTTACCATCAACCTCAGAGTCCTGAACAAGTACACCCCGATGTCGGCCCCTGTTGTCACACAGACTCCTGACATAATGGCAAGAATAAGTGGCAAAAGCCGAATATTTTAGACCATTGATGTAGCCAACGCGTTCTTCTCCATTGAACTTACAGAAGGCTGTAGATATAAATTTGCCTTTACGGTAGCGGACAAGCAGTACATGTTCAATGTACTTCCTCAGGGGTTCCATAGTAGTCCTACATATTTTCATCACGCATTGGCGGCCGTGCTGAGTGTGTTTTCTCGGCCGGAATGTGTCTTGCAATATGTAGATGACGTGCTCCTGCACACAGAAACCACGGAAGAGCACTTGGTTCTGTTAAGGGAGCTGTTGGGACTCCTGTCAAAATCCGGACTCAAACCGAGTCCTCACAAGGCAAATTTGGCCAGGACTGAGGTGACGTTCCTTGGGGTCCAGATTGCTTTTGGAACCAAAGTAATCATGGCAGCCCAAGTGGAAGCCATGGTGAAGTTACCTCGGCCCGGCACTCTACAAGACTTGCGGAAGTTCCTTGAAGTGGCAAACTTCATGAGGGAGTTTTTAGAGGATTTTGCTGCCAAAGCAAAACCCCTCTATGAACTGCTCAGAGCACAAGAACCCTCACTCAAGGGTTGGTCTAAACTCCAGGAAGAGGCCTTTTCAATCTTGAAAAGAGACCTCTCATCTGCCCCGGTGTTGGCCACACCAAACCCCGATGGGGAAATGGCCATACAGGCATATGCTGGGACTGAGTCTATTTCGGTTGTCCTTCTCCAACAGATAGGACATGACAATAGACCCCTAGGATACTTTTCCAGGCTCCTCTGATCTGTCGAACGAGGGTTTGACGAATGTGCCAAACAACTGGCGGCCATACACTATGCAGTAAAAGCTACTAAGCATATTGTAGGCTTCAGACCCCTCACTTTACAGACTCCGCATTCCCCTTTGGTCCTTTTGCTCCGAGACACACTCCCTGGAGTCTCCCAACAGAGATTTGGGAGATGGATCATGGACCTCAGTGGCCGGAATCTGGAAGTGGACCACAAGGCAAAGTATGTTCTGTCCCAGTTATTGAATATGACCGGGAATGAACATTACTGTGGACAACCGTCACAAGATCCAGCACCTCAAATGTTCAGGATTGTCAATCATCCAGAAGACAGGGTCATCTTTGTCGATGGCTCTCGTTTTTGTCTGGATGGTACCTATGTGACAGGATTTGCGGTGCTGGATGAGACCACGGGCACTCAATACCGACAGTCAATGATTCAGCAACCACGACTGCCCGGGTTCTCTCGGAACAGGTTCTATCACGATGGGGTATTCCCAGAGTGATAGAATCCGACAGAGGGACTCATTTCACGGGTAAGGTCATGAAAGCGCTTTGTGGACTTCTGGACATAAAGCAGAGGTTTCATGTCCCTTACCACCCTCAGTCAGCGTGCATCGTAGAGCAAATGAACCGGACCCTTAAAAACACGGCTGGGAAAAGCACTGTTGGAGAGGGGGTCCTCATGGGTGACATCCCTTCCTGCAGTGCTGATGAGTATCCGAGCCACAGAGGCGACGAGTACCGGTATCACGCCATTCGAACTGATGACCGGATGCAAAATGTGTCTACCCAATGAGCCTCAAGTGTCTGAACCCATAAGGAATGCCATCGCCAGGGACACGTTCCTCCAACAGGTTCAACAGAACCTGAAGGAGATACTGCCCCATGCAGCTATACGGTTGAACAAACCATATCTACAGGGGGAAACACCAATGCCCTCTGTAGGAGACATGGTGATGGTAAAGGTCTTCCGCCGTGTTGGTCCATGGGACGCAAATTGGGAAAGACCTTTCCAAGTCCTGGAGGTAACGGGTGACACCATGCTCAAGGTACAGAGGCCGTTGACAATCAAGAAAAGGTGACTCAGGCGACAGGATACCCCATTTTGGGTCCACATCGACTAAGCCAAGGTTATCGGTGCCTTCCCAACTCAAAATTAGCACAAATTGAGTCGGGTGAGGGGGGGGAGGTTGGTTGGTCGATATTCACAACACAAACACTATCATTTGACAGATCACTGGATGTCGAAGTATAACCAAGTTGGAAAATAGGGATCACCTGAACAGGGTACTTCTCCAGTTTGTGACGTTAGTGGCGAGCATGATGATGGCAGGCGCAGTCTCTTCGGGGGAGAATCGTGAATCTTCTAATGGTACGATGTCATTTAGGGCTTCAGGTCTCATAAGGGTAGAGTGTTTAGGAGGCAAAATCCTGGAACCGTACAGTAACCTCACGTTTACTCCTGGACAGTGGTATCTGTATCGGTTCCAGAGGGAGGGTTTTGCCGACGGTATAACACAACACTACACCCTTGTGGAGAATGTGCCATACAACATGATTTACATGCCCTCTGCCTCAAGGAATTCAGACATTTTCGAGACTCAGAACCAACACCTATTAAGTCTTTAAGATGGGTGTCTAGGGACCCCCACCTGCATCCTTACAAGCAGTTGGAAGCCAACACTACCACGGTGTTGTGTATGAAAGAAGGGGTTTTGAGTCCTGAAGATGTCACTGGAGCAGAGTACAGCGGATGGTACATCCTCTCAAGGCTACCTTCCCAAAGAAGGACAGCCAAGGTGGTTTGATGATGGGATGAGGACATACTTTGATAGGCCCATACCAGTAAAAGGTACCTGTTATAGGAAAATATGGTGTCCAGCCAAAGCTTTAGTACTAGACCACTCAAATATGATATAGCATATACTGTTCAGTGACATTCACCCATTGAGTGGCCAGAAGCCATTTGTCCTTGTTAGCATATCAAAGGCAGGAAGGGCACATGGCTCTTGGCCAACAGATTGGGAAGAGATTTGGGTGGTCATGGGGTGGAGTCGATGGTGGGGGCTGGGACACAGGAAGATATATGCTTTGGAAAACTTGGGATCTCTCTCTTCCTTCCTGCCACCACCTGGAACAGCAGCACTTCTGGAGCAAGCTTAAGGTATATGTGTGTATGTATATAAGTATAATATCCCAGTAGACTTTATATGTGTACATATAGATATTTGTAGTCTGTGATTGTATTACCAGTAGATTATATATGCTGTTTATGCATGAGTCTCTATATGTACATGTACTAATGGTCAGGTACTGGATGTGAGTTGGGTAGCAGTATTGATCCAGTATACGGTATATTGGTGGACTCTGGATATACTGTATATACATACACATTATTAGCCATATTGCTTAGCATCCAGGGAGGGCAGGAACGAGGTGGCTGTGTGTGGTGGTGTCCTCTATGTACTGTGTTATTTGTGGTGTCTGTATCTTTGTATAATGTCCATTGCTTTGTCATCTCTGTTATTAGTAAAGTATTTTTATATATAAGTATCTGCGAGGGTTGTATGTTACTCCTGAGGTGTATGAAGACCTGGAGGGGTGTATATAATACAGTGAATAAACGGGTTATATAAGAAACAAAGACAACAGTTTAGGAACAGATTAAAAGGGAAGGAAGTGGAGATAAATATAAATCTCCAATTTCCAATAAGCATAAATTCCCTCTTTCAATGGCGAGCTAGGGCCTAAAATGTATTAATGGATCTCTATTAGGATATACTGTTGAAATTGCTGTTATACTGTGAATTTAAGTTTTTTTGGTTGACCTGGGAGATTTGGACAGGTAGCTCAATTTCACTGGGTCCTAGTGTGAGTTCAATTAATTACAGAGAACCTATTTAAGTGACTTTCCCAGGATACTGACTGTTTCCTTTGTTTCACATTATAACCTGTGAGGTCTTTGTTTTTGTTTTGTATTTTTTGTCTTTTTGTTTTCATTTTTTTTCCAGTCCTTCAGTAGAGTCCTGCTGGTTGGTAAAAGAGGCTTTCTTAGACCCAAGCAGCAGAATACAGGAGTAACACAGATCGCAGGGATAACCATGAGTGACAAAGCAGGACATGAGACTTTTCAAAAGTTAAGTAGATACAGTACGTTTAACCCTATATTGCCTAAAACAAATGACTCTGTGCAATTGTTATGGGAATCTCTGATAGATCAAGCAGATTCCTATGACAAGCTGCACATTGCTAAGCGTGGTGTTTTAAAACAAACGTCCAAGAAACTTCACATGCTTGCTAAGCTGATATGCATATTTGACGATGCCATTAGCAAGATGGAGAAGCTGGACACATGTGAAGAGACAAAGGCCATTGCAAATTTGCATTGTTTTTGTTGTACAGAAGGGGTTAAACAGGTTTCTAGTCTAGAAACACAACTTAAAGAAAAAGATGAGATACTTGTAGAAAAGGACAGTCAGATTAGCATGCTGCAGTCTCAGCTAGCTGAGAAGGAAAATATTATACAGATGTTGATAAAGTGTTTATACAGATGTATATGGAGATAACTGCTCATAAGGAAAAGGCAGCCTCTACAGAGGTGATGATTGCTGACCTGAAGAGCCAGTTATCAAAGAGGGATGAGACCATTAGTAATCTGCAGAAGACCATAACCGATCTCTCACATCTCAAAGATTTGCACTCAAAACAAATGTGTGTTTTGAGTGCAAACAGGGGGACAGATGAGAGTGAGATGGCTCCTATGGCTGCCTCAGATCAGATGGATACCACTCCAATAGCTGCCACTAGTGCTGCCGGTGACACAGTTTGTGGATTAGGAAGTGGCAAGGTACATGTACAGACCACTTCCAGCTCACAAATGTATCACAGCAATAGGGCAGAATTGGGCTCTTCTCATAACATGGAGAGGATGCAATTTCTGCTAAAGATATGTAAACTGATTCCTACATATGATCCAGATGCAGATCCTTTCACTTCCTATGATATTTTTGAGGGACAGTGCAAGAAACTATCTGTCCCTCCAGAATATCGCATGGAACTGTTTAAGCTTTGGTTGCCTACATATCTTTATCAAAGATATGAGGTCATAGGGGAAATTGCCCCCAGGAATGGCATATTTCATGATGAGGAAGACAGACTTTCCATCCTCATGAAATT
>ONZH01025070.1:0-56130 GCA_900303285.1 Rhinella marina | reverse complement strand
GCTCTCCAAGGCTTTGCCAGTTTTATGTCACCCCAGCAAGACACTGTCACCTGTCCCCAGTCTAGGCAGAGTAGGGGGGAGCTGTACAGAAAGATGGTGAGGGAGTACCTAGCTGACCATACCAATGTCCGGACCGATCATTTTGCTCCATACAACTACTGGGTTTCAAAGCTGGACACGTGGCCTGAACTGGCGCTGTACGCCTTGGAGGTGCTGGCCTGCCCTGCCGCTAGCGTTCTGTCAGAGCGGGTATTCAGTGCAGCTGGTGGCGTCATCACCGATAAGCGTACACGCCTGTCAACTGACAGCGCTGACAGGCTGACGCTTATTAAAATGAACAAAGCCTGGATTTCACCGGAATTCAAATCTCCTCCGGGGGAAAGCAGCTAAAGATTTAAATAACTTATGTATCCGATTCCTCCTCTCTACTCCTCCTCCTACTCCTCCTCCATATCGTCTTTGCCTAATGCTGACCCAAAAAACGCCATTTTTTACAGGTCCAACTGGCACTCTTTTAGCACAATTTTTCAGGAGGGCCCCGTACAGGCCCTCTCTTCAAACAATTTTTCAGGAGGGCCCCCCTACAGGCCCTCTATTCAAACAATTTTTCCAGAGGTCCACCTACAGGTCCTCTCTTCAAACAATTTTTCAGGAGGGCCCCCCTACAGGTCCTCTATTCCAACAATTTTTCCAGAGGTCCACCTACAGGCCCTCTATTCAAACAATTTTTCCAGAGGTCCACCTACAGGCCCTCTATTCCACAATTTTCCAGAGGTCCACCTACAGGCCCTCTCTTCAAACAATTTTTCGGGAGGGCCCCCTACAGTCCCTCTATTCAAACAATTTTTCCGGAGGTCCACCTACAGGCCCTCTCTCCAATTCCAGTTCAAAGTTTTATTTGCGCATACTGCATGCATTTTAATTTTTGGGATAGGTGTGAAAAATAATATTACTTGCGAATCTATATTGCCAAACATTGGATACGGTAGCAAGTAGAAGACCAAACACATGCTGCTCACAGGGTTCCGCAAATTCCTGGTCCACCCGCAAATTCCTTGTCCACAATGTCATGGAGGACGAGGTTCTGTGGATGAGCAACAAGTCCTTCTGTACTGAAATCGCTGACAAAGTCTCCATCTAAGAAGCTACAGACCATTGTGGAGAGAGCGGCACAGCTCGCCATCAAAGTGAGGAACCCCAACGCCAGACTGCGCAGAGAAGATAACGAATAAATATCTCTGTGGTTATTTTTGCTAAATAAAAGTTAAATAAACCCCCAAAAAAATTCATCTGTTAATGTGCCTGATCCACCCAAGTTAAATCTGTCCCATCATGAGAAAGTCCCCCCCAAGGAGTCCCCTCTGTAACTTGCTTCCCATACAACTACCTCACCCCCCCGACACCTGTGTCTTGCCATTGTCCACCACCTCCTCAGACAACACTGGTAAATCCCCACTGTCAGCACACGGAAACAGCAAAAGGTCTTGCGAATTGGGGCAGAGAATGTTCTGGGCTAGCACATCAGAGAAGGGGTGACTATGGGGTTCCAGGGAGTACGTGACCACATGCAATCTCCATCTAAAAAGTCATGCCACACTTGATCAATCTCATAATTTACGACTGTACCGGTTGATGCTAAATTTTTAAGTTGGGGTTCTGCGTCGTCATTCTAAATACATCCGGCTGTTGTCACCAACACACACGCTAGCCCAGGGGGCACTCCTCTGGCTCTTCCACCGAAATCTCCTTGCCCCACCCTGCCCCCCCACCTACAGGCCCACTCTCCAAACAATTGACGTCTTTTTTCCTATCTTTCTCTCTCTCCAAACTATTTTTCCGGATAGCTGCCATATACGGTATTATACTGAGAAGAATACAGAGAACACATGCTACACTTGATCTAGTTCATAATTTACGACTGTACCGCTTGATGCAACAGTTTTCAAAAATCCATTCTGGCTGTTGTCACCACCACACACGCTAGCCCAGGGGGCACTCCTCTGGCTCTTCCACCGAAACCTCCTTCCCCCCAGCCTGCCCCCCCCCCACCTACAGGCCCACTCTACAAACAATTTAGCCGGATAGGGGACGTATCAGAAGTTTCACTCATGTTAGTTTTTGTTCTTCTTTTATCTGCCTCCTGACCTGTGATAGGCAGAGCATGGACACGTCCCCTTAGCTGCAGTGGGAAAGACACTCCCCTGGCCAGAGCAAGCTCTTTTTCCCTTTTCCGTGTTCGAAATATCCATTAAATATAGGGTCCCAAGATAGGGAACGTATACGGTATTAAACTGAGAAGAATCGATACTGCACCGGCTGATGCTAGAGCATTTCCAAATGCATTCCGGCTGTTGTCACCACCACACACGCTAGCCCAGGGGGCACTCCTCTGGCTCTTCCACCGAAACCTCCTTGCCCCCCACCTACAGGCCCTCTCTCCAAACAATTTACCCCTGGTAGGGGGACGTATTAGATATTGTACTGATTCTGCATTGCCTCCTGCGATAGACGGGAATGGAACCCAGATCAACTGCTTGGGAAGTAGCTATGCTCACCACTATACCACCAGCAGGCACAGCAACTGATAAGAACAGATACTAAACTTGATGTCAGCTGCAGTGCCAGCATGAGCAGTGGTGTCACCTGCAGGCGGTGATGGACCTTCGTTGCACCTAGTTGGGTGCTTCCCTAACATGTGATGGGTATTTGCCTCGCCTTTCTTGGTCTGGGTGAGCACAATTGCCATGAGGGTAACCACCAGGCTGTTGCCTGAGGATTTGGGGTAATGGTGGGATTAAGCAGCCTCAGAGGCATCCATGCATGCTGCCCCTGCTGTTTCCTGTCCATTTCCGTGGTGTTTCCATCATTTTCTGAGGTTTCCAGGTTTTCAGGCAAACTTCCCTGTGAAGAGCTTTGGTCCCCCGCAAAAATGCTCGAGTCTCCCATTGACTTCAATGGGGTTCGTTACTCAAAACGAGCACCCGAGTATCGGGAAAAATTCGCTCATCTCTAGCCTCCACACAATTTTTAAGAGGTCTCAGCTCTTGGGCCTTCACACAATTTTTAAGAGGTCTCACCTCTTGGGCCTCCACATAATTTTTTCGAGGGCTCACCTCAAGGGCCTCCATATAATTTTTTCAAGGTCTCACCTCAAGCTAACTTTGCACACTCATTAAAATATCTTCACAACAAGGACCTAAGAGCCCTTGATGGGAGAGCTTTGTGTGGGGGCCTGTTATAGGGAAGAGATGCGGCCCTGCGGGCTCTAGCCTGCCTTCTCCATAAGCCTCTGGCCACCCCACGGCCTCTTCCTGCCTTTTGCGGTCCTACGCATCCCTACTGCTTTACCTGCTAGACATGACACTGGGCCAGGTCGGGTCACTGACATCTCAAGCGCCAACAATTTGGGCATTTTAAGGCTTCTGCAAGTGTTTGAGTTGTTTTTACATTTTAAAGAAGACATGTCTGACCACATCTCACACACACACACACAATGACAATTAGGGGTGGGGTCTATTTGCTTTCCCCCTTGCCTATGCCATCTGTGGTTGTCATAGGCAACGTGATTTTAAGGGGTGCAGAATTTTTTCTTCTTTTTTGTACAGTTTGGCTTGGGGTCCATGGCAATGTAGAGGAAAGAAGGTTTCCTTGTATTGTCTCACTTTACATAGAAGTTATATTGTGTTTGGAGTGTATTGTTGAGAGGCTGTGATAGTGGCGTAATAGTGCGACTTGGGCGCATTATATGCACCCAGACATGCTTCCCCTGGTGTCCCAGTTGCATTCCAGCAGTGTTGGCATCATTTTCTGAGGTTTCAGGGTGGACTTGGTGACCTCCAAGTGGTCGAATTGAGATTTCCAAGTGGCGAGCATTTTTTTCCCATAGACTGTAATGGGATTCGATAGTCGGTCGAATAGTCGAATAACGCGGTCTATTCGAATCGAAATTCGAATTTTTGAATATTTCACTACTCGCTCATCTCTACTAGTGTTGCCCTAACAACAGCCTGTGTCACACAGAACCTAATGTATTAGCATACAAGACTATGCTCGACTAGCCCCCAGGGGAACAGGTGAATCCACTGATGTCCCCTGAGCAAGGTGGGCCCCTAGTCCCCCACTTTCTGCAAAAGTGCTGTATAGCACAGTACACTGAAGGCACTACATATAGATAGGTAGCTTACAGCATTTCAACCAACCTATTTTAATATAACAAACTGGATAGATTATTTAACATACTACTATGTTTTTTTTTTATTATTGATACATCGGTTGGCTGAGATGACATATAGAGGTAGGCCAGCTAGTATCCTCTTTCATCATGGACCTTCCTTCTCAAAGTCACTGAAGGATCCCAATAATCAACCATGTGCATGCAGATATTATTTGCTTATAGCTTTATAGCAGCCCCCAGAAAGAATTTTACTGGTGGGTTCTAGACAGCCCAGTCCGACACTGATTATAAGTGTCAAATAAAGTCCTAAAATGGTATCCCCATAATGGATTTAAAAAAAAATGTAAATAATATCATTATAAATTAAAATAAAAAAATAGAAAAAAATCCCACCTCCCCATAAAAACATATCGCCATTATTTAGTGTATTTCATGGTGCACACATAAAATAAAAAAATATACACATATTAGGTATCCACATGACCGTAATACCATAATAAATGACATTCTTCAGGTTATTTCATAAATCTCTTGTCAAAATTTCCACAGCAAAAAAAGAACAATGTAATTTACACAGCAATTTATCTACACGCCTAAACAATGCAAAAGCAACCACATCAGTGAAAACATCAATAAAGATTTGTTGGTCATTAATAAGCAGTAATAGCCATGTATTTATTTTACTCACTTATGTAGCACCAACATATTCTGCAGCGCTTTATAGACATCATCATCACTTGCTGTCCACCGTATAGCTAATCTATACAGGACGAAACACAGAACTCGAACCCGGGACCCAGTAATGCAAGACACAAGTGCTAACCACTGAGTCGTTGTGCTGCCCATGTAGTTACTGATAATCAACAGCCAGTTAACACCAGGGACTAGTGTTGAGCGAATCAAGGCATCTGAAATGGAATGTCATCCAATGGTCGTGTTTTGGCGACCAATCCCCCTGTCTTGGAATGGCTGTCTCAGTCTTCAACATCATCTAAACTGACATCAGACACCCACAGGCAGGAGTCTGTGGGTTCTTCTGACACCATACTTGTTGGCATGGCCCAGCAATAAGCTCTGTGCCCTCACCTGTCCTGATCCTGCTTCTTTCCTTTTCTGCTCCTTCTGCCAGGCAAGTGATGTATGCCACCGGCTTTGCTTCACTTTTTAGCGAGGAAGATATTACTAAGGACAGTCAGCAGCTACTACCCAGCCCAGATTTGGAGGAGAGGTCTGCTGCTCCTTCCTATAGGCGTGCAAGTAGCGAAGATGAGAGTTGCATGGGAGCAGGTGTTGCGAGCGCTCAGGGACGCAGCCATGAGACTGGTGAGAGTGACATAAGTGACAAGCAAATGGTAGTGGGTGATGATTCAGCCGATAACACGTGGGAGACGAGTAAGGAGGGGGCTTCATCATCAGGTAGCAAGAGTGGCAGCTTGCCAGTGAGACAGCGGCAGGGTGGCAGCATTCTGCTGAAGCAGCAGAGTACAAGCGTAGCTTTGAACCAGTAGGGCGGCAGCAGTGTGAGATCTTGAGCCAATACTCAGGAGCCTACCTGTCTAGAAACAAATAGCAGTGCACGGGTTCATAGAGGCAGTAGCAGGCAGTCAGCACCCGAGTGGTGGGTGTAAAATGCCATTTTTGCCGGTGTGGGAATTTTTCATCAAGTCGTCAACGTGGCCATGTGTAGAATCTGTAAGCAGAATGTTAAGTGTGGTCAGGGTGGCAATGTTGACACCACGGCCCTGTGTCAACACTTGGAGCGTCACTATAAAGTGACCTTGAAAAACTGTGGCGCTAATGTCGTAGTACAGCCTGAGGCAGTATGCGTGCACTGATGCTGAGTGTGCACCTGGCCAAGTTGCTGGTACTACAGTCCCTCTATTTCCATGTGGTTGACTCTGCACATTTCAGAGAACTGATGAAGAACCCCAAATGTGGTTTCTGCCCAGGCACACCAGCAACTTGGCCAGGAGATGGCAATGCCGCCTCCGCGTTATCATGCTGTGATTCCGGTGCCAATGTCCGCCTCTGCCTCTTCATCCTCCACCTAGTCCTCAGCCTCCACTGTAGGCATAGTTCTGAGTGGTCCTCCAGCATACCACCTATGCAGAGCATGGCGGTGTCACACTGTTCTGCATCTGTTCAGACTGGGCAAACAGAGTCACACAGGGGAGGAACTGCTCCATGTCATCAACCAAGAAATCGAATCCTAGCTGTCTCCTTCCCAACTGAAGATCGGAACCATGGTCACCCAACTGCAATACATCTTAAAATGGCCAGGAAACAGTGCAGCACTTTAGCCACTCTTACTATGCAAAACACTCCCTCCTTGAGCTGCAAAGGCAGAATAGTGTTCCCCAACATCACCTCATATGCAACGTTTCGACACGTTGGAACTCCACCCTCCACATGTTGGACCGACCATATGAGAAGAGGAAGGCTGTGGCAGCTCATGCGACACTTACTGTTTGCTCAGGCCCTTTGAAGTGGCCACTTTATTTGTTAGTCGCCAGGACCATGGGATGAATGATGTAATTCCAATACTTCACGTCCTGGAGCAGATGCTGATAAATCTGACTGGCCAAGGGACAGGAGAAGTGGCGCCAATATCTCACAGCCACCTGAGCATTGTAGGGGCTGAACTGTCGGAGGAAGAGAATGAGGACGAGGAGAAGGAGGACATTAATGCACAGGAAATGTATACAGAAATGGGTGGTTTATCTGCACAAGTGACAGGAGAGGAGCAGGAGGAGCATGAGAAGCTGGAAGGTGATGAGGAAGACCAGGCAGATTGCCCCTACAGACTATCACAGTATGTAGTGGAGATGGAGGCAGAGAGGCCCTCCGATTCCCTTGCTCAAATGGTCAGATGCATGGTGCGTTGCATGGTGCGTTGCTGCATTATCATCAGAGGGATAAATACTGGCTCTCCACAATGTTAGACCCTCACTATAGTGCCAAAATGTGGGCCTTTTTACACCTGCTTAGCGGGATGATAAACTCAACTTCTATTGAGACATCCTATGTAGTCGGTTGGTCGTTGCCTATGTGCGCCTTTGCCCATACTCAAGAAGGTCTGACCGGGGGGACTCTGTGCTCTAGCTCCACCAACATAACTGCTAGAGGGGGGTGGGGGTTCCTGAGCAGCATAAGCTCAGCCAGCAGTAACTTGAGTTTCAAGTCTCCGATGAGCATGTTTCTTCACCCGCCAAGAAGAAACCAGCCAGCAGCAGAACATGGAGCAGGTCCTGAACCAGCAGGTGTTGGTATACTTGGATTGAATTCTGTCACACCAGATTCAAGATCCCCTGGACCTGGGCACCCAAACTTTGCAGCCTAAACTTGCCGTGTTTGCCTTGGACAAGATTTCCTGCCCGCCCAGTAATGTGCCATCAGAGCGGGTATTTATTGCGGTGGGGTATTGTTACCCCATAGAGATCTCACCTTTCAACAAAAAATATAGAGACGATTAACCCTTATAAAGATGAATCAGGCATGAATCAACCAGGATTTCCAGACACCGGTGCCTGATGCATCAAACTAGATCATTCTGGCAGTAATGTTCTGACTGCCACAGTAGAACATTGTGGAAAATGGCCCTTTACTATTGGCCATGTGATACAGCCATTATTCAGATGCTGCCACCTGCCTGATGCCACACACTTGGCCTCTGCTTCCATCTTCTCCTACTGCCACTTCTGTTGTCCCCCACTTTCACCACTCTGTGACGGGCCACTATTTTGAATTGTCATGCGGTTTTCACCCTCACCACTCTGTGACTGGGCCACTGAGTACTTTTTATATTTTCCACATTGTCAGTTGCTACATAAAGGGGTTCTCAGGTAATAATTATATTTTATGTAATGCCCGCAGCCTGCTTCTTGAAAAAGAATATTCATACTTGCTTCATGCCGCTCCAGTCCACGGCTGACCCCACACTGTTCATATCCTGCTGGTCAGGGGCATGGTTACATGCACCGCTACAGTCATTGACTGGATTCAGCAGTGATATGCTGCTGGTGGCCATATCATCATTGGATTCTTTACTGTAAGAGCAGTGAAACTATGAAACTCTCTACCTGAGGAGTTAATTATGGTGAATTCACTAAAAGAGTTCAAAAGGGACCTGGATTTATTTCTGAAGTGTAATAGTACTACAGGTTATTATTATTAAAGCACCATTAATTCCATAGCGCTGTACATATTAAAAGGGGTTTACATACATAATACAGACAATTGCACTAAGCATGAAAAAAGACGAAGTACAAACTGGTACACAAGGAGAGAGAGCCCTGCCCGCGGGGGCTTACAATCTATGCGGTATGGGAGAAGGACACAGTAGGCAAGGGTAGAGCTGGTAATGGCAGTATAGTGGCAGCAGGGTCACTGGTTGTAGGCTTGTCTGAAGAGGTGGGTTTTCAGGTTTCTTTTGAAGGATTCCACTGTAGGTGAGAGCCTGATATATTGGGGTAGAGAGTTCCAGAGTATGGGGGCTGCACGGGAGAAATCCTGGAGGCGGTTGTGGGAAGAGGTAATAAGATGGGAGGAGAGAAGGAAGTCTTGCGAGGATCGGAAATTACGTGTGGGGAGGTATCAGGAAAGTAGCTCTGAGATGTAGGGAGGGGAAAGGTCGTGGACGGCCTTGCATGTATTTATTAGTATTTTGAACTGAATTCTCTGGGCAATGGGGAGTCCAATGAAGGCAAAGGGGAGAAGCAGAGGCATAACAGGGTGAGAGGTGGATTAGTCGGGCAGCAGAGTTGAGGATAGATTGGAGGGGGGCAAGAGTGCTAGATGGAAGGGCACAGAGGAGAATGTTGCAGAAGTCTAGGCGGGAAATGATGAGGGCATGTACTAGCACTTTCACAGACTCATAGTTGAGGAACGCACGGATCCAGGAGATATTTTTGAGTTGGAGGCGGCAGGTGGTGGAAAGGGCTTGGATGTGTGGTCTGAAGAAAAGGGCAGAATCCAAGGTCACTCCAAGGCAGCGGACTTGTTTGACTGGGGAGAGTGTGCAGCCATTGATTGTGATAGATAGGTCTGTTGGAAGGGTTGTGAAAGATGGGGGAAAGATGATTAATTCTGTTTTGTCCATGTTAAGTTTTAGAAAGCGGGAGGAGAAGAAAGAGAATATGGAAGATAGGCGTTGTGGGATTCTGAATAGTAAGGTGGTGGTGTCCAGAGAGGTAGATTTGTGTGTCGTCAGCATAAAAGTGATACTGAAAGCCATCGGACTCTATGAGCTGTCCCAGGCCGAAGGTGTAGATAGAGACGAGCAGGGGTCCTAGGACAGAGCCTTGTGGGACACTAACAGAGAGGGAGTGAGAGGAAGAGGTGGTGCAAGAGTGGGAGACGCTAAATGTCCGGTTTGTGAGGTATGATGCGATCCATGAGAGGGCCAGGACAGTGATGCCAAGAGATGAGAGAGTTTGTAACAGAAGGGAGTGGTCGATGGTGTTAAAGGCAGAGGACAGGTCAAGGAGGAGAAGGACAGAATAATGTTTTTTATTTTTTTCTGCTAGCAGGTCGTTGGTGACTTTGGTAAGGGCAGTTTCAGTCGACTGGTGGGGTCGGAAGCCAGATTGTAGCCGGTCAAAGAGTGAGCAGGAGGAGAGGTGAGAGGACAGTTCAGAATGCACTTGTTGGTCAAGTAGCTTTGAGGCATATGGAAGTAGTGATATTGGGCGATAGCTGGACAACGAAGATGGGTCAAGTGAAGGCTTTTTAAGGATGGGTTTAATTGTAGCGTGTTTAAAACCAGAGGGGAAGAAACCGGAAGTTTGAGATAGGTTGAAGAGATGAGTTAGGGCAGGGATGAACACTGTGGTGAGGTTGGGATTGAGGTGGGATGGGATTGGGTCAAGTGCTCAGGTGGTGAGATGTGATCTGGAGAGTAGGGTGGAAAGCTGTCCTTCTGCAATGGTGGAGTAGCAGGTTTTGGGAGAAGAGGACTGAGTAGTTGTGTAGAGAGGCTGTGGGGACTGTGCACTGAAGCCATCTCTGATGTTGATGATCATTTGTTTGAAGTATGTGGCAAAGTCCTCTGCTGAGATAAGAGGTGAGGTTGGGGGCACTGGGGGACAGAGTTAAAAGTGTTGAAAAGTTGTTTGGGGTTGTGGGACAGAGAAGATATTAGAGATGAGAAGTAGGCATGTTTAGCATCAGCGAGTGAGGATTTGAAAATGAGGAGGGATTGCTTGTATGTAGTGAAGTGATCCTTCAAATGGGAGCTTGTCTGAGTTTCTTGGTCAGGTCGGTGTGCCAGGGTTGTCTGTTGATTTTCCGAGTTGTGTTGAGTGTGAGGGGGGCAACAGGGTCCAGAGCTGTAGTTATTGTGGTGTTATACAGAGTGGTGGCAGCATCAGGGTCTTGGAGGGAACAAATGTTCGAGAGGAGCAAAAGAGAGTTAGAAAGCAGGTGAAGGTCGTGATGTTTAAGGTTCCTGCGGGGAAGTGCTAGAGTGTGAGCAGCCGAAGAGACCTGTCACGAGTGGGCTTGCATCTGGTATCAGACGTTCTGCGCAGCTTTCAAAAGTGACATAATTTGACATGCTTTTCCCTTGGTTTGGTTGCTGTTTACCACACCCCTTCCCCTCAGCTGTTGTGGCTGTGGTAATTATCTTTCTCCTATTTACCCCTTCCTCTCCCAGTATTCCTTGCAGTTTATACTTTCTGCCTACTTTGTAGTGTGTGGTGTGGATCTCGGCTGAGATCCGGTTGCTGTGATATCTGCTTTAAGATAAGTGACATTTTCCCTTTTGTGGTTTTCCTTCTGGAGTCTCCTGTTCGTCCTTACTCTTGGAGGAACGGAGCAACTCTTTCCTGTGTCACTAGCTGCAGGGTTCTTTAGGGTGAATTTATTATTAGGTTCCTGTGTATGAACTCTCCTACCACTAAGGCTTGTTCATACTGGTAGTCAGTCAGGGCCTAGTTTCAGGGTTCCCTGCAGGAGGTGACCGTTTCCCTGGTTTTAGTCTTTTCCCTTCCCTCGTACGCTCGGTGTGGCTATTCCTTCCACACCAGAGCGTGACAAGACCAGTAAAGAGAAGGTGAGTAGGTTGTGAACAGATAGGGGGAGAGGCGAATTAGAAAGGTTAGCTAGGGACCAGAGGCGGGTAAAGATAAGATCAAACTAGAGACCGAGAGATTAATCGCCAAAGAGAGTAAAACTAACCCTAAAATGTTCTTTAATTATATAAATGGTAAAAAGTATAATCCTGAAGGTGTCGGCCCCTTACAGAGTAATGAGGGGGGAGTTGCAGAGAGCGATGAGGAGAAAGCAAAGCTACTAAATATCTTTTTCTCCACTGTATTCACTGAGGAAATATAAAAGTAAATTCCCCATTAAAACTGCCCTGTCTGACCCAGGAAGAAGTACAGCAACATCTTAAAAAGATTAAAATAGACAAATCGCCAGGACTGGATGGCATACACCCCCGTATTCTAAGAGAATTAAGTAATGTCATCGCCAGACCCTTATTTCTGATATTTAAGGACTCTATACTGACAGGGAGTGTTCCACAGGATTGGCACATAGTAAATGTGGTGCCAATATTTAAAAAGGACAGAGCCCGTGAACTATAGGCCGGTAAGTTTAACATCTGTCGTGGGTAAACTGTTTGAGGGTTTTCTAAGAGATGCTATCTTGGAGTACCTCAATGAAAATAAGCAAATTCCAAATGAAAATAAGCAAACTCCATATAAGCATGGCTTCATGAGGGATCGGTCATGTCAAACCAATTTAATCAGTTTCTATGAGGAGGTAAGTTCTAGACTGGACCGCAGCGAATCAATGGATGTCGTATATCTGGACTTCTCCAAAGCATTTGATACTGTACCACATAAAAGGTTATTAGTATATAAAATGAGAATGCTTGGCCTGGGAGAAAATGTCTGCATGTGGGTAAGTAAATGGCTCAGTGATAGAAAACAGAGGGTGGTTATTAGCGGCACATATTCAGATTGGGTCACTGTCACTAGTGGGGTACCACAGGGGTCAGTATTGGGCCCTATTCTCTTCAATATATTTATTAATGATCTTGTAGATGGCTTGCACAGTAAAATATCATTTTTTGCAGATGACACTAAACTGTGCAAAGTAATTAACACAGAAGAGGACAGTACACTGCTACAGATGGATCTGGATAGACTGGAGGCTTGGGCAGAGAAGTGGCAGATGAGGTTTAACACTGACAAATGTAAGGTTATGCATATGGGAAGGAATAATGCAAGTCACCAGTACATACTAAATGGTAAAATATTAGGTATCTCTGACATGGAAAAGGACCTAGGAATTTTAGTGAACAGCAAACTAAGCTGTAGAAACCAGTGTCAGACAGCTGCTGCCAAGGCCAATAAGATAATGGTTTGCATCAAAAGAGGCATAGATGCCTGTGATGAGAACATAGTCCTGCCACTTTACAAATCACTAGCCAGACCACACATGGAGTACTGTGTACAGTTCTGGGCTCCTGTGAACAAGGCAGATATAGCAGAGCTGGAGAGGGTTCAGAGGAGGGCAACTAAAGTCATAACTGGAATGGGTGGACTACAGTACCCAGAAAGATTATCAAAATTAGGGTTATTCACTTTAGAAAAAAGACGACTGAGGGGAGATCTAATAACTATGTATAAATATATAAGAGGTCAGTACAGAGATCTCTCCCATGATCTATTTATCCCTAGGACTGTGACTGTGATGAGGGGACATCCTCTGCGTCTGGAGGAAAGAAGGTTTGTACACAAACATAGAAGAGGATTCTTTACAGTAAGAGCAGTGAGACTATGGAACTCTCTGCATGAGGAGGTGGTGATGGTAAGTTCACTAAAAGCGTTCAAGAGGGGCCTGGATGTATTTCTGGAGTGTAATAATATTATAGGTTATAGTTACTAGAGATGGGTCGTTGATCCAGGGAGTAATTCTGATTGCCTGATTGGAGTCGGGAAGGAATTTTTTTCCCTAAAGTGGGGAAAATTGGCTTCTACCTCACAGGGTTTTTTTTTTGCCTTCCTCTGGATCAACTTGTAGAAAAACAGGCCGAACTGAATGGACAGATGTCTTTTTTCGGCCTTATAAACTATGTTACTATGTAAGAATGTGGCCATCTCTGTGGGTGGGAGTGGAAGACCACTGGGAGAGGCCGAAGGAGGACGAGAGTGCCAGAAGTTTGGAGGCGGTCGAGTGGCAAGTGTCAATGGGGATCTTGAAGTCACCCATGATGATAGTGGGGATGTTGGCAGAAAGAAAGTGTAGGAGCCAGGTATTAAAGTGGTCAAGAAAGATGGTGGCTGGGCCTGAGGGGCGGTAAATGACAGCTATAAAGTGAAATAAAGTGAGAGATATGGAGGGTGGTGGTGGAGTTGGGCTGTAGGAACAGTTGTCTGATAGGAGCAGACCAACTCCTCCACCATGTTTGCAGCCAGGGCGGGGGGTGTGGGTGAAATGAAATCCGCTATAAGAGAGTGCAGCAGGGGAGGCAGTGTCAGAGGGGTCAGCTATGTTTCTGTGAGACCCAGAAAGGAAAGTTTTCGTGAGATGAAAAGGTCATGATGTAAGATAGTTTGTTATTAAAGGGGTATTCTCATCTTAGACAATGGGGGCATATCGCTAGGATATGCCCCCATTGTCTTATAGGTGCGGGTCCCACCGCTGGGACCCGCACCTATATCCAGAACGGAGCGGGGAGCGCTGCGCCTGGAGGACCCCAGGTTTCCGGGGGTCCGGCCACCACCAGGCACAGCTCCCCGCGCCGCTCATAGAAATGAATGGGAGCCGGGCCGTGCATGCGCGGTGCGCTCCCATTCATTTCTATGGAGCCGACGGAAGTAGCCGAGCCAGCGCTCGGCTATTTTCGGCGGCCCCATAGAATTTAATGGAGGGCGGCTACGCATGCGCAGTGCGCCCTCATTCATTCGGGGGCTCCGTTCTGGAAATAGGTGCGGGTCCCAGCGGTGGGACCCGCACCTATAAGACAATGGGGGCATATCCTAGCGATATGCCCCCATTGTCTAAAATGAGAATAACCCTTTAACAGAGCGTGCGTTCCATAATGCTCCTGCAAGAGGGACCAAGGGAGCAGGGGTCAGAGGAATGTTTTTTAGGTTTAAGGGGTTGCAGAAATTTGTAGAAGGAGATTTGTAGCGAGAGGTAGAAATAATAGTTGGGATTTGCTGAGGGGGGCCAGGATTTGGAGAGATATCACCAGCAATAAGGAGAAGCAGAGCAAGTGTTAGTAAGTGGGAGTAGGAGAGGGCATGAGGTGGCTGTGTGTGGTTGGGAAGGAAGTTTTTAATGTTGCTGATAAGGTTTGCACAAGAGGTCAGATGAGTAGGTAGAATAGAGGGAGAGATGAATAGGTTCTTGCTGGGTGATTGAATGTAAGGGTATTTCAGGATGTTTAGGGAAAGTGGGAAGAGCAAGAAGAAAAATTGAATCATTGTGTACATTAACTATTTCAGTAGTTACCTTTGGTCTCCTTCTTGTTCAATTCTGGTATAATTCTGTATGTGCACTGGAAAGACCTAGGTATGAACAGACCTAAGCACTTAGATTTATACCACTTTGAGTTCAATCAGGTGTGACCAAGAGGGGAGGGGGCTACATTTGGCCTAGTCAAAGGAGGACCAGATACAGGGGTGAAATAGTCAATGTAAACATATAAATCAATAAATCCAGCAGGGAAGATCATTAAGATTCAATGAAGACATACCAGGGAATGAGAAGGAAAGATGAGATGTGTGGATAATATCAGTTGCTGGGAAAGCTGGGTGCAGTTACATTCAATGAAGACATACCAGGGAATGAGAAGGAAAGATGAGATGTGTGGATAATATCAGTTGCTGGGAAAGCTGGGTGCAGTTACATTCAATGAAGACATACCTGGAGGGTAATGGGATGATGGTCAATAGGCAGTGATGACAAAGTAGATTCTATAACCATAGTATTACATTCTGGTATAATTCTGTATGTGCATTTGAAAGATGCTGCATTGGAAAGACCTAAGGTTATAGTTGTTAGATTTCTGGAGAAGGGTCGTTAATCCAGGGAGTTATTCTGATTGCTTGATTGGAGTTGGGATGGAATTTTTCCCCCTTAAATGATGAAAATTGACTTCTACCTCATGAGGGTTTTCTACCTTCATCTGGATCAACGTGCAGGATAACAGGCTGAACTGGATGGACAGATGTCTTTTCCAGCCTTAAAAACAATGTTACTGTGTTACTATTGGCTGCAGTTTGTAAACACTGTGTGGACTGGAAGATGGTGACAGGTGATGATCATAACAGCGTGGAGCAGATATTTATCTTCTTTTTCAGGAGGCAAGCCTGGAAATACTTAAAGTATAAATGTTACCGTTAGAAATTGACACTCTAACTGGTGTTATTAAGAAATGAAAGGGCACAAAATTGTAAACCAGTCTACATTTTGATTATAACACTGAAATGGATCATACAACATGTCAACAAGCATTGGCACATCCTAGCGTATAACTTTTGCATTAATTTTGCAGTCCTAAATACCTAGGATGAAAGGGCCACAGCACTAGAATAAGCTCTGTTACATAAGACAGTAAAGGGGTTATCCATCCAAAAAAAAGCATAAATAAATTAAAAAAAAAAACAGTAACAAATGTAAAAAAAAAATAACAAAAATACCTTTCATTTTCCCTGTCAGTCTAGCACAGATGATCCGGCAACCAGGTCTTTGTTTACAAGCAACTGGCTAGTGACCATTGCAGCCAAGGGCTCATCTGCGGGCATCACCAATTAACAGTGGGAGCTATGATACCAGTAGTACAACATATAACCACTAAAGTCACTGATTTACTGCAGTGAGTTTTGGACACTTTTAGACAAACGTTGAGTGGATCACCAGAGGTTCTACATTGGATTGGTGGAGAGTAAAGCATTTTTTTAGTGCCATTTTTATTTTACCCCTTTAATGTCATTGCATTTTTAGAATATAATGAAATGTATATGTGATTTAAACTTAACACGTTGCCGACCTAGGATGAGAATGCTCGTCCTAATATGGCGTTACTTAACGCCCTAGGACGAGCATTCTCGTCCTAGGGTTAACGTGCTGCTGGCTGCCCGCTGCCGCAATCTACAGCAGGGGCCCGGCTGATACTAACAGCCGGGCCTCTGCTGTATCCGCCAGCACCGGTGATTACACCGATGCCGGCGGATTAACCCCTTGTATGCCACGGTCACGCTGACCGCAGCATACAAGGTAATTGCGGCAGTTTTTAAAGCCATCGGGTCCCCGTGAGGCGGTGGGGGGGGGCCCGATGGCTGAGATGGAAGCCCCGATGCCTTGCCCAGAGGCATCGGGACTCCCATCTACGGAAGCCCAGGAGACCCAGCCACAGCGCTGGGTCTCCTAGGCAACGGTCAGCGTCTCACAGTGTGAGACGCTGACAGTTGAATACAGCACAATACAGATGTATTGTGCTGCATTCAATCAGGGATCAGACCCTGAAATGTTAAAGTCCTTACTGGGACATAAGTGAAATGTAAAAAAAAAAGTTAAATAAAAGTGTTTCAACAAAAAAAATAAAATAAAAAAAAAATAATAAAGTTTCAAAAAAAAAAAAGCCCCTTCCCCATAAAGAAACACATAAAAATAGAAAAATAAAAAATATACATATTAGGTATCGCCACGTCCGTAAAAACCTGCTTTATTAAAATATCACATGATCCAGCCCGCCCGGTCAACACCGTAAAAAATAAAAAATAAAAATTGTCTAAAAAAAGTCATTTTTGGTCACATTTCATCACAAAAAATGTAATACCATGCGATCAAAAAAGTGTATGCCCCCAATCATAGTACCAATCTAACCGTCATCTCATCCCGCAAAAAATGAGCCCCAAGACAATCGCCCAAAAAATAAAAAAACTACAGCTCTCTGACTATGGTGACCCTAAAACATGATTTTTTTTGTTTCAAAAATGATATTATTGTATAAAACTAAAAAAATTAAATAAGTATACATGTTAGGTATCACTACATCCGTAAAAACCTGCTCTACAAAAATGTAGCATGATCTCTCCCCTCAGGTGAACACTGTAAAAAATAAAAAATAAAAACTGTCTAAAAAAAGCCATTTTTGTCACATTTCATCACAAAAATTGTAATACCAAGCGATCAAAAAAGCGTATGCCCCCAAAGATAGTGCCAATCTAATCGTCATCTCATCCCACAAAAAATGAACCCCTACCTGAGACAATCGCCCAAAAAATAAAAAAACTACAGCTCTCTGACTATGGAGACACTGAAACATGATTTTTTTTGTTGCAAAAAGGATATTATTGTGTAAAACTTAAATAAATAAAAATAAGTATACATGTTAGGTATCGCCACGTCCATAACAACCTGCTCTACAAAAATATAGCATGATTTCTCCCCTCAGGTGAACACTGTAAAAAATAAAAAATGTCTAAAAAAAGCCATTTTGTGTCACATTTCATCACAAAAATTGTAATACCAAGCGATCAAAAAAGCGGATGCCCCCAAAAATAGTGCCAATCTAATCGTCATCTCATCCCGCAAAAAATGAGCCCCTACCTGAGACAATCGCCCAAAAAATAAAAAAAACTACAGCTCTCTGACTATGGAGACACTGAAACATGATTTTTTTTGTTGCAAAAAGGATATTATTGTGTAAAACTTAAATAAATAAAAATAAGTATACATGTTAGGTATCGCCACGTCCGTAACAACCTGCTCTACAAAATATAGCATGATCTCTCCCCTCAGGTGAACACTGTAAAAAATAAAAAATAAAACTGTCTAAAAAAAGCCATTTTGTGTCACATTTCATCACAAAAATTGTAATACCAAGCGATCAAAAAAGCGGATGCCCCCAAAAATAGTGCCAATCTAATCGTCATCTCATCCCGCAAATAATGAGCCCCTACCTGAGACAATCGCCCAAAAAATAAAAAAACTACAGCTCTCTGACTATGGAGACACTAAAATGTGATTTTTTTTTGTGCTTTTTTGTGCTGTGTAAAACTTAAATAAATAAAAAAAGTATACATATTAGATATTGCCGCGTCCGTAACGACCTGCTCTATAAAAATATAACACGATCTAACCTGTCAGATGAATGTTGTAAATAACAAAAATAAAAACAATGCCAAAACTGCTAGTTTTTGTTACCTTGCCTCACAAAAAGTGTAATATAGAGCTACCAAAAATCATATGTACCCTAAAATAGCACTAACAAAACTGCCAACTTATCCCGTAGTTTCCAAAATGCGGTCAGTTTTTTGGAGTTTCCTACTCTAGGGGTGCATCAAATGTGACATGGCAACTTGAACTTTTTTCAGTGAAATCTGCCCTGGCGTTCCTTTCCTTCTGTGCCCTGCCGTATGCCTGTACAGCAGTTTACGATGACAAATGGGGCATTTCTGTAAACTACAGAATCAGGGTAATAATTACTGAGTTTTGTTTGTCAGTTAACCCTTGCTTTATTCTCAGAATAAAATGATTCATATGGAAAATCTATCAAAAAAAGTGAAATTCGGAAATTTTGGCTACATTTTCCTTTAATTCTTGTGGAACACCTAAAGAGTTAAAAACGTTTGTAAAATCAGTTTTGAATACCTTGAGGGGTGTAGTTTCTAAAATGGGGTTATTTTTGGGTGGTTTCTATGATGGAAGCCTCACAAAGTGAATTCAAACCTGAACTGGTCCTTAAAAAGTGGGTTTTGGAAATGTTGTGAAAAATTTCAAGATTTGTTTCTAAATTTCTAAGCCTTCTAACGTCCCAAAAAAATAAAATGTAATTTTCAAAGTGATCCAAACCTGAAGTAGACACATGGGGAATGTAAAGTCACAACTATTTTTGGAGGCATTACTATGTATTTTAAAAGTAGAGAAATTGACATTTGGAAATTTGGAAATTTTTCTAAATTTTTGGTAAATTTGGTATTTTTTTATAAATAAGAATGAAATATTTTGACTCAAATTTACCACTGTCATGAAGTACAATATGTGACGAGAAAACAATCTCAGAATGGCCTGGATAAGTAAAAGCGTTCTAAAGTTATCACCACATAAAGTGAGACATGTCAGATTTGCTAAAAATGGCCTGGTCCTTAAGGTGAAAAATGGCTGGGTCCTTAAGGGATTAATGCAAGTTTAAAAAGCAGGGTCAGTTATAGTTTGCCATTGCTTTAAATTATGGAAGTGATTATTGTAAGGAAGAACGCATTGACAGAGTGCAATCAGCAAGCATCATGATTCATTTGTCCACTTTAATCACATTCCAAACCAATGCATTGTGGAAAGCACTGAGTAGCAAACCATGTTGACTATTTGAAAGCTGGCAAATGTGCATTGCAATTAAATACAAATGAATGTTGACAAGACTGTGTTCATTTTCCAAGAGTTTACTTGTATCATCCTAAGGCCACTTAGACACAGTCAGTGTTTGGTCGGTGATTTCCATTAGTGATTGTGAGTTACAACCAGGTGCCTTCACATGTTTGTATGCATGAGGCATAAAGTGGCTGTATGACATAAAAAAAACAGAAATACATTCTTCCAGAAACGGTAAAACTGCAGTAAGTTTTTTCTGTTAGAGGCCGTTAAGACGGCCTTGTTGTTGTGGATCAGCAAAAATGCAAATCTGCAAAAACACGAATGCCGGCCAGTGTGCGAAACACACATGGCCAGCACCCCATACAAAATGCCTATTCTTGTCCACAATTATGGACTAGAATAGCACATGTTCTATCTTTTTTCACGGAGCCATGGCTCTCCGCAATCTAATGCTGCCCATTGAAATGAATGGGGCCACATCTATTCCGGAAAATTGCGGAATAGATGCGGACCTATTCACATGGTCGTGTGAATGGGCCCTTAATCGCTTCCAGCCCAGGCTGTTTACCCCACCCCCACCCCACCCTTTCCTGACCAAGCCTAATTTTTAAATTATAATATGTGGTAATAACTTTGGAATACTTTTACTTATCCAATCCATTCTGAGATTGTTTTTCATGACACATTGTATGCCATGTTAATGGTAAATTTTAGTCAATATGTTTTACCTTTATTTATTTAAAAAAAATCCATAATTTACTGAAAAATTTACTATTTTCTAAATTTGAATTTCTCTTCAGAAAGTGATACCTCATAAAATACGTATTAATTAACATTCACCATATGTCTATGTGGACTTCATTTTGGTAGTTATTTTTTAGGATGCTAGAAGGTTTCACATTTTTGAAGCAATCTTTGAAATTTTCAAGAAAATTTCCCAAATCAATATTTTATAGACCAATTCAGTTCTGAAGGCACTTTGAGGACAGGACTTTTTTGCAGATTTTTTATTTTAATCTATTTTTTCCTGTAACACATCAAGTGTTAACAAAACAAGCCTCAATATTTATTACCCAATTCTTCGATTTACATAAATTCCTCACATATAATTGCAAACCGCTGTATGGGCGCATGGAAGCGCTCAGAAGGCACAGAGCTCCATATGGTTTTGGAGGGAAAATGTTGCTAGAATGTTCTTTGAAGAGACCCTGGCCATGTTGAGATGCTGAGGTACCTTTACAATGAAAACACCCAAAAAGTGACCACATTTTGGAAACTACTCCACCCAAGGAATTTTAATAGGAGTTTCATAGAATTTATAACAATTGCCTGTCAAAATGAAAAATTACATTTTATTTTACAAGAAAATGGTGATTTAGACCCAAACTTTCTTTCATTTTTTCAGGGATAACAGGAGAATATCACACCACAATTTTCTACCTAATTCTCCCGAATACAGTAACACCCCATTTGTGGTCATAAACTACTGTTTGGGGATACGCCAGTGCTCCGAAGGAAGGAGCTGCATCTTGATTTTCTAACATGGGATTTGCTGAAATAGTTTTTAAGAGCCATGACTTTTTTATGTTTTGTTGACTTTACTGTGTGAGGGCTTATTTTTTGCAGGACATGCTGTAGTTTTTTGGCACTAATCTCTTTTTATCTCATTTGCATTTCTAATCTCTTTTTGTCTCATTTTTGGGAGGTGAGGTGGGCAAAACTTGAAATTCTGTCAATGTTTTTTATTTTAATTTTTAAGAGGTTCACCTTCTGGTATATATGATATGATAACTTTATTCTGCCCATTGATGCAATTATGGCAATACCACATTTATATAGTTTTTTTTCATGGTTTACTACTTTTGGTAATAAAATCCCTTTTTATTAAAAATCTGTTATATTTTGCATTGCCATATACTAACATTCATAACATTTTTAGATGTCTGAGGGCTTCTTTTTTGCAGGACAGCCTGTACTTGTTATCGGTCCCATTTTCACTTACATAAGACACGTTTGATGACAATATATTTTTTGTGAGGTGAGGTGAAAAAAAAAGCTGTTTTGGCATATTTTTTATTTATTTTTACACTGTCCACCTGATGGGGTAGATCATGTGATATTTTTCTAGAGCTGGTAGTTACGAACGTGGCAATACCAAATATGTCTATTTTTTATTTTTAGGTTTTATACAATAGGAGCATTTTCAGAAAAAAAGCACCCACACCCGATGATAAGATGCACCCCAGATTTTAGAGTAGGAAAATAAGAAAAAAATATTTTTCATCAGACCTCATATCAGACCCTCCATAAATTTCAGGACACCAAAAAAGCCCTCCATGTCAGCCCTCCATGTCAGAACCCCATCAGCCTTCCATGTCAGACCCCCATCAGACCTCAGATCAGCCCTTTCAGACCCCCATTAGACCTCAGATCAGCCCACTTAGCCCCGTTAGACCTCAAATCAGCCCACTCAGCCCCCATATCAGCCCACTCAGCCCCCATCATACCTCAGATCAGCCTACTCAACCCCCATCAGACCTCAGATCAGACCATCAGCCCCCATATCAGCCCACTGTGCCACCATATCAGCCCACTGTGCCCCCATCAGACCTCAGATCAGCCCTTCTACCCATATCAGCCCTTCATATCAGCCCATCAGCCCCCATATCAGCCCACTGTGCCCCCATATCAGCCCACTGTGCCCCCATATCAGCCCACTCTGCCCCATCAGACCTCAGATCAGCCCACTGTGCCCCCATATCAACCCACTGTGCCCCCATATCAGCCCATCAGCCCTCATATCAGCCTATTCTGCCCCATCAGACCTCAGATCAGCCCACTGTGCCCCCATATCAGCCCACTGTGCCCCCATCAGACCTCAGATCAGCTCACTGTGCCCCCATATCAGCCCACTGTGCCCCCATCAGACCTCAGATCAGCCCACTCTGCTCCATCAGACCTCAGATAAGCCCATCAGAATAAAATAAAAAACTTGCTTGCCTCTCCTGCGCCGCGGCTCAGCTCCTGGTCCGACGCTCCTCTCTCTTTTCCTGCCGGCGCTGTACTGTCACCTGACTGCATGCAGCGTCAGGTCAGAGTGTACGTACTACGTTCTGACACTGTACAAGGTCAGGACGGTGCAGCGCCGTCAGGAGAAGACAAAGGAGCGCCGGACCCAGAGTGGAGATGCAGCACATGTATGTTTCCCCGCTCCCAACACCTATTACATACTAGTGAGCCCTTCCATAATGGAAGCTCTCACTAGTATTCACTTTATAAGACGCACAGCCATCCCCCCCTTGTTTTTGGGGAAAAGTGCATCTTATAAAGCGAAAAATGCGGCCATAGTTATGGAAAAACCTTTTTTCATATAAATTTGAAAACTTGCTATAAATTGTGCAACCACTATATCTTTCTCTTTAGTATGATTTGTGAAGCTTCGTCATTTCCAAAATAACTTGAAACAATATAAAATTTGCTCTTTGTAGCTTATTTTGATTATCACTTATTCTTTGACATCTTGCAAACAGAAATGTTCCAAATAAATAGTTTAATTTCATACTTCCAATGATAGGCTAGAAAAAAAAAAATCAGCCCTAGTTTACCGAATATATACCCATGGGCTATGCAGGCTATGCCCGTTCCACTCAGCCAATCCTGGCATAACACATGGGTACAGGCTGCTTAGCGGGGGGCCCGCTTTTAGTGACAGTGGGGTACCACATAGAGCTGTTCCATTCCGCAAAATATGGAATGCACACAGACATCATCTGTATTTTTTGCAGATCCATTTTAGTGGACCGCAAAATACATGCGTTCATATGCATGAGCCCTAACTCTTTAACTGTGGCCCCAGTAACCATGTCTTGCGTAACTCTACCCTATAATGTTTGGCATTAATTTGGCAAATTGAAATCAATTTGGATAAATATCATGCGTCTGGTTACTATAAGCTACTGTACATGCACCTTATGTCCTAGAAGGCTTAAGGACATGAAACAATGCTATGGCTGGCTGCATGCGGCCAAGCAAGCCATGCCCATGTGCTGCAACTAAGGATGAGTGAACTTCAAGTTTTGAAGTTCGAGTTCGGGTATATGCTGAATTGCGTTATGGATTCCGTTACAACGGACCATAATATGAATCCATGCCTTTAGAGGAATTCTGTTATACATTCCGTCATAACAGAAGTCTATGGCCAGCATAACGGATCCATCCGGTTCCTATTATGCAGGAGACCTCTGTAAAAGTATCTGATGTAAAAGCATCCTAAAGTGGTGAATTCAACTACTTGAGAAAGATCTAGATATAGATCATAGACCAGATAATATAGAGTAAATATGTTGTAGCTTCTTGCTAAAATGAAAAAATCAAGCTTTCCCCCATCATTTTGTACTCCGTACCCCATAATAACAAAGTAATAACAGAATGTTTGATATGTTTGCTAATTTATTGAAAAGGAAAAACTAAAATATTGCATTGACCTAACTATTCAATCACTTTAATCAGTACTTAGTTGAAGGACCTTTTGGCAGTTATAGCCTCCAGTCTTCTTGGGTATGATGCCACAAAGTTTGCACACCTGGATTTGGGGATTTTCTTCCATTCTTCTATACAGATCCCCTCAAGCTTTGTCAGGTTGCATGGGGTCTATGGTGGACAGCCGTTTTCAGGTCTCAATGACATTCAAAGAGTTGCCCCAAAGCCACTCCTGTGTTGTCTTGATTGCGTGTTTTGGCCCAGTCAGAGGTTCAGAGCTCTCTAGATCACGTTTTCATTAAGAATACCGTATCTCTCTACTTTGCTCCTTTTAGCTTTCCCTCAACTCTGATCAGTCTCCCTGTCTAATCTGCTTAAAAACAACCCTCAGCATGATGCTACCACCACCAAGCTTCAATTTAGGGATGGTACTGGGCAGGTGATGAGAAGTACCTGGTTTATCCAGACATGACGCTTTAAATTGAGATAAAAAAAATTAAACTTGTTTTCATCAGACCATATAATTGTTTTTCACGGTCTGGGAGTCCTTTAGGTGCTCTGCTTTTTTGCAAACTCATGCTGGGCTTTTTTGTATCTTGTTTCTTTTTGTCAACTCTGCCATAAAGCCCAGAGTGCTGGAGTACTGGTTGACCTTCTGGAAGTTTATTTCATCTGCACACAGTATGTTTGGAGCTCAGACACAGTGAAGATTTAGTTCTTTGACTATTCTCTTACCAACACCCTTCTCCCCCAATTACATAGTTTGGTGGGGTGGTCAGCTTGACGAAAGCACCTAGTTGTTTCAGAGTTCTTCCATTTAAGAATTATGAAGGCCACTGTGTTCTTGGGACATTTCAGTGCAGCAGAATTGTTTTGTATCCTTCTCCAAATCTGTGCTTCCACATAATGCACATAATGCCTAGTCTGAGATCTACAGGACGTTCTTTTCTCCACAAGGGTGTGTATTTGCAAATCAACTGAATTTTCCACAGGTAGACTTGAATCAAGGTGTAGAAACATCTCAAAGATGATCATGAGAAGTAACCCCCCCCCCCCGCCGATTTAAATTTCAAAAGTCATAGCAAATTGAATACTCATGCAAAATTGTATTTTTTCTTTTTTTATAAATTTGCAAAAAATTCTGTTTTTACTTTCTCATTATGGGGTTCTGGGTGTAGCTTTGATGGTGTGAGGAACTTTAATTTTTTTTAATTTTAGCACAAGACTAGAACATAACAAAAAATGAAAAAAGTGAAAGGGTCTAAAAAATTTCCAAATGCATTCTATATAGACAAGATTTCTATACAGGTATATTTCCTGTGTCATATTTTCTGTTCCACCATATGCTCTGCATACTGGCAATCCTATTTAAGAAGACCACTTTGAGTGAAGTTTTGGTGGTCATATTAAACAGGTTACACTGTATCAACATTTATTATTATTATTATTATTATTATTATTATTATTATTATTATTATTATTATTATTATTCAAGCTGTGGCAGGATGTTTACTTTAACATGATTTGTTATATTACTGTAGAGTGCTTTTGTTGCATTAACACTTTATAGATGGCTACATCTGTATATGTGTTTCACTTAAGAAAATTTATTCATATAGAAGTACTATATAAGGTTTCTTTCTATATTTATTAACTGGTAAACTTCCACATACAGTATGAACTTAGAGGCCTTCGTTTTCTTTTGCCTTGACTGTATATGATAGATATTTAAATGGTTCCAAAATGTATGCATGTTAAAGCCATTGAATGACATCAAATATCAACAGGAAAGGTCACAATGTTTGTCACTGCCACCAGCAATATCATCATAAACTCACTGAGACTAATCTTCACTTTTGTCTTCAGTAACATCTGCAGCCAGTATTATTCAAAATGTCATCTGTAAATTATGAGTAATGGTGTGATAATGGATAGGTATAATGCATAAAGTTCCTCCCAAGCATAAACAGACACCTTGCTGTTGGCATTCACATTGCTTTCCATGTGTATTGTGTTTCTTTTTTGTCAAGATTCACTAATTCAGCTGTCTTTCTACTTTACAATGAATTAGTGGGTTCCTAATGTACCATAGTGATTGATTGTAACAGGATTACCACAGATCAAGTTTTTATACATCTGCGGTAAACTAGACGTACCATTATCTGCTTGATCCAATCTTGGCAGGGGCCTTCTGGCAATGAATGCTTCATAGTCTGATAAAGTAAGCAATAAATGACATGTCTATATATTACGTTACTTAATGGAAATCTAAAATCCCCCCCTTTGTCAGTATTACTTATTTTCCATTGGCATTTGTCTAAATGGGAAAGTAACTACAACAGAACCATTAAATTAAACACAATACACTATTAAACTGCCAAGCTTTGAAATCCACATCCTATATAAGAAAATGTATGTCTACACAGTCCAAATCTACTCTATGTAATAAACTGGAATGGTCATTCCATATTATGGAACCATAGAAGTCTCCATGAGAAGTCTAAGGGTACACCCAAAAAACAATACCCATATTACAACTTATTTTCGCATGGCTCAGTTCCCTGTCTATCTCCTCGGACGTCCTTCTAAGCATAATGAATTCACATTCTCTTCCCTTTTCTCTGAAAATGCCCTCTTGCGGTAATTAGCATATCCTTGTATTAACCTTAAAGGGACACTTCTATCAATATTCAAAGGAATCTCTTTTTATAGAACTTTTGGCACTTATTTTTCATTTTGGCAATACTATACAAAAAAAATGAAATATAAAATGTTGCCCTTCTACAGAAGTCAAAAATGATAAAACCTCCTACATGGATACGTCATCCATTGTCCACTGCTGGTGTGAGAGGAAGATGCTATCTGAAAAGTAATCCTCATGGTAATTATTGTAGATGCAGAAATTAGATGACAGTGTGATAGCTGCATTGTTCTCCCAGGCTTAGATAAAGATGACCACTGAAGAGTGACATGTTCCAAAAGTCTTATGGAACATCTCACAGGCATACAGAAACCAACATACACCTGGAGACAAAAAACTGAAACTATATTAAACAGGACATGACCAAACATGACTCCAGCAATAACTTCTAGCAGGCAAGGAAGCAGTGGTGGAAGGAAAACCACTGGACCAAGTATACCGGTTTGACTTGGGGCCAAACCCAAAGGGTGGAGTGTAAGTGAGCCCTGTTCTTCACAATACCACTGATGGTGGGGGTAGATTTTAACAAGGGCTCACCAGGTCACACCTTCAGAATGGTCCTGGTGAACTTGGCAACTTACCTGCAAGACCCAAATGTGGCACAAGCACCAGCATTCCAGGCATACATGAAACAACAACTGGAACCGAGGAAACAAACTTAAACACAAACATAACTAAAAAATATCAGAAACACAGGACACTGCTCAGACTAGACAAACAAGAACACAGGAAGCACTGACATGGAACTGGCAGATGTCTGGACCCCATGTGAACACTGCTACATGAAAGTCCCAGACAGAGCTGCAAACATAGACAAGCAGATGCCTGGACCCCATGCAAACACTGCTATATGGTGGTCCAAGGCAGAGCTGCACTACATAACACAGAATCAAAGCGGCCCACAGAAGACATAGTGACCTAACAAACATAAACAAGGTCATGAAAACATCAAGGTGACAACGCTAAGGTAACATCAACCAGGTGACATTGATCTAGGATAACATCGCTCAGAGTGTCATATGTACAAGGAGGGGCGTACATAGAAGTCACTAGGCCCCATAGCAAGAATTTAAATTGGGCCTCCATGCCCCATTCATAGCCCCTCCCATTACCCGTTTCATGCCAGCAATGTACAGATATGTGTGGTATGAGAGAGTATAGAGCAGTGTACTGATGTGAGAACTACAAGGTATAATGGACGCAGTGTTTACAGATATATAGTATATAGAGTAGTGTACTGATATTAGAAGTACAAGGTAAAATTGATGCAGTGTGTAGAGATATATAGTATATAAGGCAGTGTACTGATAAGTGAAGTACAAGGTATAATAGCACAATGTGTACAGATATATGTGGCCAGTTATATATACAGTATTATGGTTATTGTGTGAGGTACATGACTAGGGCGCACTGTCCTCTACATTAGTAATTCAACAGCAAGCAGGACAGGAAGTAGAATACATAGACTACTTCAAAAATAATATTCAGAAAGCCATAGAAAAGGCATAGAAAATTCACATACAGGTTCTTAATATACAGGGTGGGCCATTTATATGGATACACCTAAATAAAATGGGAATGGTTGGTGGTATTAACTTCCTGTTTGTAGCACATTAGTATATGGGAGGGGAGAAACTTTTCAAAATGGGTGGTGACCATGGCAACCATTTTGAAGTCGGCCATTTTGGATCCAACTTTAGTTTTTTCAATGGGAAGAGGGTCATGTGACACATCAAACTTATTGAGAATTTCGCAGGAAAAACAATGGTGTGCTGGTTTTAACGCAACTTTATTCTTTCATGAGTTATTTACAAAAAAATTGTTCAAAGTGCTGCCCATTGTGTTGGATTGTCAATGCAACCCTCTTCTCCCACTCTTCACACACTGATAGCAACACCGCAGAAGAAAAGCTAGCACAGGCTTCCAGTATCCGTAGTTTCAGGTGCTGCACATCTCGTATATTCACAGAATAGACAATTGCCTTCAGATGACCCTAAAGATAAAAGTCTAAGGGGGTCAGATCAGGAGACCTTGGGGGCCATTCAACTGGCCCACAATGACCAATCCACTTTCGAGGAAAATGTTCATCTAGGAATGCTCGGACCTGACACCCATAATGTGGTGGTGCACCATCTTGCTGGAAAAACTCAGGGAACGTGCCAGCTTCAGTGCATAAAGAGGGAAACACATCATCATGTACCATTTTATTTAGGTGTATCCATATAAATGGCCGACCCTGTACAATAAAAAAATTTATATTAGTGTCCCTTTAAATATATTATTATTATTCACATAGTTTCTACCTCTTTTCTACTTCTCTCAATTCTCTCTTCAATTCATAATACAGAGGTAGTCGCTGTTCTCATCAACACCACAATAATCCAGCTCTTTGCTTAGTCAGCCCTCTGACACAAAGCAGAACTCAATGAATCAATGGACAACCCTGGCACACTAATTTGATGACGAATGGTCACAATGTTCCAGGGTTGCAGAGTGATATTGGAACTAAACTCACTTCAAAGAATCGTTTAAAACATACTGTACAAATAAGCAGTTCTCAATTCCAAATCAGACTCAACTACACAGGCCTTGCTCTGCTATTATGTCTATTGATATAGATTCCCTGTCTAACAACCCCAAACACTACTCATCACTTTTGACTTCCTAATTTCTATTTTGTCCTCTAGTACCTCTTCATATCTTTCAGCTCATGACTGCTTACAGTATTTTAAACCCAAGATCAACCCCACCAACTGCACTGTGCGTTTGCTCCATAACCTTTTTCACCTCTATGCCACTCTAATACTGATGAAAAGCTTTCCATCCTACTCTCAAAATAGCAACGCATTAACTATGACTTTACCCAATTTCTTTGTACAGCATTTTTAACCTAAATACTGTACTGTACATAGTGATTCAAAAGAGTTGTAAAATTATAGCCTTGGTATAAATAAGTGAGAAAACTTAACACAAATTTGTTAACATAAAAAGACTAGTGTTGAGCGAACATATTCGGCCGAATACAATATTCATCAATTAGCTTGCGGGAAGATACTGGCATTCACTGTAATGCCAGTAGCCATGTTAGCTACTGGCATTACACTGATTGGCTGGCCGGGAACGCATCATCAGGTGCTATAAAGCACCTGGTGACATGTGACCGGCGCATACCAAGCCAGGGACAGCTGCTGCAAGCAGGGACAGACAGTGTAGGGAGAGAAGCACGCTAGGCAGGGATAGAAATTGCTCAACAAATACCCAAAAGCCCTTTTAAGGGCTATTATATCTGGCACAAAGCAATATTTTATTATTTTTGAGGACTTTAAAGGTGGTGAAAATAGCGCTAAGTGGCCTGCCTTTAACGCCACATGCGCTGCTGCAGCAAGGAGGGACATACACTGTAGGGAGAGAAGCACGCTAGGCAGGGATAGAAATTGCTCAAAAAAGACCCAAAAGCCCTTTTAAGGGCTATTATATCTGGCACAAAGCAATATTTTATTATTTTTGGGGTGTTTAAAGGTGGTGAAAATAGCACTAGGTGGCCTGCCATTAATGCCACATGTGCTGCTGCTGCATGCTGTAGGATACTCTCTGTATACTATATACCTGACATACTTTGCTATAATTTCTGCTGTTAAGCCCGCAGTACTTCTTTTGCATCTTGATGTATAACATTTGCGCAAGGAGGGACTTGTGTAGGGGTAGAATTTCTATAGGCAGGGTTAGTATCATTGTTCAAAAGACACAAAAGTCCATTGTTAAATCCTTCTGCATTTTTTTTTTTATGGCAAAAAAAAACAAACAAGTATGCCCTGTCAGTAACACTAGTTGCACAGCGTATTAGAACCGTTCAAAAGTCTATATAGCTTACATCCGTTGTTACATTTAATACCGTTAATTTAGGCCGCAGTTCCTCATTTGTGTCTGCAGTTTAATTTGCCCAAGGAGGGAATTAAACTATACGGATAGGATTTGGATAGGTAGAAATATTGTTTCTGTTCCAAAAAGACCAAAGTCCATTGTGAAATACATCTGCTTTTTTTTTTTTCGGTGGCAAACCCCCCGTGTGCCCTGTCAGTAACGCTAGGTGCACAGCGCATTACAACCGTTCAAAAGTCTATGTAGCTAACATCCGTTTTTACATTTAATACCGTTAATTTAGGACGCAGTTCCTCATTTGCGGCTGCTCTATAACGTTTGCGCATTCAGAATATTGGACATTCGTTTAAATTTTTCTGATCATACAGTTAATAAAAATCTGCACTACTATAGTTGTGACCAAGTTGCATATATACCATACAATATGCGCAAGGAGAGCACTAAGGGATGGGGAAGTGGGAGTGCTGCTGATGGTGAACGCAGAGGCCATGGCTCTGGGTGCGATGAAACTGTGCCTGCTGGCAGACCCCAAAAAACAAAGTCATCCAAAACTCCTAGCTTCATGTCACAGTTTTCAGGGTGGCGCAAGACACAACTCTTGTCGCTACACCAGTGCAAGCAGGTAGTCGGTTGGATTTCAGCTGATAATGCTTCCAGTCGGATAAGCACCACCCTCTCTTCCAGTCTCAGTAGCCAAATGTCTGGGCAACCGCATCCTCACCCTGATCCTCCTTCCTCCCACCCTTCAGAGTCTGGGCAAAGAACTAATCCCACATTGGGATATTTCGAGGAGCTTTTTTCATCACCGTTCCTTGGCTCGGACCTCTCGACAAGGCCGCTTGAAGTGGGACATGAGGAGATATTGTGCCCTGATTCCCAACCTATTGAGCAAACACAGTCTGAAGAAGATGACAGTGGGGACCGGCAACTAGCGCCTCACGAAATGCATGATGATGATGAGACACAGTTGCCAATAAGTCAAGGGCAATTAGTGTCTCAAGAGGTTGTGGATGAGGATGAGACGCAGTTAAGTCAGGTTCTTGTTAGTTCACCATGTCAGGAGGAGGACCAGAGTGAGGATGTGGAAGAGGAGGCGGTGGACGATGAAATATCTGACCCAACCTGGGAAGGTGGCAAGCCGAGCGAGGACAGCAGTACAGACGGGGAGGGATCCGCAGCAGCACAACAGGCTGGAAGAGGCAGTGGGGTGGCAAAAGGGAGAAGGTAGGCCTTGCCAACCAGGCCCGCAAATGTTCCCCGGAGCAGCCCCTTGTGGCAAGCTCCCTTGCCAAGGGTTAGGTGTTCCGCAGTCTGGCGTTTTTTTGAGGAAAGTGCTGACGATAAATGGTTTGTAATTTGTAACCTGTGCCATAATAAGATGAGCAGGGGCGTAAACACCAGCAACCCGACCACCACCAGCATGATCCGCCACATGTCAGCAAAGCACCCTAAAAGGTGGGCCAAACGCCTGGGTCCATGATCTTTGTCTGCAGGTCACACTACTGCCTCCTCTTCCCCTCTGTTACCTGCTGTCCAAGAAGCAGGCCCAGATGCCTCCCGCCCTGCACCTGGACCTTCGCAGGAACCATCAACCAGCACGTCCACTTCAATGTCCCAGCGCAGCATTCAAATGTCCTTACCCCAGGCATTTGAACGCAAGCGCAAATACCCTGCCACCCACCCACAGGCCATAGCTCTAAATGCGCAACTTTCCAAGTTGCTGGCCCTGGAAATGTTGCCGTCTAGGCTGGTGGACACCGAGGCCTTTCGCAGCCTGATGGCGGCGGCTGTCCCTCGTTATGCAGTCCCCAGCCGCCACTATTTTTCCCGGTGTGCCGTCCCTTCCTTACACCAGCATGTGTCCACAAACATAACCCGTGCCTTGACCAGCGCAGTTACTGGCAAGGTCAACTTAACAACTGACACATGGACAAGCGCTTGTGGCCAGGGACGCTACATTTCCCTGACGGCACACTGGGTGAACGTTGTGGAGGCTGGGAGCAAGTCATACCCTGGGATGGCACACGTGCTACCCACGCCAAGAATTGCGGGCCCTACTTCCATCTGGATTTCCGCTGTCATCTACAGTAGCGGCTGCAACCCCTCCTTCTCTTCCTCCACCTCCTCCTCCATTTTTTCCCATGCAGAATTGCCGTCTTGCAGCACCATTCAGACTTCTGTCAGTAGCTGGAAGCAGTGTAGCACACCAGTCAGTAAGCAGAAACAGACCGTGCTGAAGCCTATTTCCCTGGGTGACAAACAACACACCGCTGCAGAGCTGTGGCATGGCATAAGGGAACAGGCTGAGCTGTGGCTCTCGCCAGTCAACCTACAGCCAGGCATGGTTGTATCCAATAACAGCCGCAACTTGGTAGCGGCTTTGGAGCTGGCCATCCTCCCACACATACCATGCCTGGCCCATGTATTCAACTTAGTGGTTCAGCGGTTTCTGAAAACCTACCCCAATTTGCCTCAGCTACTGGTGAAGGTGCATCGCCTGTGTGCCCATTTCCGCAAGTCACCGACAGCTTCAGCCGGCCTGGCAACGCTGCAGCAGCGCTTGCGGTTGCCGGCTCACCAACTGCTGTGCGACCTGAGCACGCAATGGAATTCCTCATGTTGAGCAGGCTTTGTGAGCAGCAGAGAGCAGTAGTAGAATACCAGTTACAACATGGTCTGCGCCTTTCTGGTCAGCTTCCGCTCTTCACAAGCGACGAGTGAACATTGATGTCTGACCTCTGTGAAGTGTTACGCAACTCTGATGAATCTACACAGATGGTGAGCGGCTATAATGCAATTATCAGCATAACCATCCCACTTCTGTGTCTACTAAAAAGCTTGCTGCTGACAATAAAGGCCGATGCTCTGCGTGTGGAAGAGGCGGAAATGGGGGAAGACCCTACACAGGGTGATAGCCAGACCACCCTCAATTCGTTTTCTCAGCGCCAATTGGAGGAGGAGGAGGAGAAGAAGGAGGAGCAGGAGACGGTTGCCACCGCTACACAGGGTAGCCATACCACGTTTAGACCATCTCTTCATCGTGGATGGGCTGAAGAGGAGGAAGAGGACGAGGAGGATATTGAGAGTCATGCTCCTGGTTGGGAGAGCAAAGCCTTGTCTGTTGGGACTCTGGCACACATGGATGACTTCATGCTATGCTGCCTTTCCCGTGACCCTCATGTTATACGCATATTAGGCAACACCGTTTACTGGTTGTTCACCCTTCTCGACCCCCGCTACAAAGAGAACTTCCCATCTCTCATTCCTGTGGTGGAGAGGACAAGTAAAATGTTGCAATACCAGAAGGCCCTTGTCGAAAAATTGCTCCACAAATTTCCATCTGACAACGCTGGCAGCAGAGTACGTAGTTCCTTGGCCACCCGAGGAGGGGAGACGAGGGGAACACACAGCAGTTCCAACAAATGCAGGGCAACACTCTCCAAGGTCTGGGACAGTTTTATGACACCCCGCCAGCACCCTCACCCTGATGAGCGGCCTAGTGTGACAAGGAGGGAAAAGTTTTGGAAGATGGTAAAGGAGTACGTAGCTGACCGTGTCAACGTCCTCAGCGATCCCTCTGTGCCGTTTATTTATTGGGTGTCTAAGCTGGACACGTGGCACGAACTGGCGCTCTACGTCTTGCAGGTGCTGGCCTACCCTGCTGCCAGCATTTTGTCTGAGCTGGTATTTAGTGCCGCTGGGGGCATAATTACTGATAAGCGCATCCGCCTGTCAACTGACAATGCTGACAGGTTGACGCTTATCAAAATGAACCAGCCCTGGATTGCCCCTGACCTCTTTACTCCACCAGAGGAAAGCGGCTTAACATGAAGTAACCTTAAATCTAGCTTTTAGGGTGTATTGAATACACTGTATTATCATGTACCCCTTCCTCTTCTCAATCTCTTCCTCCTCTTCCTCCATTATATGAAACTGCTTATTAGGCTGCCCTCGAAGTCCACCAGATGGGCCTGCACCCTAATTTTTTAGCCGGTCAGCTCACCAGCTGGGCCTGCACCATAATTTTTTTGCCTGTCAGCTCACCAGCAGGCCCTCAACCATAATGTTTTACATGCTCAGCTCTGCTACATGTCACACCTAATGTTTCAGACGGTCAACTAAGCGACATGTGAAAAATAATTTTTAACACGTTCAGTCTGCTACATGTCACTTATAATGTTTCAGACGTTCAGCTAAGCGGCATGTCAAAAATAATTTTTAACACGCTCAGCTCTGCTACATGTCACTTATAATGTTTCAGATGTTCAGCTAAGCGGCATGTCAAAAATAATTTTTAACACGCTCAGCTCTGCTACATGTCACTTATAATGTTTCAGACGTTCAGCTAAGCGGCATGTCACCCTTAAATTTTTTTTACGGTCAGATTGGCAGCAGCATGTCAACCTTAAATTTGGGACAGTTTGATGGGCAGCAGCGTGTCAACCTTAAATTTGGGACAGTTTAATTAGCAGCAGCGTGTCACCCTTAAATGTGGGACAGTTTGATGGGCAGCAGCGTGTCATCCTTAAATTTGGGACAGTTTGATGGGCAGCAGCGTGTCAACCTTAAATTTGGGACAGTTTGATGGGAAGCAGCATGTCACCCTTAAATTTTCTTTTAACATCAGCTCGGCAGCAGCGTGTCAACCTTAAATTTGGAACAGTTTGATGGGCAGCAGCGTGTCACCCTTAAATTTGGGACAGTTTGATGGGCAGCAGCGTGTCAACTTTAAATTTGGGACAGTTTGATGGGCAGCAGCATGTCACCCTTAATTTTTTTTTAATGTCAGCTTGGCAGCAGCGTATCAACCTTAAATTTGGGACAGTTTGATGGGGAGCAGCTTGTCACCCTTAAATTTGGGACAGTTTGATGGGCAGCAGCGTATCACCCTTAAATTTGGGACAGTTTGATGGGCAGCAGCGTGTCAACCTTAAATTTGGGACAGTTTCATGGGCAGCAGCGTGTCAACCTTAAATTTGGGACAGTTTCATGGGCAGCAGCATGTCACCTTTAAATTTTTTTTAATGTCAGCTCGGCAGCAGCGTGTCAACCTTAAATTTGGGACAGTTTGATGGGCAGCAGCATGTCAACTTTAAATTTGGGACAGTTTGATGGGCAGCAGCATGTCACCCTTAAAGTTTTTTTAATGTCAGCTTGGCAGCAGCGTGTCAACCTTAAATTTGGGACAGTTTGATGGGGAGCAGCTTGTCACCCTTAAATTTGGGACAGTTTGATGGGCAGCAGCGTGTCACCCGTAAATTATTTTGACGTTCTGCTCGACAGCAGCATGTCAACCTTAAATTTGGGACAGTTTGATCGGCATCAGCATGTCACCCTGAATTTTTTAGACGGTCAACTCAGCAGCAGCACGTCACCACTATTGTTTTTGCGTGTCAGTAGCAGGCCATCAATCATAATTTTTCAAGGGTGTGTCTGATGCACTCTTTTATGTGTAATAATGGTGTTATTGGAGTGCCTGTTCCTTGTAATTTTTGGCAGCCCTTTCCCTTAGTGCATAGGCTTTATGAGTGTCGGAGTCCCACAATTATACCACAATGTGATTGAGGCCCTCCTTTATATGATATATACCGGTTGTATGGGAGTGCCTCATCTGTGTAATTTTTGGCAGCACTAGCACTTAACGTACAAGTAAATCTATGTTTCCTAACAATATTTCCTGTAAAATCGATGTTATCTTGGGTTTTTGGGGGGTATTTTTATCATTCAGTAAAAGTGGCGTAATAGTCGGCCATCATCGTTAATAGCAGCAACTTCGATGTCCAAGATGCATCCAGACATCCTCCCCATGCTGTTCCCTAACCATTTCTGTGGTGTTTCCACAATTTTCTAATGTTTCCCTATGGACCAGACACCCTCCCCTCATCCGAGCAGGGGGTGCCTGTCCTTCTCCCATAGACTTCCATTATACTCGGGTGCTTTCAGATCCTTGGCTGTGGTGGTAGTGGTGGTGGTGGTGGGGGGTGATACACTGTGTTCTTGAAGTAGCCCCACAGAAAGAGGTCACAGTAAGTTAGGTCTGTTGATTGTGCAGACAAGTGCAACATTGATGAATTCCATATTCAAGTATGGCCAATTCAATGTTCAGGTAGAGTTTCATTCATGTATCAAACATCCCACTTGAAAGGAGGAATTAAATCTTGCTGACAGACTATCTTTGGCAGATCTTCCTTTATTTGTGGCATAAGCCATTCCCTTAACATCAGAGGCCATTCCCTTAACAACAGAGTCAGGGGCGTGACTTAGCAAGACCTGGGGCGGGGGTTTTAAGTCCTTCTTTTGAGGGTGGCGTGAATTACAGGTAGATGCCATGGTAATTTATGAGGACACGCAATAGGTAGCAGTGGAAGAAAACATTCCTTTGCACGGGTGTATTTAATCTATTTATTCATTTAATGTTTCTGTGTGTCGTTGCAGAGAGAAAGTCACCCTCCCTCCCACTCCTGCAGCTGACAGAAGTTGATTTTTACCTTAATTTTTTCAATCCCTGTTGGCTGCAGAATGGGAGGGGCGTGGCCTGAGGTAGGGGCGTGGCTTAGTGAGACCGGGGCGGGGGTTTTAAGTCCTTCTTTTGAGGGTGGCATCAATTACAGGTCGATGCCATGGTAATTTATGAGGGCACGCAATGGGTAGCAGTGGAAGAAAACATCTTTTATTACTACTGAACGGTCTTAGTCTAAAATTAGTCTAAAACATAAGTTATATTTATGGTAACCGGAACACCCCTTTAAGAGTGTCATCCACAGCGCTCTGCCCCTTTAAAGCAGTGAATAGAAATGGCTTGGTTGTTATTCAACTGAGCTCCTCAGCTGGCTGCTAATTACCTGGCTGTGTTGTTATGGAAACCTGCCCTCCCTGTTTGTGTCTGTGCAGATGATGGTAGTTGGGGTTTGAAACCAAAGCTCCCAGGCTAATATTGGTTAATGGAGGTCATATTTTGGGAATATCTTGGGAACGGTACGTCCTAGAGTGCTGAGACCTGGTCTAAAACCTTCCCGGACACCTGATGTACCTGTGTGCCGAATTTGGTGAAAATCGGTCCAGTAGTTTGGTCGCGCATAGAGAACAGACAGACACAAAATCATTTTTATAATATTAAGAGATTACTATTCTGTAAACTGAAAACTCCAAATTTATTGTGATCTATGTTCAAACTAAATGATTATTGTGACTAATTTATATGGAAATATATCCTTTGAGCACCTAAATATAGGTAAGGACTAAGGATATAAAACCTGGAATTGTTGTGGGTAGCTGTCATTAGATTATCAAAGTGAAATGTGTCATGAATCCTAAATATTATGTTTCATGGACCATAAAAGTTGTAAAGGATTAGGAACAAATTTATTAAGTGCATCAGTTCAAATTATATTGTATTAGCAAAAACATAGGAGCAAAGCCCAGTGTATGAAAGTCAATACCATTTCCACTAAACCAGCAGTGTTGTTCTTTTGGTCAGCGGACCTACAGTAATTTAATGTGATCTTGTCATCTTTTTCTCAGTAGCAGTACATTACATATACTGTACATTTGACCATGGTTAAACTGAAAAATACCTGTTACAGTTCTAGAACCAGATGTACAATGAATGGGGAAAGGTCCCCCGGGGCACAATAAAAGTACATATATCATTACTACATATAGTTGCGGTATAGCAGCAATATGTGAGTTAATGGGGTTTTCCAAGAATTTAATTCCTCAGGATGCGTAATCAGTATCTGATCGTGGTGGTCCGACACACAGGACTACCGCTGTTCATCTGTTTGAAAAGGCAGCAGTACTCACAGTAGCTATGCGGCCTGTCGGGTTTGTCCTCATGCTGGTGAACACACGTGTCCTAGCTGCAAAACCAAACACAGCCACTATACAATATACGCCATTGTGCTTAATAAGCTGTGAGAAGGCCGTAGCGCACATAAGAGTGCTAGTGCCTTCTCATACAGTTGATCAACGGGGGTTGCAGGGGTCCCGGGTGTCGGACTGCCACAGATCAGATACTGATGACCTATTCAGTTATTAAAATATCGGTAATCCTTTTTAAGTTAAATTTTATGTCTGTATAGAACAGTTTTTGGCTTTAAATGTGGTTCATCTTTAATAAAGAAACATAGATCATATTAAAAGAAACAAAACAGAGTGTTTTTTTTTAAGTTTAAGGGGTTGTATCATGACAAGGAAATTTGATTTAGGCACTCATGTCCACCTGTCGCAACCATTTAAATAAATGATTCACCATTAGAGATGAGCGAAGTTTTGAAAAAATCAATTCAGCAACTTTGTCTGAGTTAGCCAAGAAAGTACATTCGTTCTGAAATAATTAATTATGAATTGCTAAAATCAGGTATACCCAAGCCTTTCTACCTTAGGGTACGGCCACAGAGAGTGGCCACAGAGAGCGGCTGTGTTCTTGCCTGTAATCTCCTGCTGAATATTGGACAGTAAACACAGAATATTAATCAGCTCTGGCATACCCACTTCTCCAACCCCAGCACTCTCCTGCCCTGCAGGTGGGAGCCCTTTTTATGCCATCTGCTTTTCCTCCTTTTCCACATCAGGAACATCCAGCTCCTCCTCTCTCTGCATCTTGCTGGCTTTTCCAGGACATGGAGACTATGAAGGATGATTTGGAAAAGTAAAGCCAACAGAAAATGAGGATTGACATCATTAAGACCTGTCCCCCCCAGGTGCACACTGGATGGTATTAGTTGCTGGCACTGGAATAATAAAGGCTTCCATCTTATTGGTATTGAATTACATTTAGGGCTGATGTATGAATAAGTAAGTGTAGGAATAAGTCTTCCTGCACTCTCCCTATCCAATATTCTTCTATTAATAATTTTCAGCAACGCTGTCCCTAGAGCTTGATCACTTGCCATTTCTCTCCCTATGCTCAGTTCACAAGACAATGGCGGAAAGCACGTAGGATGAGGGTTTTATAGGGCTGTGACATCACGGGGAATGGCTATCTGTGGATTGGCTGGCTGCACAGCATTATGGGTGATCTCACATTCCTGGGCTTCTTACTTTCACTTTGTAACATGTATAGCCACCATTTTAGGAAATTTGGATTCATTACAAATTTAAGTTTTCCTAAACACTATTCACCATGCAATTCAGACTTGGGTTGGGTCCATCAAAGTATGGCAGCTATTGCTCCACCACTCTAGCTCATATAGTGGTATCATAAATGGGGACCCCCTCTTTGTAACATACATTGACCTCTATCTCTATGTGTAGATTCCTGTAGGCAAAGGCTCCATACCGTATCTGGTGAGTAGAGATGAGCAAAATTTCGACCTGAAAGTGCTCTAATTGTCTGGAAAATTTCTCTCTCGCTCTATTTTACTTTCTACTTTCCCTATCTCTCCCTGATTCTCCTTGATTCTACCAAATCAAATCACACAACATTCAGGTTCAGTAGAACCAAAACTTTTTGAAAAATTCAGGTTGAATCTTTGAGTTTTAGAGTCAATTCACTCAGTTTTAGTGTTGAGTTATTCTGCATCGCCTCTCATTCACATGGTATTAAGAGCAATTAAAGTAGGATCTTCCTGATTAGAAAGTCTTAAGATTTTTAAATATAATAGCCTACTGTTTAGAAAACACTGATTTTATTAATACAAATTGCTTTATTTCAGGTGTGGTTATGTGGTGGAAGTATGGAAGTCCTCCCATGTTCAAGAGTGGCCCATATAGAACGCAAAAGAAAGCCTTATAACAATAATATTGATTTCTACACAAAGAGAAATGCTTTACGGGTAGCTGAAGTTTGGATGGATGACTACAAATCACATGTTTACATAGCATGGAATTTACCATTAGAGGTAAGTTAACTATTACATATATGACTCAGCAATTTTTCGTTTTTGTGTTTTCTTTTTTCTCCCTGCCTTCACAGAGCCATAACTTTTTAATTTTTCCATTCACATGGAAAGGGCTTATTTCTTTCTGGACATGTTGTACTTTCTAATGGCAGCATTAAATATTGCATATGATGTACCGGGGTGCTGGAAAAAAGTTCAAATGGGTTGGAATTGAAAAAACACACACACACACACACACACACACACACACACACAGTTTTGCCACAGTTTTATGGGTCTTGTTTTTACGGTGTTCCCTATGAGGTAAAAGTGACTGTGCTTATCATTTTACAGGTCAGTACGATTACAACAATACCATATTTGTATAGTTTCTTGTGTTTTAATACTGAAAAAAAATTAAAACTTTGTAAAAAAACCTATTTTTTTCTTTTATTGCCATATTCTAGCCCTATAACTTTTTTTTATATTTACATCTATGGAGCGCTCTGAGGGCTTATTTTTTTGTAGGTTGATCTGTACTTTTCAGTGATACTATTTCGGAGTGTATGACTTTTTGATCACTATTTATTACATTATTTGAGGGTGAAGAATTGACAAAAAAGGCGAATTGGCCATTTTGATTTTAAATTTTATATATTTTTTATATTTTAAAAAATTTAAAAATAAAATATTTTTTTGCTTTTTTAACTGTTAGGTGACTATAACAAGCGATTGTTAGATTGCCAATTGTATTTTGTGATGGATATTTATTTATCCATTACAGAACACAGCATTCACTGCAGACCTGTATTTGAATATACCAGTGATCAAGCAGCCTCTGGCCTATCATGTTGGCGTAATAGATTCCCCATCATCAGCTGGGGAGACTGTTAAGGTCTCCCGCATCTTCACTCATTAGATGTCATTTTACCACGGCATCTGGGGAGGTTAAATGTCTGCGACTGGTCTTATGGACATTTGCAGACCTTACCCCAGTGCCTCTGCAGTTTGAAACAGCAGAAACCTGGCAGCAATGGTGCCTGCTGTGCTTTGCAAGGGGGCATCAATTTTAAAGTGACATGTATGGCAGAGGTTTTCAAGGGGTTAAAAATAACGTATTGTATAACTGAAAAACTGTCTTTAAAGGGTTTCTGTCACCACGTTTCACCATATTAAACCAGATGACATTTGCAATGTGCAAATGTCACCTGCTGTCTAATATGGTCTTCTTTTTAAGATATGTGTCCCCGTTTTCTTAAAAAACTACTTTTGTAATATGCAAATTACATTCACTAAGTGCAAGGGGAGGTAACCCTGCACCTAATATTGCCGTTTTCCCCACCTTCTTTATTACGTCATCAGCGTAGATTGACAGGGCCAGGCAGCTTGCTCTATCTGCTGCTGGCCCTGTCAGCACTGCAAATCCCGGGCCTGCGCCGTGGGTCCATCATTCGGCGCAGGCGCAGTGAGTGCAGCTGGCTGCCGGGCTCCCGGCTTCCTCACTGCGCCTGCGCCAATGACGTCACACTACACCTGGAAGAGAAGGCGGCACAAGTGCAGTGAGGAAGCCGGGAGCCCGGCAGCCAGCTGCACTCACTGCGCCTGCACCGAATGACGGACCCACGGCGCAGGCACGGGATTTGCAGTGCTGATATGGCCAGCAGCAGATAGAGCGAGCTGCCTGGCCCTGTCAATCTACGCTGATGGCGTAATATAGAAGGTGGGGAAAATGGTGCTTCTAGGTGTAGGGTTACCGCCCCTTACACCTAGTGAAGATAATTTGCATATTACAAAAGTAGTTTTTTTTAAGAAAACGGGGACACATATCTTAAAAAGAAGACCATATTAGACATCAGGTGACATTTGCGCATTGCAAATGTTATCTGGTTTAATATGGTCAAACATGGTGACAGAAACCCTTTAATCATATAATTCGCTGTATTCAAAAATATATTAAGGTCATTTTTTTTAATCTTTTCCAGAACCCAGGAATTGACATTGGTGACATATCCGAAAGAATTGCTTTAAGAAAAAGCTTGAAGTGCAAAAACTTCCAGTGGTACTTGGATAATGTTTATCCAGAAATGAGAAGATACAATAATACTGTTGCATATGGAGAGGTATAGTAAACATTTTCTACATGTACTTCCCATCATTAGGCTATGTTCACAAGACCGGCCCATTTGTGTTCCGCAATTTGTCGACCGCACATGCTGCGGCTATCATAGAAATGCTTATGTTCTATTTTTTTTTGCGGGGCCGCGGTACGGAGCAACGGATGCGGACAGCACACGGTGTGCTGTCCGCATCTTTTGTGGCCCCATAGAAATGAATGGGTCCGGATCTGAGCCGCAAAATATGCGGCTCGGAGGCCGCAAAAACAATGGCCGTGTGAATGTAGCCTTAGGATATAAAAGGATACTATCGGTTCCATGTCATCCTGGTGTAGTATCTTTCATCCTTTCTTCCAACCTCTACATTTTAACCTTGTTATGATTCAAATCCCTGCACAATATTTCTTTTTATTAAGCTGGCCACACCGATAGCCAAAGGCTATTATTCTTAGTTCTATCATAAACGTGGGCACACTTCATTTTTCACTGAGGAGAAGGGAATAAGCCATGCAAGATACCTCTGACGGTGGCTTATCTCCGATAGTAACATGAAATCCAGTATACTTAATGGTCTGATCATTACTCCTTCTATGATCCTTTCTAAAAGTAATGCCTTCTATATATTGTATATGGAAAATGTGTAGTTATAAAAGAAAGTTTTTCACATAACATGTACACTGTTTGTATGGATATGGTTACTCAGAGCACAATTATGATTTTCTTGCAGAAAAAAGGCCTCTAATAGAAAAATATTAATACTGAGAGATAACTATAGATTATAGTGAATTAGTGACAGGTGACCTCTACGATGTTCTCAATATGAACAGCAAATAGACATTTCACAGTTCTAACTTTCAGCTTCATAAACTTGTGTTATTTGACTATTTTGGGGGGCTACTATGCCTGTTAAAATACCTCTTAATAAATTAGGTGCCTCTCTGGCCCTCTATGTGCCAGACAGTCAAAGGATGCTATAATTAAGTTACTCTCCGGCACTGTGTTCTGCTCCTCTTGTCTGGTCCTACTACAGCTGCTTGTTTACATAATGCAGTGGTGATATACTGTTATATGACAGCAGCAGTCTAAAAAGTGTTTCCAAACAGTGTCAGGATGGCAAGCCGATGTTAGCTTTGAGGGTAAAAGAAGTGTCTGAGATAGCTGGGGTTTGTGTGGGGTAACCACAATTTATTCATTTGCAATGGGCAGGTGAGCTTTGCCAGTATGCATGTTGGTTTAATGGTTTCATGCACCCTCAGTCCTCTAAGTATAAGGTCCTTAGCCAAGTATGTCTCAAGGCTATCTTGTTCCTCCATGTCTCTTTGTGGAATTCTTATGTAGTGCCTGTTTAAAAAAATCTTTAAGTTCATGTACATTCTTGTTACTTGAATCCGCCACATCAGCCATGTCTGTCCCAAATACGCTGTCCACCTAGGAAATTCCGCTCACCTTAGTGATAACAATGGTAAATGAAGTCACTATTTTATGTCTTTAACTACGTATTTTGTATATTGTTGTCCTCCCAAGGCCAATCACCCCACTTATCACCATCATTATCACCATCTAATATTAATATTGACTGTTTTGGTGGTAGAACATCTTGGCATGAATCATTGACTGTCTAATATTTTTTCTGTGTTTTAGGTGTTACTTGTGATGAATTTATAATAAAGATGTATTAGATTTTATATTTTTTTTATAGCTGTTGGCATAATGCATTTTTATTGGTGCTATTCATAAGACAATCAAATTCATTCCCAACATCTATGGTTTTAAGCAAACCCTAAAAGCACATTTCTTTAGGCAGGTGTAAAACACTACTTACATTGACCCCTGTCCTTTTATCATCATTATTCCTCAGAACCCTACCCATGCATTCAACAGTAACCTCCATACTCTGTGCACTTTGTATCTCTGTCTACAAAGATGCTTGCTGGATGACTGGACCATACAGCCTTATGTGTCTTATATTTTGTTACAGAAGATAGCTGGATTATTGTATACATGAAGCACTTCTACCACTTGTGTCTCCCCTATTTATACGGATTGCAAGCTTCTGTGAGCAGGATCCTCTGCCCTCTTGTTAAATACTGTAAAATAGCTGATAAGCTACATTACTCCAGTCAAATATATGTGTAGTTGGTTTACAATTAGAGATTAGTGAATCATCCAAAATTCGCTTTGGCGAATAATCGACAAATTTCTGACAAGATTCGTTCTTAATACGAATTTATTCGCTCAAATTTGTGTTAAAAAATAATTGTTGTTTTGGGAACATTCCTACACAAATTACGAACATACAGTCAGTGTTGTTAAAAGTACACAATACGTAAGCATTAGCGTACAAAGTGGGTACGAATCCTTAGCGTACTATTGATTCGCGATTGCCTCATACGCACGAGGCTAGGCCGCGGCGTACAGTCTTTAGAGGCAGTCCATATGAGTTAGAAAAGTAAGGTGCTAGCTATCCGGCTAATTGCATAACTTACTAAAAAACACAGTACAATAAGTGCATAATAGGACACATTGCAGTACCTGAAAAAGAATACACACAATGGGCTAAAGTGCTTGAACGTTGCTGAACCTGTAAAAACATTATTGCTAAAATACAGCAAAGACAATTATGCAAACATTTTAGTGCAATTTCACATTTGCAAGCATAAAAGGCTCATATATACATTTGAGTCTCTCCTCATGGCTCCTTGGCATGATAAAACACTGGAACACAGTCCAAAATTTAATTATAATCCACGTGAGGCAATTTTGTAATCCAAACAGGTAACATGTAATCCACATGGATAATATAAAATAGCAGCAAATAGACAACCCTCTTTGCAAAGGGGGCTCCCAAATAACCTGAGAAGGCACGCTTAGGCACAAATGGGAATTTTCTGCAGAATAAGGGGGGGGGGGAGTCCTGACAAGCCATGTCCATCTGGGTGAGAGTCAAACAGGGGGCAATACAAACTAAACAAAACAAGTGCCAACTAGCTCTCACCCATCAGGTACAGTCCATGGTGTGGCTCCCATAGGTCCTCCTGAAGTGTCCTTTAAATCAGCCAGTAGTAGGGTTCCTCAGATGAGGGACCTGAAGTCCTTCTCACTTGAGCTGCTGCTGAATGAAATCATCGGACGCTCCTGCCTCCTGCAGGCTAAGCTCGCTGCCATGGTGGAACTCCACTGCCCTCTTCTAGAAGTCAGACTTGACCGGGTCTGGGTGGTGGTCATGCTGGTGAGCACTGCAGCCACTTGTGCTGCAGCATGGGTAAGGACTTCTGGCTGCGGCGGTTGAGGCAAGGTTGCACCCAGGGAACAAGCCCCAGCTCCCCTGGCTGCTGCTGGCTTCATCTTCCAGGGTAGTTGGTACTGGTGGATCACCGTGGACTGGAACGTAAACGATGAAGTCGTCAGCTGACCCAGCTGAAAGGACTGTGATGGTGGTGGCACTAGCAGTCCAGGGATCAGAGGCTCCGGCTGTGGCTGTGACTTCTCCCTGAAACAGAGGGTGCCATCTGGTGACTCCTGAAGGCAGCGCACCGGTACTTCGCCTGGTGGTTCCTCCGGCCAAACTTGAGGTGGTGATGCAGGTACCAGGGGCTTTGTTAATAACATTACCCCGGTAGCAAAGGGGCCTTTCAGGGATGCCATGGGGGTGTATTCCACCTGATCCCCCACATATAGGCTGTAACGGGGTTGGGGCAGGTATAGCCGTTTCACTGACCTGCTGCCCATAAATTATTCCATAGGGTCTGGGTGTGGGCCATCACCGATGCTGGCACAATCGGGTTCTGCCGAATGGAAGGTGTTGTTCTGCTCCTGAGCGGCGAAGTGGACTCTCCAGCCGCACCAGCTGCAGCAGCCGGCAAGGCGAATATGGAGTCAGGAGCTGGTGAGACTCTTTTGCATAGTTGTTCTGCTCTGATCTATGGAGCCCCCAAAGACCATTTCTCCCCACTTGGGTCGCAGTTCTTTGTTCTTTCGCCATGCTGTTTGCTGTGGTCTGACTCTGGATCTTGTTCAGCGCTGGCTTGAACTGGAGTGGAGGGCGGAGTAATGAGGGAGGAGTCTTCACTCCCTATACGTGCAAATAGTTAGTTCCTGGTGGGCCAGGCTGGTTTCTCCCGCTTCTGAGGGGGGCGTATCTTCACTTTCCCGCTCTTGAGGTAGCATATCGTCATTTTCCTGCTTCGGGGGCCAGGGGAGGGGGCAAGACTAATGCGTACGTTGCGTACGTAGCGTTAGCGTTCAAAATTTTAAGAACATTTAATAATAATATGAAGCGAATCTGACAAAATCCAGATTCGCTTCGGAGTATGAAAAATGGAGGATTCAATACGAATCTACGAAGCGGTGAATAGATTCGCTCATCTCTATTTACAATGTATACTAATTTGTTATAATAGTAAAGCTGATACAAAGTACCGGACATGTATAAGAAAAATAACTAGAGATGAGCAAAGTTTTAAAATACGATTTGGCCGATTCGCCAAAGTTGGCTGAAGCAGTGATGTGCCATTCAAGCACATAGGGATTTGCTGGGTATTATTGCATGTAATCTGGTCTTGTGTTCATAGTGACCATCTTGGGGGTCAGTGTTGTTGGGAGTACTCATAGGCATATGATTTATCCCATGATTAATGTAAAAAGAAAATGAAAATCAGACGCCATACAGTACATGACAACCTCTCTCTAACAAAGCTGGAACAGGCCCTGTACTTACTAGATTTTTATCAAGATGGCAGCTCAAAGGGAGTATCTTTATGCTGCAGGGGGTGCATCTTTTCTGCTCCATCTCTTTGCCTATCACAGCTCAGGAGGCAGTTGAAGGATGAAACTGAGCATGTTCAGCCTTCTCAGTGAGCCGGACAAAGAAATTAGAAAAAGAACAAGCAGCAAGTGGCTATACAGATACATTTTATTGAATAACTCAGTGGCTATAATAAATTACATGCAATTACAACAGTATTCAGATCCAGGTGCTCGTTTGAAAACTGTAGAATATTTTTCATGGGACAACCCCTTTAACTTTTCAAGCTTCACTCTCTGTATCTGTTTTGGATAATTGCGTACCAGCTTTTCTTGGATATATAACTATATTAGTACAAACTGAGTAATAGATCAGTTTTCTGAACATTGCAAACTGTTCTTTAAAATGGCAAAATAATTCATGTTCTTGTTTCCACAGCTACGGAACAACAAAGCTAAAGATGTTTGTCTAGACCAAGGCCCACAGGAGAATCACACGGCTATAATGTATCCTTGCCATGGATGGGGTCCTCAGGTTAGATCTCTTTCTATTTGTTTTATGGTTCACAGTTCATCAGTTAGAGTCACGTACAGATGATTATAAAGATTTACACAATTGAGCAGTAATAGTTTGGTTTTCCTAGAGTAATAAACTTGCGCTGATTGCATTACTTTGGGGCTTGTTTATCAAGCGTAAATATCTATAAAACCACTGAAGTGATCATATTTTTGACTTTTGTCAGCAGATTTAATTAGCAAACGCATCTACAGCAGATTCATTAGGTCTATCAAAAAATAATGTAGACCCAATGAAAAAAAAATCATATTGTTTGCTAGGATATCTTAGTTTTTTTAATTTATTTTCTATTTTTAACATTTTTTTATGTTTTTAATAAAACTCTACCATGTTTACGGTTAAGTATTAATACTTAACCATATATATGGTTTTAGTATTAATATGAAATAGTGTTGCCTGAGGACCTACGCATTTGTGATTATGTAGCAACCAATCAGCAGGTCTCTCTCTATGTATGGTACAGGGGGTGCATCCATACTAATGACAACTACTAATTAATAAGCAATTTTACTAATTGTTACACTTACATGGTTTGATTCTCTGTAGTTTTTCCAGATGACACCACAGAGTCCTGTGGTTGCTATAGATTAGGTATTGAAACATTCTTTCTATGAACAGCCCCCTTATATATTGATTCCAAACATTTTATATTTGTGCACACTATCCTACTGAACTTTCACAATGCTAAAGTATTTCAGAATCCCCAGTGCATTATTATTTATACCTGCTGTTTGGTAAGTAGCAACCCAAATATATGCAAGCTATTGCTTAGAATTACAAGCCAAGATGACTAATAGAGATGAGCGAGTAGTGAAATATTCGAAAGTTCGAAATTCGATTCGAATAGACCGCGAAATTCGACTATTCGACCGAATATCGAATCCCATTAAAGTCTATGGGAAAAAAATGCTCGCCACTTGGAAATCTCAATTCGACCACTTGGAGGTCACCAAGTCCACCCTGAAACCTCAGAAAAGGATGCCAACACTGCTGGAATGCAACTGGGACAGCAGGGGAAGCATGTCTGGGTGCATATAACGCGCCCAAGTCGCACTATTACGCCACTATCACAGCCTCTCAACAATACACTCCAAAGACAATTTAACCTCTCTGTAAAGTGAGACCATACAAGGAAACCTTCTTTCCTCTACATTGCCATGGACCCCAAGCCAAACTAGACAAAAAAGAAGATGAAATTCTGCACCCCTTAAAATCACGTTGCCTATGACAACCACAGATGGCATAGGCAAGGGGGAAAGCAAATAGACCCCACCCCTAATTGTCATTGTGTGTGTGTGTGTGAGATGTGGTCAGACATGTCTTCTTTAAAATGTAAAAACAACTCAAACACATGCAGAAGCCTTAAAATGCCCAAATTGTTGGCGCTAGAGATGTCAGTGACCCGACCTGGCCCAGTGTCATGTCTAGCAGGTAAAGCAGTGGGGATGTTGAGGGATGCGTAGGACCGCAAAAGGCAGGAAGAGGCCGTGGGCTGGCCAGAGGCTCATGGAAAATTTTGTGGAGGCCCAAGAGGTGAGACGTCTTAAAAATTGTGTGGAGGCTAAAGAGGTGAGACCTCTTAAAAATTATGTGGAGGCCCAAGAGCTGAGACCTCTTAAAAATTATGTGGAGGCCCAAGAGGTGAGATCTCTTAAAAATTATGTGGAGGCCCAAGAGGTGAGACCTCTTAAAAATTGTGTGGAGGCCCAAGAGGTGATACCTCTTAAAAATTATGTGGAGGCCCAAGAGGTGAGACCTCTTAAACATTTTGTGGAGGCCCAAGAGGTGAGACCTCTTAAAAATTATGTGGAGGCCCAAGAGGTGAGACCTGTTAAAAATTGTGTGGAGGCTAAAGAGGTGAGACCTCTTAAAAATTGTTTGTAGGCCCAAGAGGTGAGACCTCTTAAAAATTATGTGGAGGCCCAAGAGGTGAGACCTCTTAAAAATTATGTGGAGGCCAAAGAGGTGAGACCTCTTAAAAATTGTGTGGAGGCTAAAGAGGTGAGACCTGTTAAAAATTTTGTGGAGGCCCAAGAGGTGAGACCTTGATAAAATTTTGTGGAGGCCCAAGAGGTGAGACCTGTTAAAAATTTTGTGGAGGCCCAAGAGGTGAGACCTTGATAAAATTATGTGGAGGCCCAAGAGGTGAGACCTGTTAAAAATTTTGTGGAGGCCCAAGAGGTGAGACCTGTTAAAAATTTTGTGGAGGCCCAAGAGGTGAGACCTTGATAAAATTTTGTGGAGGCCCAAGAGGTGAGACCTGTTAAAAATTTTGTGGAGGCCCAAGAGGTGAGACCTTGATAAAATTTTGTGGAGGCCCAAGAGGTGAGACCTCTTAAACATTTTGTGGAGGCCCAAGAGGTGAGACCTGTTAAAAATTTTGTGGATGGGGGGGCGGAGCCTGACTGCCGCGCATGGAGGAAGCTTAGAACAGAGCTCTCTCCACATCAACCTGCGTTTGCCTTAATATAGCAACTCCTGAATCGCCACAATGGTCAAGATTGGAAGGGACAAGTCCAGAGACCCTCCAGACACGCCACGGAGAAAAAAGAGCCAAGCGGAGATGGATAAATTCTGGAGAAACAAGCTGACTTTATCACCGTCGCGGGCGCACAAAATGGCGCCGGCTGAGGACACTCACGAGTCGGATGAAGGTGAGGGCGCGATGGCGGGAGAGCAGCCTGACTGCGACCGGGGGCAAATCCCGATGGATGAAACTCCCTTGACTAAAGCCTTCTTTCAGTCCTTTTTTCAGGACACTCTATCACAAGCCCTGGCTCCCATTATGAAGGAGCTAGGAGACATCAAAAGTGAGCTGCGCTCGGTAGGCCACAGGGTGGAATCGCTTGAAAACAATCAAACTCTGCTCACCACTCATAATAAAGCAGTGTCTAAGACCCTAGAGTCACATTGCAAAGCTCTGAATCAAGCCTACATGATGCTGGAGGACCAGGAAAATAGGAGCAGGAGGAAAAATATTAGATTTAAAGGCCTACCTGAATCGATAGAGGCGGCTGTTTTACCGGAAACAGCTGCAGCAATATTCACACAACTACTAGGTGAGCAAAGAGCTCAACAAATAATAATTGAGAGAATACACAGGTCTCTGCGGCCACCTCCGAAAACCAACGAGCCGCCAAGAGATGTTATATGTGGCCTGCTAAATTATCAGGACACAGCAGCCATTTTGTCAGCAGCCAGAGAGGTGAAAGACCTGCAATTTGAATCAGCGGCCATACATTTATATCAGGACCTGGCTCCCTCCACTTTAGCAAAAAGAAGAACGGTGAAACCGTTGACAGACCACCTGAAAGAACGGAAAATTATGTTTAAATGGCTCTTCCCGTTCGGTCTTACTTTCAGCAAAGGGGGTAAGAGATGTGTGATCCGAACCCCGGAAGATTTGTCCGACGCGTGGTCCATCTTGGATATAGCACCCCTGCAAATGGAGTCCTGGATGCCGTTATCGTCGCCTAGAACAACGCTCCCTCAACTTCCCCGGTTGGAGCCGTGGTCAGTGGTATCCAAACATAAGTCACCAAAGGGCAAAAAGTGACTGTCAGCAACACCATGGCCGTATACAGCACAGGAGTGATATTGTTGAAGGATGCACCCAAGTAGATCTGTATCTGCGTCCAGGGAGGGGTGAGACTGTCTCAAGAGCTTTAATAGCTATGATCAAAAGGTCTCTCAGTTGGCATATTGCCCTTTTTCCCAGAGAGGACCTTACTGCTTTCCTTTTATGTTTTTCTTCTTATTTTTCTTTTGTTCTCTCAGGTTTTCCATATGTGCAGTAATTTACTATTAATGGGTATTGTACTTATGGGTTGTTGTAGACATGCATTTTGTGTGGGTGCAGTTCATATCTTAACCTGGGGCGCAGGTTGGTGATCGCAAGTCAGGATGTGGTTTAGGCACAAATGTACCACCCCATTAAAGTTGAGCATGCTATATAATCTAGTTTATGTCCAACTGCTTACTACTCAACGCACTACTTTGTACAATGTTGACATAGTAATTCAGTTGATCTTCTTGTTTTTTGTTCAATTTACCTTTTGTTCTACCAGAGGAAATAGGATCAGAACTCTCAGAAGCTGCAGTGGAGTCACTCCGCAAATATTCATATATACTTATGGCACAGTTAGTAGTAACATCACTTAATGTTAGGGGGCTCAATACCCCCCAAAAAAGGTCTCGGATCTTAGCAATACTGAGGAAGGAGAGGGCTAACATATGTTTCCTACAAGAAACACACTTTAAAACAGATAAAGTCCCTAAATTACAAAATCCCTTATTTTCTAAATGGTTTCACAGCACATATTCAAAAGCTGCTAGAGGCGTGAGCATTGGCCTATCAAAAAATGTGCCATTTGAGCTTATTGTATCTCAGTCTGACCCAAATGGTAGATTTGTGTTTATTAAAGGTTCAGTGGGAAAAACCACACTTACATTAGCGGGCATTTATGCACCTAACCGACATCAACCACGGTGGATTCAGTCTACCATGAACAAACTCAGAGCTTTTGCGGAAGGTATTCTGATAGTTGGAGGGGATCTAAACATTGCATTGGATCCATCCCTAGACTGCTCTACAGGTGCCTCAGTGCATTCAAGATTAGCTTTGAGCAAAATACATGGGGTACTGAAGGAAATGCACTTAGTAGACACTTGGAGAGCCAAACACGGGTCAGAAAGGGATTACACGTTCTTTTCTCCGGTGTATCAATCGTTCCAGAGACTGGATTACATCATGATATCTGAGGCTCATTTACCCATCATAAAAGAAATAAGTATTGGCCCTGTCACTGTCTCAGACCATGCCACTGTGACAGCTACGTTATCACTGGTAGATCTCCCAACTAGGGAATGGAGGTGGCGCTTAAATGAGACGCTCCTAGACTCAAGTGTTCACATTTCCTCCATCTCCAATAAACTTGAATTATTTTTCAAAGAAAACCCCACATCTGATACGTCGCCAACCATCACATGGGAGGCCCACAAGGCCTTTATCAGAGGGGAGTTCATAGCTTTAGGCACAAAAGTAAAGAGAGATAGACAAAAGACCATGAATTCTCTGATTGCTCAAATAGCAGTCATAGAGACCATGCAAAAGAGATCTTTCAGGGAGGCAGCTCAAAAAGAGCTGACGGAACTGAGGCAGAAATTGAGAGATCTTCTCAATATACGTTGTGCCAAAGCTTTTCAATATGCTAAATTTAAACAATATGCTCATGGGGACAGGGGCAATAAATTAATGTCCCATTTGATTAAAAAACAGGCAGATGGGTTATTTATTAAACAGATTTACAATAAAAAGAGGCAACTAGTATCAGACACCCCAGAAATTGCAGAGGCATTTTGCAAATTCTACCAAGATCTATACAATTTGAAATCTGAGGAAGCAATCCCAAATCAGTGCCTAACTTCTAAAATAAGAGACTTTCTCACACCTCTGAAGTTGACAAAGCTCTCAGAAGCAGATTGCTTACAGCTACTATCTCCCATTTCAGAGGAAGAGGTGAAGAAGACTATAAGTTCTATTCCGTCCGGTAAAGCCCCAGGGCCGGATGGCTTGCCAGCGGGATACTATAAGAAATTGCTTCCCGTTCTCCTTCCCCGCTTTACAGACTGGTGCGGGGCCTTGATGGAAGGCACCCAATTGCCTAAACAAGCATTGGAGGCCACCATCACTGTCCTGCCAAAGGACGAAAAGATCCCAGAGAGTGTGGCAGTTATAGGCCCATCTCCCTTTTAAATGTTGACGTCAAAGCTTGGGCTAAAATATTGGCCCAAAGACTCAACAAGTTGACACCATCGCTAATAGGCCAAGACCAGGCTGGGTTCGTAGTGGGAAGGGAAGGAAACATGAATTCCAACAGGGTCATTCATGCCATTCATTATGCACAAAAGAGAAACTTACCATTAGTCCTTCTCGGCACAGATGCCGAGAAGGCATTTGATAGGGTCAGCTGGAGCTATATGACACAAGTCCTGACTGCCTTTGGTATACCTGAGCTCTTCACGAAAGCCATCATGTCCTTGTACCATAATCCGAGTGCTAGGATTAGGGTGAATGGGGTCATGTCGCAACCCTTCTTGATAGGAAATGGCACTAGGCAAGGGTGTCCACTGTCACCGACTCTATTTATTCTGGTAATGGAGACATTACTACAGAGCATTAGACTGGACAGGGACATAGAAGGGCTGCGAATCAACTCATGTAGTCACACATGTGCAGCCTTCGCTGACGATCTATTGCTCCTATTGTCAGATCCTAAAAAGCTTTTCCAAAGATCTTGCAATTATTTGAAACTTTTGGGGAAATCTCCAACTTTAAAATTAATTATCAGAAATCTGAGGCCCTTAATATAACGCTAGCCAAGAAAGAAGTGGAATTCCTTAAATCTAACTTCCCATTTAAATGGCAGTCCTCACATCTGACTTATCTAGGGGTAAAAGTAACTCCCACACTGGATAAGCTTTTCAAACTAAATCACCTGAAGCTATTGTCTAATCTGAAAACACAACTACAAACGTTAGCTCCTCCATATGTCTCGTGGATGGGCAGGAAAAACATGCTACAATCATATGTCCTCCCCAAACTATTGTATCTCCTCCAGATGATACCACTGCACATACCCATGTCCTTCTTTAAGCAAGTCAAATCACTTTTTACAACATTCGTGTGGAGGGGAAGGAGACCGAGGTTGTCATATGATAGACTGGCCATGACCAGAGAGAATGGAGGGTTTGGGCTGCCAGACCTATATGCCTATTATAAAGCAATTCAATTGAAAAGATGGCTTTATTTGTGCCACCCTAAGTACCAAGTAATATCCACAGAGATTGAAAGAGCCAATATCTCCAATTTCCATATGGTAAAGTTATGGGGAGTGGAGAACACTTCTTCTCAGGTTGATGGTCCCACGAAAGGCTTAATGACAAGTCTCTCTCTACTTTTAAAGGCCCCTATACTATTCTCTAGACCCTCTAAGTTGATGCCAGCTAACTTAATACCTTATGTAATATACCCCAGCGCACGACAGGTCTCAGGGTTATGGCAAAAACTTAGTTCATTAACTGTGTCGGAATTAATGGATAAAACTATCTCAGATGAAGGGGCGAGGGCCTTATGTTCTTCCTATATTGCAGAAGGGGACTTCATTGGGAAGCATGAATTTATGAGTACCTGCAAATTGTTAGCAGATAAATATCCCACTTCAGACTCGGATACATGGTGGGAGAAGTTTATAGCTGGACCTGTCCGCACAAGACACATTATCTCTCTGTTCTACAGGTATATTCTTTCTCTTCAATGTAAAGGAACTCCCGCATATGTTAGAGGTTGGGAAAGAGATCTAGAGAGGACTTTCTCTGAGGCAGAAATAAAGCAAATTCACCTGCGTTCTCATGGTTTCTCAAAATGTATCAAGATCCAAGAGCATTCATACAAAACGATGACTAGATGGTACAAAGACCCTCATAAGCTGTTTACTATGGGTCTTGCTTCATCTAACTCATGTTGGAGGTGCGGAGGAGAGGGAGGCACCCTTTTACATATTATGTGGTCGTGTCCGATCATCCAAACATTTTGGGGTCAGATTGAAACTCAAATTAATGACATCTGTAATTCATCTATCAAACTGCTTCCGGAATCGGTTCTATTGTGGCTTCCCTCCAAACACTGGTCACCTTCTAAAATGAATCTCCCGACTCTCCTGGTCCAAGCGGCCAGATTGTTGGTCCCTTTAAAATGGTTGAATCCTGACCCACCTTCATTGTCGGAATGGAGGGCTAAAGTAGACCAAATTTGCTGTATGGAGGAATTAGTGGGATGGGAATAAAGAAAACATGACAGATTTCTTTCCGTTTGGGGCCAGTGGAGGGAGGCCAGACAGAAGATATAATTGGGGTCTTGTGCAGATGTGGGGAGTGTTCCTGGACTCCAATCACAAGAGACATGGTGACACGGTAGTGTTTTGTCTTTATCATTTGTCTATGGAACGAGATCTTGACAGGGTGCCAAACCAAAAACGAAATTAATCATATATGTTATATTTCAGTGTATGCAACAATATATCAGTTGTAATTTGCTGAAGGCTTCTTTGAGTGTATTCTGGTTCTAGGTTAACATTGCCTCTGGTAATAAGAATGTATTATGTATGTGTTCCTTTTACCTTGTTCCTAAATTTTCCTTGAGTTCCCCCCCCCTCACCTTGTTCCCCACCTTCCTTTTTTCTCATTTCTTCCCCCTCCCCTCCCCCCCCCCAATTGCTCGTGGTTCTATATGTATGAATCTAAATCTGTAA
>ONZH01025069.1:0-21969 GCA_900303285.1 Rhinella marina | reverse complement strand
CACAGGTATGTCTGGGATGTGACATGTAATACAGACACACAGTGCACACAGACATGTATGTCTGGGATGTGACATGTAATGTACAGACACACAGTGCACAAGGTACTGGGATGTGACATGTATACACACACAGTGCACACAGGTATGTCTGGGATGTGACACACATGTATGTCTGGATGTGACATGACACACAGTGCACACAGGTATGTCTGGGATGTGACATGTAATACAGACACACAGTGCACACAGGATGTAATGTCACATGTAATGTGAATGTAATACAGACACACAGTGCACACAGGTATGTCTGGGATGTGACATGTAATACAGACACACAGTGCACACAGGTATGTCTGGGATGTGACATGTAATACAGACACACAGTGCACACAGGTATGTCTGGGATGTGCACACATGTAATGACATGTACACAGTGCACACAGGTATGTCTGGGATGTGACATGTAATGTACACACACAGTGCACACAGGTATGTCTGGGATGTGACATGTAATACAATACACACAGGTACACATGTCAGACACACAGTGCACACAGGTATGTCTGGGATGTGCACACATCTGGATGTACATGTACAACACACAGTGCACACAGGTATGTCTGGGATGTGACATGTAATACAGACACACAGTGCACACACAGGTATGTCTGGGATGTGACATGTAATACATGACACACAGTGCACACAGGTATGTCTGGATGTGACATGTAATCACACACACAGTGCACACAGGTATGTCTGGGATGTGACAGTGTAGGATGACACACACACAGTGCACACAGGTATGTCTGGGATGTGACATGTAATACACACACACAGTGCACACAGGTATGTCTGGGATGTGACATGTAATACAGACACACAGTGCACACAGGTATGTCTGGGATGTGACATGTAATACACACACACAGTGCACACAGGTATGTCTGGGATGTGTCTGCAATCTTCTGTGGGGCACTGCTGTTAGATATATAGGTGAAAAACAGGTGAAAGACTCCCTTTAAAAATTAAATAAGTAAACACAAAAGAGTAAACCATTGCCGGACATTATGGAACCGTCCAATCTGAAGAACTCACTCATTTCATCAGTGAGACACGTTGGGTCTTCATGGGTTCATTCAGGCTACAAAGTCATTGTAGTGTCCTTTCTAACTCACCTTTGGCTTGACTGGTTTGGTACATGGTATATGTTATTAACGTTATATTAGGCACTCAATCCCATCAAGAACATTACAGGTGGTTGATGCACATCTTATTTCTCCAATTTCTTTGGGTCATTCAGTTCCTCTCAAGGGGATCTCCGTTGACATCCAGGTGAAAGGCTTTGTGGCTGATGTGTCTGCTACACTCAAGTACAAGAATGAGGAGGAGAAGGCAGTGGAAGCAGTCTTTGTGTTCCCCATGGATGAAGACTCTGCTGTCTACAGCTTTGAGGCCAAAGTAGAGGGAAAGACCATTGTAGCCGATCTCCAGGAGAAGGAACAGGTAATTTGTTGGTGCTTTTGAGGATATCATGAAAGATGTAAAAGTGTACCCATACGTATAAGAGCAGAGTCTGAGGACACCAATTGCAGCAATTCTAACCGATTATCTTATGTGTATGGAGCGTCTCCCTGGACAGGTGATATCATGGGAAAGAAGCATCAGGCATGCTACATATCAATATACAACACAAACCTCATATATTAACAATCATGTGGGCATGTCAACTTACCTGGATATGTTTAACATCTTCTTCGGGTGTATCGGTACCAGTGGTCAGTGATTCAGTACAGCTCCATTACTGTGGTCCTGATGTTGTGTCCCAGGCTTTATGTTTTTTTCATTTTGTAATTAATATTTTATTTAATACATTCCTGATATATTTATTAGAATCTCATGGGCGTGTTATATTCTTTTAACTCCTTTGTGAGCGGTGTTTGTAGGGTTGGATGCTAAATTTCAATATGTCCAATCCTCTGTTCTCAAAGAGCACAAAGGTCCCTTTACAAGGGCCAAGAATCCGCTATATAATTGCTAACGAGCATTCATAGGAACGTTCATTTAGAAATTATTTTAAGATGTAAAGGTCCCTTTAGATGGGATGATACAACAGGCGATTGTTGGGAAGGAAGGGTTCCTTCCCGGCAAGCACCTGCTCGTCAGCAGAGGAGACCACCTCATTTACATGCAGCGATCTCCTCCATGGTATGGGGAGGAGCCATTGCCAATGCCGTCTCTCATCCCCATACAGACTCGTTTGAATGAGCATCCCTACTTGTTCGAAGCTCTATATATGCTGAGGAGCACATTGTATGTTGTTTATTCAGATTGCCGAGTCCTATTGAGAGTTATTACAGAATATTTACTGTATATTTGGCCTTTTTCAAGTGAATCTTCCTTTAGAAAGATATTATTCATTATATTAGAAAAACTCTCTTTGGTGGTATGATGCCTTACTGGAAAAATGAGTCAAGGAGTTAAAAACAATAGTTCCCATAATTTAAATCTTCAAACAAGCTCTGTGCAGATGCTGAACCAGCAGAAATTACTGGAAAATTTCATGTGTGAAGTCAGAACTATATACTGTATAATATACCCAGCTAACCAGATCTTGCTGAGGTATATAGCATAGCCCTCTTCTCCTCTTCCTCCAGGCTCATAAGACCTACGATGAAGCCATCAGCAAAGGCCAGCAGGCTTTTCTTCTGGAAGAAGACGAGAGCTCTGCTGATGTTTTCAGCTGCAATGTTGGGAACCTTCCCCCTGGTCAGGAGGCTGAAGTGACATTAGAATATGTGCGGGAGCTTCCAGTCGAGGCTGACGGCACCGTCCGATTTGTGCTTCCTGCTGTCCTCAACCCCAGATATACTCCAAAAGGTAAGGTAGTCAAGCTGGCCCTCAAAAAATGTTCATGCTCCAATAAAGTAATTTACATGCCTGCCTGCCATGTATGCATCATCCCAGCATGTGATATGGGTTCAAATGCAATGGGTTTATCTTTTTCTACTCAGTCTTGAACTCACCTTCAACTTAGGTTGCAAATGGAGCATAAATCACACCCCAAAACAGTCCATGCAGCCAAAATATACACTGTTACTACCATTACTTAACATACAATGAGTTGCCAACCGTTAACACACCCAAGCGCACACAGGCATACCCTGCTCTAAAGTATCAAACATTTAAAGCGTAACTGCCGTTTCAGTACCAAAAATGAAATTCCTAACATATGTGATGTTGAAGGGCAGATATTCATGAATCTTTATTTTTCAGTTAATTTTACCTTTCTGATGTCTATTCAGCCCTTATCAACCCTATTTCTCTGTGCCTTTATTTCAGCATGTTCCTAAGATGGCCACTGCTGCACTTCCTGTGGTGATGTTTGCCCTGTCCTTGAGGCCATCCTGTATTTCCCTCACTTCCCATAAGCCCTTGCTATCCTCACATAAACTAGCAGGACCAATTAGAATGCAGCTAACTTCCCCACTATCCCAGAGCTAGTGCCCTCTATATAATAGTTCTGCAGCCTAGTGCCTCCTATACAGTATTTTTGCAGCCAGTGCTCCCTATATAGCAGTTTTGTAGTCTGGTGCCCCCTATACAATATTTGTTTCTGCCATGTGCCCCCTTAATCAATTTTTTGCAGCCAGTGCCCCCTAGACTTTAGTCACACTATCAAATACTTACCTAGTTCCTCCTACCAAACTCCAACACAGCTCTCCCCCTTCAGCAGCGCAATCTACACTGTCAGGGGAGAGCTGTGTTGGAGCTGATCTGTTCTTGTCTCCCTTCACAGCAGCGCAATCTACACTGTCAGATCGTGCATCTTTGAAGGGAGACAAACGTTGCCGATTCCCTCCAGCTACCCGAAGTGTATACTATATGCTGGCAGGGAATGGGGGAAAGGGAAGGAGAAACATGGGGCAGAAGAGGTGGCAATAAGGGAGTTTGGGCTAAAGGAATATAAATAGTTACTTGGGCTGTTATATGCAATACCTTATCAGTTGTGATGGGCAGGTATCACATACTTCGTGCAGGCATGAAGGCTGGTAGGAGGAGCCAGTGTCCTAATACACTGTGAATGCATATCTAGGGCTGAGCTCCTCCCCCCCAGAGCTCCCCCGTCTCCTGTTTATCAGATAGAGAAGACGGCCTGCACATGGCAACCGTGTGAGAAGAGCCCTGCACACTGGTAAAGTGGAACACATTTCTCACAGTTTTTAGCATGTGAAACAGAAAATGATTAAATTTGAAAACACAAAGGCACATATACTGTAGGGTATACTATACAATTACAGTATAAAAAATGAAACGGCAGTTACACTTTAAGGGCTATGGATTCTTAGAGCATACAAGGAGGAAACATTAAAGTTTCAAGCTTTAATAGCAAAAAGGTGCAGTGCTTACAAAATACTGTACAGAAAGAGACAAAATGACAAATACATTTAGGAATAAAAATAGCAGAAGGCCTAAAACCTACAATCTGTAATCTCTTCTATTTCCTTGCGGGCAGGAGACGTAACAGATCCACATCTAGATATCCGGTCTGGCGTCAGTCATGTGAACCCCTTTATATTGAGCCTGTAATGGTTTATAGTTTAAAGGGGTATTCCCATCTCACAAATGTAGTTTGTATAGTTAGATATAGCCATACCAATATTATTACTAATAGAATGTATTTATATAAAATGTACCGTTTAGAAGATTTTCCTATTTGTATAGGCATTGTCCCACACACATCAGTCAGGCGTTGCCCCTAGTTACAGCCACCATGGCCATGTAGTAGTGGTGACCGGCTTGCTCCTTTTCAAACCCGCTCTGAGGTAACTGCTGTATTGTGAACGTACATTACATGATCATGTGGAGACACATCTTAGGGTACTTTCACATCTGCGTTTTGGATCCTGCTCCATAGAAATGAAAAGATCTTGGAACAGGATCCGTTTCTGTGAGTTATGGAAACACAGACAAAAATGCTACAACCCTAAGATGTGTCTCCGCATGATCATGTAATGTGCGTTCACAATACAGCAGTTACCTCAGAGCGGTAACCAGGGGCAACAGCCTGACTGATATGGGTGGGACAATGGATAAACAAATACGTTTTATATAAATACATTCTATTAGTAATAATATTGGTATGGCTATATCTAACTGTACAAACTACATTTGTGAGATGGGAATACCCCTTTAAGCCCTTAGCACAGGTTTCAGAGCTATCCTTCTGATTTATTTTCCAGATGCATTTTATATGTGACTGGAAAGTATATTAAATAAGGGGGTAAGTACCCCCTGAATTTACCACAGGCAGACTCCACTCAAGGTGATAAGGAGAAATGGGAGGCCTCCAGAGATAAATGTAAAGTGTCATAGCAAAGGGTGTGAATACTTATCTTCATATGAGTTTGTAGTTTTTCCATTTTTATGAATTTGCAAAAATTCCTTAAATTCTTTTTTCACTTTTCACTTTGTCAATGATTGGGAAAAACTTTATTTTTTTTATTTAGCTAAAGGCTGCAACATAACAAAATGTGAAAAAATAAAAAGGTCTGAAGACTTTCCGAATGCATTGTATCAAGCTGATTTACTTTTCCTGCTTCTCTCCTTGTTCATCCTCCCCATACCAGACCAACCTGTGAGTGTGACTGCCACCCGTCCACAGGTGCCTGTAGGAGGGATCCCGTACAATCTGAGTCTGAGCGCACACTTCCAGTCTACATACGGCATTGCCAAGATAGTATCCAACTGTGATATCAGCCCTGTGGAGTACACTAATGAGGACAAGACCGCAGCCAAGGTGAGGGGATCACAGAGCTGTGAGGACTGCATAAAAGCCTAGTGAATGTCTGACACAATGCATGTTATATTCCCAGGTATCGCTGGCTGAGGGACACAAGTTTGAGCGAGATGTGGAGCTCCTTGCTTATTACTTAGAGGTGAACAAACCGAGTGTGACTGTGGAGGCTGGGATAGTATCTGCTGATGCTGCCAAGGAGCCAAAGTCATCAGGTGACTCAAATGCTCAATACACTGACCATACCTGCTCTATGCACACTTCAAGTACATCCTTTAAATGGGTTGTTTCACTTCAGCAAATAGCACTTACTAGAGAAAGTTAATACAAGGCACTTACTAATGTATTTTGATTATCCAGATTGCCTCCTCTGATGGCTGGATTCCTTTTTCCATTACATTATACACTGCTTTGTGCGCTCCCATGGTCCTGGCCACTAGAGAGGCCGGCACTCTTTCCTATAGTATGCAAGCACGACCACCATTGTTGGATTGCAGGGTGGTCGTAACCATGGAAATGAGCAGTGTATAATGTGGTGGAAAAATTAGTCCAGCCAGCAAAGGAAGCAATATGGACAATCACAATACATTAGTAAGTGCCTTGTATTAACTTTATCTACATGATAAATGCCACTTGCAAAAGTGGGAAAACCCTTTAAGGAACTGTAGAGGATTTCAATACTGACTCAAGAACCTCTCCGTAGTATCCAAGAAGTTCATGGTCAGATGCATAGAAAAAACACTTCTAAACACTCCATATCAATAAAATGCTAATCATGTTCCATAGTACAGTACCTGCTAACTTTAAGAGGACCTGTCTCCACTCCTGACATGCCTATTTTAATAACTACTTGCATCTCCCAGCAGTTTTATCTACATGTAGCATTTTATAGAGCAGAAGGAGTGGAGCAGATTGATGTATAGTTTTTTGGGAAAAGATTCTGCAAATTTTGTAGTTTAACCCCTTAAATACCGGGCCTATTTTCCTTTTTACATTTTTTATTTTTCCTCCCCACGTTCCAACTTTTTTATTTTTCCATTTACACGGCCATATGAGGGCTTAGAGGGCTCTTGCGGGACAAGATGCATTTTTAATGTCACCATTTAATTTACCATGTTTTGAGACATTTTCAGACGTGGTGATACCTAATATGTTTATTGTCTTATTGTTTAGATATTTTTATATGTAAAATTGGGAAATGGGAGTGATTTAAACTTTTAATATTTGTTTTTTTTTATTTTGAACTTTTTTTTTACTTGTTATATAATAACTTTTAGCCCTGTTGTCCTATTCACTCTATTAGAGACCTATTAGGGTAAATAGGATTCTTACACTGTCCCGTCTGAGCTGTGCCTCATGCATAGTTTAGCAGGGAGGCTGGCCTGGAAGGCTTCAGCAGCATGGTAACCGATCGGAGCCCTGAGGGGGCTCCGATTGTAAGGCAGAGGGAGCCAGATCCCTCTGCCCAACTCCACAGATGCAGCGATCCAAAACTAATCCACATAGGACCAATAAACAAGGACAGTGGGACATCTGGTGGTTGAAGTATGTATTGGCACTCAAGCCAATGGTACTTAAAGGGAACCTGTCATCTCCGAAACACCCCCTGAACTAGAGTAAGCGTTGTATAGTGTAAGTGATGCTGAATCCGATTATGTAAGTTGTATCTTCATACTCACTTCCATTCTGAAGCTGTGCTCCCACAAACCAGCAGTAAAATGCACTCAGTGGACTCCAGTGCTCACTCACATTATGGAGATGACTCAAAGACGAGTCCTCTCAATGCATTTTACTGCAGGTTTGTGGGAGCACAGCGTCAGAATGGAAGGGAGTATGAAGATAAAAATTACATGTTTGGATTCAGCATCACTTACACTATACACCGCTTATTCTAGTTCAGGGGGTGTTTTGGAGATGATAGGTTCCCTTTAAGTTGCAGAGGAAAACGGAAAACAAAGAAGCAAAACGGAAACCAGGATGCCATGCACCATGTATGGTACTGCATGATGAATATGGTCAATAGGCCAAGAAATGTAGTCAAGAATTCTTCCAGAAGATGCAGTGGGTCCTCTACAAAAGAAGTCTTTAAGGGGAGGGGAGGGAGGGGAGGAGGGCTGGCAAAGCCCAAGGGAGGGAAGTAATCTCTCGTGCTCTAGAGTGGATCGAATGGGTATGGGAAGATAGGAGACCTAAATATCGTATCCTGGAATGTAAATGGGATATCCACCCCGGCCAAAAGGGATAAAATCCTGAGACATCTAGGCAAATTAAAAGCCGATATTGCCCTACTGCAGGAAACCCACCTGTCAACTTTAGAAACACAGAAACTGAAGAGATCATGGGTGGGACAGGTGGTAGATGCTCCTGCTGTGAGAAAAAAGGCCGGGGTGGCTATTCTTATACATAAAAGGTTGGGGTACCAGATGCAGTCGTCATGTAAGGGAGACGAGGGAAGGTGGATCCATGTCCATCTGAGGTTTCAGAAACGAGAGATATCTATCCTCAACTTATATGCCCCAAACGTAGGCCAAAAAGCATTTCTGAGGGAAATTACCAAAATCATAAATAGGGACACATGCAAGACAAAAATCATAGGGGGAGATTTTAATGAGGTTGTAAGTTTTAGGGAAGATCGATCTAACAAAATCAAAGAAAGGGGGCAAAATTGTATGAAAGAATTAATGGACTTGACAGACACGACAGATCCGTGGCGACGGACGCACCCAGTGGAGAGAGACTACACTTACTATTCAGCGGTGCATGGGATATTCTCGAGAATAGACTACTTACTGATTACAACAAACCTATTGAATATGGTAGATAAAACCGATATACATGACCGAGTCATATCCGATCACTCACCGATTAGCCTGACATTAAGAAATATCTTAGGGGAGAAGCGAATGATCAATCTATGGAGATTCCCAGCGCAGCTGATAAATGATAACCAATTTAGGGATATCTTGAAGAAGTGGTGGGGGGAGCTTAAGCAAGATAATAGGGAGGCGAGAGAAGACCCAATGTTATTCTGGGAAACCGCCAAAGTAGTCCTAAGGGGCTACATTTTATCATACACTAAAGGTTTACAAAGAAAAATGAAGGAAAACTACTGGCAGGCGAGTGAGGACTATAGGAGGGCGTACACAGAATATAAACACAATCCCACCAGGCAGAATAGGCTGAATATGGAAAAATCACAAGAACTCAACAACTTATGGATGCAAAAGATCCAGGCATATTATACCAACCTGCAAGAGTCAAAATACTTTAAATTTGGTAATAAATCAGGGAGAATGTTGTCCAACTTGGTCAAAGTACAGCAAGAAAACGGACATATAAATGCTATTAAAGATGATAGAGGGAAAATACAAACTAAGCTAGAAGAAATAAATAAGATATTCCACACCTATTATTCAGCATTATACGCAAAAGAGGATACTCCAGAGGTACTGGAGGATAAGTATCTGAACCAGGTGAATATACCTAAACTAACGCTAGAACAAAGGAACAAAATTAATGCACCAATAACAGTGGATGAAATAGCCAGGACCATCGACAAATCACCCAGAGACAAGGCCCCCGGCCCGGATGGCTTCTCTAATGAGTTTTTTAAAATACTAAGTGATGAAGTAAAGATTGATTTAGCCGAAATCTATAAGAAAGTAATAGAACAAAAGAGGATTATTCCTACAAGTGATACAGCACTTATCAAAGTCTTCCCAAAGAAAGGGAAGGATCCATTGCAGCCAGGATCATATCGTCCAATCTCGCTGATAAACCAAGACATCAAGTACATGAGTAAAATCATGGCGGAGCGACTGGCTGAATGTATGCCCTGCCTTGTATCAGCCAATCAGAATGGATTTATCAAAAATAGGACAATAGTCAAGAGCTTGAGACGGGTCCTGGCCGTAATGGACTGGGCGAACATAAAGGAAGATGATATGAAGGAAGCGGCAGTGTTTCTGGTGGACGCAGAGAAAGCGTTTGATAATGTCAGATGGTCCTGGCTATTTGCAGTCCTAAATAAAATGGGCTTTGAAGGGGCGTTAATAGACTATCTAAAAGCAATGTACAGTCATCCAAAGGCCCAGGTGATGATAGCAGGCCAGATGTCGGCGGTGATCGAGCTGGGTCGTGGGACAAGACAAGGATGTCCCCTGTCCCCGCTCCTCTTTGCCATAGAGCCGCTATCTCTATTTATAGAGAACAGCGACTTAATAAAGGGTATTAAAATACATAAGCAGGAGGTAAAGATCAACCTATTTGCTGACGATATGTTGGTTTTCCTCAGTAATGCTTGGGCATCGCTCCCGAGACTAATTCACATTTTGGATGAATTCGGTAAACAGGCCGGCTATAAAGTTAACCAGGCCAAATGTGAACTATTCTTTTTGAGGCGATCGCCACAAAGAGAATGGGTTGATCAAATGGGAATAAGGAGTGTGGAAGATAAGTTCTCATATTTAGGAATCCATATGGCAAGGACAAAAAAGGAAATCTATGAGTATAATTTCAGAACTATTATTGATAAAATTATAAAAGAACTTAGTAAATGGAAAGATCTCCCTATATCCCTATTCGGCAGAGTACAAATGATCAGAATGATAAGCCTTCCCCGCCTCTTATATCCAATGCAAACATTACCTTTTCTAATTAAAATCAAAGATCTGACATTATTAGATAAAACATTCAGACAATTTATCTGGAGACATAAGAGAGCACGAATCGCCCTAAGCAGACTAAAAATGAGCAAAATACGGGGAGGGATAGACTTCCCAGACATTAAAAAGTACAACATGGCGTGTCTGGCAAGGTATTTTATTGACTGGCTAAATGGAAAAAATAAGTTTGTGAACAAAGAATTAGAACAAAACCTGGTATATCCGTATTCGCTGGCTGGGATAATACACGCCAAAAACAAGGAAAGCAAACCCATAGACAAAATTATGCTCATTAGAGACACCAGAACAACGTGGGGTAAAATAAGGAAGTGGTACGGCCTACCTAGTAACATCTCAGGCCAGCTGGGCATAAAAGATCACCCCGGCATAGCGAAAAAACTAATCTCGAAGGCGGTGCAGGATTGGGAGGAGAAAGGGCTATGGAGGGTCAGTGATCTATACGACATTACAGGTCATATAAAGTCGCTAGAACAACTGCAACGAGAATATGGAATTACTAATAGACACTTCTTTATGTACGAACAACTAAAACATTTCTACAAAAACATAATACCAGAAGAAGGGCTAAAGTGGACAAATACTAAGTTTGACGATCTGCTAGGGCGAGGTGACTCGATGGCACTGGCGAGCTTATATAAAAAACTGAAGCTACAGGACCACCTGAAAGATGACGATCCCGTAGCACAAGGGTGGATAAGAGACATGGGATCAGATCTCAGCATACAGGAGGTAAGGGCGAGACTACACATAGGCATGAAAGTGATAAATAAAACTATAATATCAGAGAACTGGCGAGAGATGTATTATAAGATTATTAATCGTGCATATTATGACTTCAGCGCACCGCTAGAGAAGTACATCAAGGACTATAAGAGACAATGTCCAAAGTGTGGAGAGATTAAGGCCTCGCTCCTGCACTGCTTTTGGGAGTGCCCCAGGGTTGGGATGTTTTGGACGGAGGTCGAGGAGATAATATGGAGAACAACAAAGATGAAAGTACCCCGAGATATGTGGCGAATGTTATTTCACTACGATGACCGGCAATATAAAAAAAAAAAATCTGGGAAATAACAAACACAATCTTGCTGGCTGCTAAGAAAGCCATTCTAATCAACTGGATAGATCCTCGACCTCCGTCCAAGAAGACCCTCATGGACGTACTACTCAAAATAATGAGATCTGAGGCCGGGACAAAAGTTTATGATAGGGAAAAGGACGACTGTAGATGGTTCAAAAATAAATGGGGAACTTTCCTAAAAACAAATTATAACATAGAAATCCAGGAATGGCAAATAAAAATGACCAAAACATATCCAAAATATACAAAATAATAAGGAAACAAAAGAGCACGAGAGATGGGAGGGTGGTTGTGGGGGGGGGGGGGAGGATAAAATGTAAGAATGAAGTATTTATGTAAATGAAATGTATAGTAAATGTCTAATGTATCTTTTTGTACTTCAAATTAAAAAAAAAAAAAATAGAAAAGAAGTCACAGAGGATGAGAATTTCAAAATCAGTTGAGTGTTGGAATGTTGTCTTCTCTTGAACAACCACAGGATCCCAAGAGAAAGTATCACCAAAGATTACAAAAGCAAAACCTGCATCAGCCAAGCCCATGCTTGGATGCTTGGACTTATTTTGGCACTACGGCCATCCCTTCAGGCTTCCCTATCTCCTTCACTTGCAGAAGTGGCTTCTTTCTCAGGTCCCTGGAGCAGCAAATCATCGTGCCCATCCTGGAGCTACTGTGGAGTCAGTGGTACTTTGCTGCTACTAGCAGGAACACCTACCATACTCCTCCTATCATCCACTGGTATATAATTTTTACACATATCTAATATTTGTTGGCGTGACATTTCCTTCAAGCCAAAACTGCAGAACGGTGCTGTGCCTTGCTGCCATGTGGTGCTGCATCCAATGGAGAACTATTTAAGAGGTCGCCATGAAGTAACAAGTTGGCTTATACAGTTTGATCAAACCTGATGTTCATTTTTATAAATTTTGCGCAGCACTATATGGGTGACTCAAGTGGTGGAGAATTCTGGTGGGAGGGAGGATGCATCACAAAGGAAGCCAGAGAGCTGAGCTATTGAGAAGTGCCTAATGGCTCAGTAGGCTTCTGACACCTCCTGTCTCCATGTGGGCATCTCTTCCCAGTCTCCAACATCCAGATGGATCCTTTCTGCCACTTTCCCCGGATCATCCTTTTATTCATATCATTGAATCTGAGCTGCAACACTATACATAACCCCTGGTGCCGCTGTTTTGCTTTCCATTTTTTATTATTTTTGAGTTTCCTTACTCTTTTTATGTGTCAGTTATAAATGGGTAAAATTATGGTCCTTCCAGATCGCATTTCACATGACAGGAATTCAGCATGTGGTCCCATATTTCTGGACAGCCAACGAGACAGAAAATAAGACATTTAGACCCCTCCTTGTCAAAAAGATTGAAGTTGCTGCAACTTCTGATTCTACTACCGAAACCAATAGGACAAAAGAAAACACAAAAAAAATTATAGAAACTTGTTTTTTATCTTATATTTTGCCTCAAATGGATTTACCATTATTCTCCGGAATACCAGTGAGACAAAGTTTCGGTCTTTTCTAATGACTACCTGGTTTCATTCCCTTCTAGTTGGACACAAGTTATGGACTCTAATTCGGAAAAAATTCAGCTCAAAATCTCACATCAGACTTGGTAAGTCATTCTAGGATAACTCAGGTTTATGTGATTTGATTATAGTACGGTGAATATGTTATAATAACTGGGTCATGTTGACCAGTCTAGGAGGTGATAGAGTTGCATACCAGATGTTTGCTCGGGCTGTATTTCTCCCTGATAAGCTCTTCTCCAGTAGCTTTGTCCTGGTCACCATCGATCCATAACTCAACTTCTGTCCAATAGTTTTTGTCTCATGGTTGTAGCATGAGGCTTTTTTGGTCAACTGAATAAGTCTTGAGACCCCTTTAGATACAATACTTGCTGTATTAGGGTCCCAGAGCATGCTATGGCCACAAAGTTCATGTTACATACCTCCACAGGATCCAGAGCATGCTATGGCCACAAAGTTCATGTTACATACCTCCCCAGGATCCAGAGCATGCTATGGCCACAAAGTTCATGTTACATACCTCCCCGGGATCCAGAGCATGCTATGGCCACAAAGTTCATGTTACATACCTCCCCGGGATCCTGAGGCATTCTGTCTTTGTTGTACGGCCACAATCTACTGCTAGCAACTTAGTGTTCTGGCTGAGGACATACATTTTGTTCATGGTTCAGCCCAAATCGTGCCAACATGCACTTCTGCATGGTTTCAACTGTATCATAGCTGCAGTGTGTGAACTCTGACTTACTGGTTCTGGTTCTGGGCTCTGTTGATACATTCTCCTGGGAAGTTTCTGATTATCTTATCAAGGCATGCTTTGAAAACCCAGCGAGGTTCCTCACTCATTTCCTGATTGTCACAACAGATCAACCCTTTTTCGTTTCTGTCCAGCTCCTGTACATGTGGTATCTGGCTCGTGCTGCCTTGTTCCTGGTTGCGACTTCAGACCTGTTCCTGGACTCCGGTCTACTGGCCCATGGTCTGTCAGAGCCTTCCACTCTTCTTGGCTTTGTTGTCCAAGTATACTCTACTGTTCCCCCTTTTCTGCTAACTAGTGACTATTCTGGGGACCACGAACTGTGGATCATATTGAATTAAAGTTCATACCTAATACGTATATATCTATATAATGGCACCGCGCAACTGGTATATTGATATCCCTTATTCACCTAGATGGTACTTTTAATTCAATAACTTTCCTCTGTAAGATTTAGTATACCACTCAGTTCACCTCTGGAGCGGTAGTTAGCACATATGTCTCAATGTTCCGCACACTAAAACGCTGTATTCATAGCTGGATTGGTTACACATGTGTTCCTACCTTTCTAGTGGCATGCACAAGGTCTTCAGGGTGTTCGGTGGTTCAGAATACGGTCCCGGTTCTTCCTAGGGACTTTCTCAATTTCTGGAGCGAGCCCCGGCCGGTGGCTCAGCTCCGCTTGCTTGTCTGTAGCTCACGCTCACTCAGAGCGTGCGGTGACGTCACCTGTGCTACGGATAGGTAATTGAGCCAAACTTACTAACCTACACGTTTCAAACAACACGGTGTTCTTCCTCAGGGTATTTTTGCGCCAAGAGGGGTTAATGAGGTGGAGATATAAAGAAGGATACAGAGCCTAACTGGAAAAATACCCTGAGGAAGAACACCGTGTTGTTTGAAACGCGTAGGTTAGTAAGTTTGGCTCAATTACCTATCCGTAGCACAGGTGACGTCACCGCACGCTCTGAGTGAGCGTGAGCTACAGACAAGCAAGCGGAGCTGAGCCATCGGCCGGGGCTCGCTCCAGAAATTGAGAAAGTCCCTAGGAAGAACCGGGACCGTATCCTGAACCACCGAACACCCTGAAGACCTTGTGCATGCCACTAGAAAGGTAGGAACACATGTGTAACCAATCCAGTACGCTATGAATACAGCGTTTTAGTGTGCGGAACATTGAGACATATGTGCTAGCTACCGCTCCAGAGGTGAACTGAGTGGTATACTAAATCTTACAGAGGAAAGTTATTGAATTAAAAGTACCATCTAGGTGAATAAGGGATATCAATATACCAGTTGCGCGGTGCCATTATATAGATATATACGTATTTGGTTTTCCAGAACAGCAGGTGTGCAGTACTGCTGCGGTAACGGCAGCAACAAAAAGTGTCTCTAAAGGTAGCGCTAGTGGATAGTTTTCTGGATAAAGTTCATACCTCATTGACATGGTTAGAAGGAACCTGTCATGTTGTACATGCAGTCCTATCCGTGGGCAGGATATTATAGAGCAGGAGGAGCTGAGCATATTGAAATATAGTTTGTAGCAAAATATCAAGTATAACTTGTATTTTATTCATCTTAATCTCTATTCTTTTTATACTTAGGAGTCTAGTGGGTGGTCATGTCAGTGACTGACAGCTATTTCTGTATGCACTGTTTTTTTAAAGTTTTTCCCATTTTAATGTGCTATCGTTTTACAAAAAACATTTTCATATATCCTGATAATTCTGAATTTGATAGAGACGATCCTCATCCTGAACTATTACATGGGGTATCTCTAAGGAAGACCTGTCCTGTCCTGCAGACATAGATTTGAATGGACACTGTGTAATTCTTAGTTTCCCCTGTAGGGGCTCTGCAGGTAAATTGCACACTGTCTGGTTTTCATATAAATTACAGCTGATCGATAGGGGTTCCAACTGGGTGACACATTGTGTCTTTGAGTTTATTGTCCAGGGATAATAAGGATAATATAAACTGGAAAACCCCATTAAAACATTCATAGTTCTACTGGAAGGAGATCCCTGATACACATGAAATTCTTCTTACTTCACCATCTTTTGTGATTTCCAACCGATTTCTTGTTTTCTTATTTTTTAGGATCTTTGATGACCGAGTCTGTCGCCATGTTGAACTTCTATCCCAGTTTCCCAGCCGCACAGGAACAGACAACATGTGGAGAATTTATCTTTGTGGTGGACCGGTCCGGGAGTATGGAGTGTGCAATGAATTCAGAGCCAAATGCTCCACGACGTATTGACAGCGCTAAGGTCAGTGAATTCATTCCAGTCCGACGTTAAGAGTGACCATCTATATCGCAGGCATTTGGAGTGATTTGATGAATAGTCCATATACCTAAATTGTGCGAGTGAGGACATGACTATAATCTATTGCTTTTATCCATCATGTCACACAGTTTTTTTCTCTCTTATACAGGAGACCCTCGTCCTTCTATTGAAGAGTTTGCCTCTTGGGTGTTATTTTAATATCTTTGGATTTGGTTCCCATTTTGAGTCTTTCTTCACGTGAGTCGAATATGCTTTGCTTTGCTACTGTATGTAGACATTTTTGTACTTTTTGGGGCAGGATAAAAGGTTGTGCTTTTTATTTCTTTTATACAGTAACACTCTCTATTCAATGTTTCTATGAATTCTTGAGACACAAGATAATATGGCATCTCTTATCAGTCTCTTAGCTCATTTATTTGTATTCTTCAGGGAGAGTAAGGAGTATACACAACAATCCATGGAAGAAGCTGTTAAGAAGGTCAATGAGATGAAAGCCAACTTTGGAGGAACAGAAATCCTGAGACCTCTAAAGAAAATCTATGATACTGCTGGGAGACCAAGACACCCAAGACAGGTAAGTCACTCGAAAAAACTGTAAACCTTCTTTATTACTTACTGTCTAACTGAAAATCAGGTATCTTTCCACCACATTACATTTATTACGAACTTGTCCTCTAGCGGTGGACATTTAATATGTTCAACTTGAACATAGCCATAATACACCTTTGTGCATGAGCCTGTAAAGTCTTTAAAAGATCAGTTATGTTACCACTAAATTCCCATTCCCACCAAGCTTATGTTTGGTCTATATAGTCTTCTTTGCTGTACCTGCAAACAACGCTGTACGATGGTGGAGTAAAGTGAGCTCTCTTCTTATCTTATTTGTTCCCTCTGGCTTTTCATTTTACATTACTACGAACACCTGTCACATTCCGGTGTGGGGGGAAGATACCACACCAAGCGCAGGGGGGAAAGGAAATGGAGATTAGGCCTGGAAACTAGGGAAGGCAGATGGACGCCTCTTAGAGAAACCCTGACTAACAACCAGTATGAACAGGCCTCAAATATAGGCGAGTTCATATGCAGGATACGTAGGGCCCTAACTGTCCCTGAAGGACCCTGAAGCTAATGTCAGGAATGAGTCAACCTGTTCCTCCACCAACCTGGACAAACATGAGTCTCCCCTCAGGCCCAAACACCAAACACAGGGAAGGGATACACACAAGGGGAAGAGGACATTTAACTTTCCAGTAGCAAATGGCAGCCACAAGAACTCCACTGAGAATCCAAACTCCAGCTGGCCACAGATACAACAGAAAGTATAAACCGCACAGCATGGTGGGAGAAGCAACACTAAATAGGCACGGATAATTGATCAGATACCTACACCTGAAGGAGGAGGGTGTGGTGAATGCCAGCAATAACAAAAACCAAAGGAGAACCTGTCAGATTAACCCACGTGTTGTCAACCTCACTGACCTCCTGCCACCTGTCGCAGGAATGTTAGTATGTCCCGGCACGTTTGTGACAACACCACGTTATTTCGAGGGGTAGTTTAATGTAGATTATGTGACACATTTAAACTCTCTAAATTTATGGTCTTTTAAGCTTTTTCTCTTCACGGATGGAGAGGTCGGGAACACAAAACAAGTGATTGATGAAGTCCAGAAAAATTCTAATAATCACAGGTAATATCAACAATCCTACTGTGTTATTGCACCAGTCCCAACCTGTTCTATCCCGAATACACTGACAGCTTCTTTATTTGTGCCATTGAGTAACCATGGATTTGTTTTACCCAACTCATTGCACCCTTTGGCTTACTCCCACCTCAGATAAGCCTAGTCAGGTAATGGCCAAGACATTTCATGTTGCTGGGCCATTGCTGCCTTCTCGCACAGATTTGTTGAATACTTTATCTTCTGGGTTGATATCAGCAAGACTGGCTCCCATTCTTTGGTGTAATCACCATATACAGTAGGGAAAATAAGTATTTGTTAACTCTGGTGATTTTGCAGGTTTTCCCACCTAAGAATGGAGAGGTCTGTAATTTTTATCATAGGTACACTTCAGCTGTGAGAGACAGAATCTAAAAAAAATCCAAAAAAATCACATGGTATGGTGATTGAGTATTTGATCACCTACCAACCAGCAAGAATTCTGGCTCTCACAGACCTGTTAGTTTTTCTTTAAGAAGCCCTCCTACTCTGCACTCATTACCTGTATTAATTTCACCTGTTTGAACTCGTTACCTGTATAAAAGACACCTGTCTACCCACTCAATCAATCACACTCCAACCTCTCAACCATGGCCAAGACCAAAGAGCTGGCTCAGGACACCAGGGACAAAATTGTAGACCTGCACAAGGCTGGGATGGTCTACAGGACAATAAGCAAGAGCTTGGTGAGAAGGCAACTGTTGGAGCAATTACTAGAAAATTGAAGAATACAAGATGACTGTCAATCTTCCTCAGTCTGGGGCTCTATGCAAGATCTCGCCTCGTGGGGTAAAGATCATTCTGAGAAAGGTCAGGAATCAGCCCAGAACTACAAGGGAGGACCTAGTCAATGACCTGAAGAGAGCTGGGACCACAGTATCAAAGATTACCATTAGTAACACACTACACCGTTATTAATTAAAATTCTGCAGGGCATTCAAGGTCCCCCTGCTCACGCCAGCACAAGTCCAGTCCGTTTGAAGTTCTCCAGTGACCATCTGGATGATCCAGAGGAGGCATGGGAGAAGGTCGTGTGGTCAGATGAGACCAAAATAGAACTTTTTGGTATCAACTCCACTCACCGTGTTTGGAGGAAGAAGAAGGATAAGTACAACCCCAAGAACACCGTCCCAACTGTGAAGCATGGGGGTGGAAATATCATACTTTGGGATTGCTTTTCTGCAAAGGGGACATAACGACTGCACCTTATTGAAGGGAGGATGAATGGGGCCATGTATCGCAAGATTTTGGCCAACAACCTCCTTCCCTCAGTAAGAACATTGAAGATGGGTCATGGCTGGGTCTTCCAGCATGACAATAACCCGAAACACACAACCAGGGCAACTAAGGAGTGGCTTCATAAGAAGCATTTCAAGGTCCTAGAGTGACCTAGCCAGTCTCCAGACCTGAACCCAATCGCAAATCTTTGGAGGGAGCTGAAACTCAATGTACCCCCCGAAACCTGAAAGATCTAGGGAAGATCTGTATGGAGGAGTGAGCCAAAATCCCTGTGGCAGTGTGTGCAAACTTGGTCAAGAACTACAGGAAACGTCTGACCTCTGTAATTGCAAACAAAGCTTTCTGTACCAAATATTAAGTTCTGTTTTTTCTATTGTATCAAATACTTATTTCATGCAATAAAATGCAAATTAATTATTTAAAAATCATACAATGTGATTTTCTGGATTTTTTATTTAGATCCTCTCTCACAGTTGAAGTGTACCTACGATACAACTGTGGGAAAACTTGCAAAATCACCAGTGTATCAAATACTTACTTTCCCCACTGTAGGTCCTAATATTCAACCCACTATCTTGTGCTCGGTAGGTTTAGTTGACAGTTGATTCTTCATGAAGGTCCAATAGTTATATAAAATTTTATCCATAAAATGACTTTCTGTTTCTTCAGTTTTGAATATAAAGAAACATTTTAAAGTCCAGAGTCCAGTTACTTATTACTCACTTTTTGTATGGCTTAATTATATATCACACCTTGATGTGACCTTGATATTCTTGACTTCTGTTTAGATGCTTCGCATTTGGGATCGGTGAGGGCGCCTCCACATCCCTCATCAAAGGTATGGCCCGAGCAGGCAGTGGAACATTTGAGTTCATCACCGGCAAAGACAGAATGCAAACCAAGGTGAGTGCTGGCCTTCTTGGTTGGGCTTCTTTCTCGAAGTTCCAAGTAAGGATCATGTCTGGGTACAACATGCATCATTTGAATATTTGTTCACATTATACCCCTTCCCTGTTGGACGTCCCAATGAAGTCCTGGAGTGGATTGTAGATGTTGATCCTCATCAGACTTCCCATGACCACAATGCTACTAGACTGTTGGACTTCCCATACAAATGCATAGTAAAGGGAAGATTTTGATATTGATGACCGACCTGTCATCAGATTGGTGGGGGTCCGACTTCTGGCAACCCCACTGATCAGCAATTTGAAGAGGCCACAGTGCTCCAATAAATGCTGCAGCTGCTTCCTAGGTCAGTCACATTATGTTCATCGGTCACGTGGCCTAGGCGCAGCTCAGTATCGTTCAAGTGAACGTGGCTGAGCTCCAATACTGAGTACAGGTGCTAACCAAAAACAACGCTGTCGTCGGTAAGCTGCAAGAAGACCATAGAGCTCCATGATGTTTTGTATGATTAGCTTGTATTCAGAACTACTTCTTTATGGTTACAGATTATAAATAAATCCGCCTGTACTTAGTTCTGCAGTCATGTCATCGTCATCTGCCCCCTCTACTGCTACATGTCGCTTATCAAGAACAGAGGGGAGTAATACATGACTGCAGGATCAGACTACACACAGCGTTGGTAATCCTCAGCTATATAGACAAACAGGTCTACATAGGAACTGTACACACAAAACAGCAGGGGACAGAGGAATACAAAACCAGTTGCAAAAGTCTACATACCCTTTGAGGGAATAGCTCTTAAACGGTATTCCAGCCAATGTTAAGATGAAATATGTGAAATATGGTAATTGTGTAATGGATCTTATTGTTTTTAACTAAATATAATAGTAGTATTAGGTTAGGTGTGTTTTACAAGGTTACTTTTATGAGTCGAGTTGATAAAAATAGGTCGAAACAATTGATTTAATGAGGCAGTAATACTAATAGATACAATGAATCTCAAGTAATAGAGAATATTACTTAGCTTTTGATTTATGAGGAGTCCATAATTCTGAGCAGCAACTATAAGGAGGAAGGAACAGATGATAAGGAATCTCTGTCCGCATCCTTCCGCCATAGATGAGCTCCTACTAACTAAAGCTACGACCACCCTGTAATCCAGCAGCGGTGGCCATTCTTGCACACTATAGGAATCATCATTGCTGGATTGCAGGGTGGTCATAACCATAGAAACGAGCAGTGTATAATGTGATGGAAAAATGAATCCAGCCAGCAAAGGAGGTAATATGGACAATCACAATACATTAGTAAGTGCCTTGTATTAACTTTCTCTACATGATAAATGCCATTTGCTGAAGTGACACAACCCCTTTAATGCTGTATCTTAAATACTTTGCTCATGGCAACCCACCCCTTCTCCCAGTAATTTCATTCATATTGACTTGTCATTAAAGAGAGTCTGTCACTAGGAAATTCACTGTTAAACCAGGCACATTGTCTTGTAGTCTATGCTAGCTGAATGTAATGCTATCTTTCACTTCATCGATCGGATCTGCAACCCCTCCCTTTTCATCTTGATTGACAGAGTGAGTAGAGATGACTATGGAGCTATCATCCCCTCTGTATGGGGACACACAGTCTGTACATCGCTGTTCATACCAGGGCATCTGCTGACAGTAAATAATAATTCCTTTACTTTCAAAGTAGGAGTCATTAGCTATGAAACAGTCAAAAAATAGCACAATTTCACATACAGGCAGGTGAAGCCAAGTAACATGTTCAATAAAGAAGTCCAATCATCTTATAGTTTTTGTTTTTTTTGCACACTAGGTTCTTCGGGCTCTGAAATGTTCCTTACATCCGACCGTGAAGAACGTCTCACTGACTTGGTCTCTTCCCTCTGGCATGGAAGCCATTCTCCTGTCTAAGGTCCCCACCGCCATCTTCCAGGGACAAAGGTCCATTGTG
>ONZH01025068.1:0-16706 GCA_900303285.1 Rhinella marina | reverse complement strand
TGACCCAGATAACTAATAAAATATAACTTTTAATGATGTCCTTAACCACTTCCCATCCGGGCCATTTACCCCCTTCCTGACCAGGCCTAATTTTGCAAATCTGACATGTGTGACTTCATGTGGTAATAACTTTGGAACGCTTTTACTTATCCAAGCGATTCTGAGATTGTTTTCTCGTGACACATTGTACTTCAAGTTAATGGTAAATTTGAGTCGATAAGTTTTAATTTTATTTATAAAAAATCCAAAATTTAACGAAAATTTGAAAAAATTCACTGTTTTCTAAATTTGAATCTCTCTGCTTTTAAGACAGATAGTGATACCCCATAAAATCCTTTTTAATTTACATTCCCCATATGTCTACTTTATGTTGGCATCATTTTGGTAGTGTCATTTTATTTTTTAGGACATTAGAAGGTTTAGAATTTTAGACGCAATTTTTGCAAATTTGCAAAATCAACTTTTTTAAGGACCAGTTCAGTTCTGAAGTCAGTTTGTGAGGCTTACATAATAAAAACCACCCATAAATTACCCCATTTTAGAAACTACACCTCTCAAACTATTCAAAACTGGTTTTAGAAATGTTGTTAACCCTTTAAGTATTCCACAGGAATTAAAGCAAAATAGATGTGAAATGTCAAAATTTCACTTTTTTTGCAGATTTTCCATTTTAATCATTTTTTTCCTGTAACACATCAAGGGTTAACAACAAAACAAAACTCAATATTTATCACCCCGATTCTGCAGTTTGCAGAAACACCCCACATGTGGTCGTAAACTGTTATTTGGGGATACGCCAGGGCTCAGAAGGGGAGGAGCAGCATCTGCATTTTCTAACATGGAATTTTTTGTCATGGTTTTTAGGAGCGATAACTTTTTAATTTTTTGTGGACTGAGCTGCGTGAGGTCTTATTTTTTGCGGGACAAGCTGTGCTTTTTATTGGCACCATTTTGGGGTACATCCGGCTTTCTGATCACTTTTTAATCTAATTTTTGGGAGGTTAACTAAAAAAAAAAAAAGCAGTTTAGGGGCATTTTTCCATATTTTTTTTTACACCGTTCACTTGATGGGGTAGATCATGTCATATTTTTGTAGAGCCAGTTGTTACGGACGCAACAATACCAAATATGTCTATTTTTTATTTTTTTTACGCTTTACACAATAAGAGCATTTTTAGAAAAAAAATCATGTTTTTGTGTTGCAATTTTTTAAGAGCCATTTTTTTTCCCATTTTTCGGGCTACGATCTTGAAAATTATTTTTTTTTATATGTGATTTTTTAAAAATTTTTTTATATAATACTTTTTTTAATTATTTTTTTATTTTTTATTTTACACTTTGTGTCCCCCATAAGTCATACAAGACCTCAGGGGGACATTTGACTTCACTTATTTATTTTATTTTTTTACACTTGATTTCTCCTGTAACTGGGGCTCACATAGCAGCCCCAGTTACAGGGGAAATACATCCCCAGAGAGGCTGTACAGCAGAATACTATGCTGTACATCCTCAGTGCAGGGCTGATCGGGTCTATGAGAGACCCGGCAGCTCCTGCACGCTCCCGGCCCCGGCGATCACGTGACCGCCGGGCCGGAACAGGAAGCGCAATATCGCTTCCTGCTCTGTATACACAGTGCTCAGTTAGCGTGCAGCTGCTATTTCTGAATGGACGTTCAGAAACGTCCATTCAGAAGTAGACACCCACTTCACGGACGTTTATATCCTATGGGTGGACGTGAAGTGGTTAAAACAATAAAGAAAAATAAACAAAATGTGAGCTATCCTATCTTTTAAAATTACTGTTGTCTGTGTATGCTCAGTACATCGAAATCACACCATCATGCTTGTTTGGTAATGGGGGTGTGCACATTTCTGTTAAATGACAGCCAAGGAATGTCATTTAACTATGAATAAGTCTGTTTAGCACTTCACTAATAGGTAAGGTCCAATCTGTTTTTTGAGTGGAGGCACATTAGAAGTTCTGTCCTTAGATGGATGATGCAGTTGAAAGGACATAGGCTGAACAAGGTGTCAATCTTTGTTGACAACCTATTTGTAGGGGATCATTAAGCGTCATGGTCAAGTCTGCCCGATACCCCTGAAGAATCCAGGCTAGCTGGCGAAACATGCGGGGGGCAGTGTTAGGTTTTAGCGTTTGTTGTGTGGTTTAGCTCAGTTTAGCATTACCAGTAACTCATGTGAGAATAGATGCTGTAGCGAGTGATAACAGCAAATCAACGGTGTATGATATTACTTAATTAGTGTTGGTCACAGTGATGGGGAAATGTGCACACCCCTATTACCAAACAAGCATGATGGTGTGATTTCGATGTACTGAGCATACACAGACAACAGTAATTTTAAAACATAGGATAGCTCACATTTTGTTTATTTATCTTTATTATTTTAGGGACATCATTAAAAGTTATATTTTATTAGTTATCTGGGTCAAACAGGGTACAATCAGGGACAGACACACACAGGAGGACAGACACACACACACACACACACACACAGGGGGACAGACACACACACACACGGGGACAGACACACACACACACACACAGGGGGACAGACACACACACAGGAGGAAATACACACACACAGGGGGACAGACACACACACATAGGGGGACAGACAAACAGACATACACAGGAGGACAGACACACATCTGTACCTGTCTGACAGGTACAGACACACACACAGGGACAGACACACAGTTAGGCCTCACCACACTCCAGCCAGGCTCCTCTCCATACTGGAACACAGCTCTTGGCTCCTCCCCCACTGATCACATGGGTGATTGCATCAGGAAGGTCCTTTAGTCCAGTAGGAAACTTCACCTACTCTGTTCTGAGTTATGGGGCCGCTCACCCCAGCAGTACACTTTGCAAAAATTGCCTGCACTGCTGGGGTAAGCTGCCCTAGATTCCAGAACTGACATTTTAATCAAGACGAGGTAAGCGGCTGCAGGAGTGAGCAGACACAGTGGGCCCCCTCAGGAGCAGTGGGCCCCGGCACTTGCCCAGGTGTGCCGGGTGCGGACGGCAGCCCTGGTTGTGTGTATATCCTGTGAGCGGAGGAGCTGCCCTACATATACTGTGAGCGGAGGAGCCGTTGTGTATATACTGTGAGCAGAGGAGCCGTTGTGTATATACTGTGAGCGGAGGAGAAGCTGTGTGTATACTGTGAGCGGAGGGGAAGCTGTGTGTATACTGTGAGCGGAGGAGAAGCTGTGTGTATACTGTGAGCGGAGGAGAACCTCTGTGTATACTGTGAGCGGAGGAGAACCTGTGTGTATACTGTGAGCGGAGGAGCCGTTGTGTATATACTGTGAGTGGAGGAGCCGTTGTGTATATACTGTGAGTGGAGGAGCCACTGTGTATATACTGTGAGCGGAGGAGCCGTTGTGTACTTCTAGTGGAAGCTGGTTATATACTGTGAGCGGAGGAGATGCTGTGCTTATACTGTGAGCGGAGGAGCCGCTGTTTATATGCTGTGAGTGGAAGAGAAGCTGTGTGTATACTGTGAGCAGAGGAGAAGCTGTGTACAGCCATTTGTAGCGTGTAGTAGTAGCCAAAAAAAGGTTGATTTGCCTACAGCGCCAAAGTTCTATATTTTAAAACCTACTGGCATTTATTAGTGTTGCAAAAAAACGTATTATTCGCTATGTGCTAACAGCATGTCAGGCAGAGAAGTGACAGACCCTGCACAGGGGAGTGGCAGAGGCCTAAATGTTTCTGGCGCAGGCACAAGTCACAGCAGAGTAAGGGGGCGTGGCAGCAGAGGTCACTTTGAGAGGCCTGAGCTCCCGGTGTTATCTATCTGTTATCTACTTTGTCCCAAATGACATCAGACACCCCCAGCCAAGAATCGGTGGGTTCGTCAGACACAAACCTTAGTTGGCATGGCCCAGGAGCAGGCCCTGTGCGCTCACCTGTACTCAACCTGCCTCTGTCCTTTTCTGTTCCCTCAGCCAGAGAAGTAATGTATGCTGTGGGCTCAGCTCCACTTTACAGCGAGGACGAGCTACTGGAGGACATTCAGCAGCTACTGGCCAGCCAAGATGTGGAGGAGACATTCGCAGCTTCCTCAGTTAGACAGGCAAGTAGTGATGAGGAGAGTGGCGTGGGAGCTAGGGTTGCGTGCGGTCAGGCTCCTGACCCACAGACAGTCGAGGAGGACATCAGTGACGTGCAGACACTACTCGATGATGTAGCTGATTGCACTTGGGAGCCGGGTGAATTATGGTCTTCATCATCATCAGGAGAAGAGGTGGCAGCTTGCCCGTGAGGCAGCAACGAAGCCAGCAGCTCGCTAGCGTGGCCGGGAGTCAGCAGGGTGGCAGCAGTGGGAGGTCGGGAGCCATATGTGCCTGAGGTAGACCACCTGCTTCGCAGGAGCCTACCGGGCCAGAAAGTAGTGGTGCAGGGGTTCAAGGAGGCAGTGGCAGTAGCAGCCAGTAAGTTAAGAGTGTTGGGGGTAAATTCACGCACTCGGCGGTGTGGCAGTTTTTCGTTAAGCCGGCGGGTGAGGTGAACCTAGCTATTTGTAGAATCTGTGGGCAGAAGATGAAGCGTGGCCAGGGTGCCAATGTTGGCACCGCAGCCCTGCATCAACATATGCAGCGTCACCATAAAGTGGCCTGGGAGAACCGTGGCTCTAGTGTGGTGGTCCAGCCTGCAGCAGCAGCCGCAACATCCGCAGCATCAACCAGTGGCACCCAACAGATTTCAGGCAGTCAAGGCTCCACCACCTCAGCCGAAGGGAGCCGTCTGTCCTTCCCATCATCTGATACTCCTGCTCCTCCTCCTACTCCTCGTCAGTCATTCTGTCAGCAATCGATCAGCGAAGCCATTGCCAAGAGACAGCAGTATGCGTGTACACATCCAACGGCGCAGAAGCTGAACGTGCTCCTGACCAAGTTGCTGGTGCTGCAGTCCCTCCCTTTCCAAGTGGTGGACTCTGAACCTTTCAGAGAACTGATGGCTTGTGCTGAGCCAAGGTGGAGAGTTCCAAGCCGTCATTTCTTTGCGAAACAGGCAGTAACAGCTCTGCACAAATATGTAGAACAGAAGGTGGGCCAGTCCTTGAGCTGGTCAGTGTCTGCCAAAGTTCACGGCAGCGCCAACTTGTGGAGCTCTAATTACGGTCAGGGACAGTATATGTCCTTTATGGCCCACTGGGTAAATGTGGTTCCTGCACAGCCAAACCAGCAACTTGGCCAGGAGATGCCGCTTCCGCCTCCACGTTCTTATGCCATCGCTCCTGCGACAATGTCTGCCTCCTCACCCTCCACCGTGTCCTCAGCCTCCACTGCAGGGACAATTCACAGTGCCCCACCAGCATACCACATGTGCAAGGCACGGTGGTGTCACGCGGTTCTACACCTCGTTTGCCTGGGCGAAAGGAGTCACATAGGGGAGGAACTGCTCCGCTTCATTCATCAAGAAATCCAATCCTGGCATTCCCCGCCACAACTCAAAATTGGAACTATGGTGACTGAAACCGGAAAGAACATGGTGTCTTTGCTGCGTCAAGGAGGGCTGTGCCATGTGCCATGCATGACGCACATGTTCAATCTGGTTGTCAAGCGGTTCCTAAAGTCTTCTACCCATCTGCAAGACATCCTAAAAATGGCAAGGAAACTTTGCATGCACTTCAGCCACTCCTACACCGCCAAGCACACCCTCCTTGAACTACAGCGGCAGAATGGCGTCCCCCAACATAGGCTGATATATGACATTTCCCCCCGTTGGAATTCCACCTTCCATATGTTGAACTGACTGTACGAACAGAGAAAGGTCATAAACCATTTCTTGATAATTCAAGTGGACAGAGGTACTCCCCTGTGTAACTTCAATGTCAGCCAGTGGGAGCTCATGCGTGACACCTGCCGTTTGCTCGTGCCCTTTGAGGAGGCCACTTTATTTGTCAGTCGCCAGGACTACAGGATGAACAACGTCATTCCACTCATTCATATCCTGGAAAAGATGCAGTTAAATGTGGCTGGTCAGGGGACAGGAGATGTGGTGACTACATCTCACGGCCACATGAGCCCTGTGGGGGCTGAACTGGAGGAGGAGGAGGACATTGGAGCACAAAGAATGCCTAGAGAAATGGGTAGTTTCTCTACCCATGTGACAGGCGAGGAAGAGCAGTAGCAGCCAGCAGAGCTAAAGGGCGATAAGGAAGAAGAGGAAGAGGACCCAGACACACCGTGGCAGTATGCAGTGGAGATGGAGGCAGGGAGTCCCTCCAAGTCACTTGCGCAAATGGCCCAATGCATGCTCATTTGCTTGCGTAGTGACAGCCGTATTGTCACCATTCGGCAGAGGGATGACTACTGGCTCTCCACCCTATTAGACCCTCGCTACCAGTCCAAAATGGGGGTCTTTTTTACACCCGCCGAGAGGGAGGACAAACTGAACTACTATAGAGACATCCTATGTAGTCAGTTGGCCGCTGCCTATCTGCGTTATTGTCCTTCGTCTCGCAGGTCTGACTGGGGGGCCCTCTGTGCTCATGTTCCACTGCCATGGGTGCTGGGGGCGGGGGAGGGGTGGCAGTAGCAGTACTGCAGTCGCTGATGAGCAGCTTTCTTCACCCACATAGTGAAGAAACTACTGACCAGCAGCATCAGCTAGACCTGGAGGATGACCTGACACAGCAGGTGGTGGCATACTTGGACAGCACCCTGCCACCCGTCATTGAAGATCCGCTGGACTACTGGGCAGCCAAACTAGATTTATGACCGCAATTGGCCGAGTTTGCTCTGGAAAAGCTGTCCTGCCCAGCCAGTAGTGTGGCATCAGAGCAGGTGTTTAATGCGGCGGGGACCATAGTTACACCAAGGAGAACTCGCCTGTCCACCCAAAATGTGGAGAGACTGACCTTTTGTCAAGATGAATCAGGCATGGATCAGCCAGGATTTCCAACCACCAACGCCTGATGCGTCAGATTAGATCATTCATGCTGTTTTTTGACTGTTTCTTCTGGCTACCTACCTCACCAAATATTCTGATGCTGCCACCCGCCTGATGCCACACATCTTTAGTGTAGTGTTATTGTCACCCACCTCCCCACACTGTCGTCATGCCACTCTGTAGTCTGCTGCTTCTGCTACACCCTCCATAATGTCGTCGTTCCACTCTATGGAGGCAATAGCAGCTGCATCAGAAGGCCACAATGTAGTCGTTCGACTCTGTAGCCTGCCGATGATGCTGCTGCTACTACTACTGCCTCCATAATGTCGTGCCACTCTGTGACATCGAAATTCTACTGACTGACATTTTCAATCTTGTCTTTGGGATTCTCCTTCACCTCGAAATTCTACTGACTGACATTTTCAATCTTGTCGTTGGGCCACTCTGTGACCTCGAAATTCTAATGACTGACATTTTCAATCTTGTCCTTAGGCCTCTCTGTGACCTCGGAATTCTACTGACTGACATTTTCAATCTTGTCCTTAGGCCTCTCTGTGACCTCGAAATTCTACTGACTGACATTTTCAATCTTGTCATTGGGCCTCTCTGTGACCTCGAAATTCTGCTACTACGGCTGCTGCCACTTGCCCACTCTGTCATTGTACCACTGTGTGACCTCATAATTCTGCTACTATGACTGCTGCCACTTGCACACATTGTCATTGTGCCACTATGTGACCTCATAATTCTTCTACTACTGCGGCTGCTACTTGCACACTCTGTCGCTGTGCCACTGTGTGACTTCATAATTCTGCTACTGCAGCTGCTATCACTTGCACACTCTGTTGTTGTGCCACTGTGTGACTTCATAATTCTGCTACTACGGCTGCTGTCACTTGCACACTCTGTCATTGTGCCTCTGCGTGACCTCATAATTCTGCTACTACTGCTACTTGCCCACTCTGTCATTGTGACTTTGCGTGACCTCATAATTCTGCTACTACGGCTACTGCCACTTGTCCACTCTGTCATTGTGCCTTTGCGTGACCTCATAATTCTGCTACTATGGCTGCTGCCACTTGCCCACTCTGTCATTGTGCCACTCTGGGACCTCATAATTCTGCTACTACAGCTGCTGCCACTTGCCCACTCTGTCATTGTGCCACTCTGTGGCCTCCTGATGCTGAAACTGCTGCTGCCGCCTCTTTTACACTGTCATCGTGCCACTCTGTCAGACCTTCTATAGTCACAAGCAGGTCAAACTAGACAACGGTTGACACTTGTTCTACGTCAGTTCCTGGATCACAGACATTAGTGGTGATGAGAATTTTTCCCTTCCTATCTCTGTTGTCGTGCCACTCTGGCCTCATAATACTACTACTGCTGCTGCCACTTGCCCACTCTGTCGTTGTGCCACTCTGGGACCTCCTAATTCTGCTACTACATCTGCTGCCACTTCCACACTCTGTCGTTGTGCCACTGTGGCCTCATAATTCTACTGCTACTGCCACTTCCACACTCTGTCGTTGTGCCACTGTGTGGCCTCATAATGCTACTGCCACTGCTTCCTATATACTGTTGTCGTGCCACTCTGTGGTTTCCTGATGCTACAGCTGCTGTCACTGCCTCCTCTACACTGTCGTCATACCACTCTATGGTCTCCTGATGCTACAGCTGCTGTCACTGCCTCCTCTACACTGTCATCGTACCACTCTGTGGTCTCCTGATGCTACAGCTGCTGTCACTGCCACCTCTACACTATTGTCATACCACTCTGTGGTCTCCTCATGCTACAGCTTCTGCCACTGCCTCCTATACACTGTCGTCGTGCCACTCTGTGGTTTCCTGATGCTGCTGTCACTGCCATCTTCACACTGTCTGGGGGGGGCTCTGCTCGTTTAAGCGTGTAATAGAACAGGTTTTGTAAGAAATCTATGTGGAATCAGTGAATTGGTGTAAAAGGAGTGCGCTCTTTGGCGCTCTAGTAGGATCTTGGGCCTCTGCGCGGTCCTTTATAGCTGGTGCTAACATTGACCTGTAAGGCTGAGTTCAGACTTTAGTTATTTGGTCAGTTTTGGCCCCATAACTGCCAAAATACGTAAAGTGTGCAGCTATTCTAAGAGCGACGCCTGTTATCTGCGTATCATACTGGCTCACAGTATTGTTTCACTACCACAGCAGACTCCCTATGGGTGTTACTGCAAGGTGCAGTGTTCTACACCACTATACAGGCTCTCTGCAGGCCAGAAGTAGCAGTTTTTTCACCACAAATTTATTCGGATCGAAACGTTTCGGAAAATTCGGCGAACCGACCGAATAGAATTTTTGAAAAATTCGCTCATCTCTAATCATTGCACATACCCATTTTCCTGCATCCAACACATCAACTTCAAGAGATGAATGTTGACCTGCTGCCTAATGTATCTCAACTATTAAGCGGTGTCATTGTCACTATAATCAATGTTAGTCTCTATTGACCATTTTTTATGTAATGTCTGACGTGTGTAAAAAATGTTTCCAGGAGAACATGACTATTTGAGCAATAAGTATATTTCAAAATGCATCCACCATAGACATATATGCTTTATAAACATATTGTATCCAGGGTAACATTCCTATTTGAAGGTGGTGGTACCCTATAGTCTCTTAATATCTCTATGTGGGGGTCAGATGAAAACTTATCCAAATATATGTGCTAGTGAATATCCATGTCATGAATAGGTTGCAATATCCCTGTGTACTTGACAAATCTGCTTTATACTCCGTAAAGGCATAAAATGATATATTACTATAGTAGGAATTCTTTTCTGCCTCCCAAGAATGCCTCTATTTATTCACTTCATAGGACACTAGAAGCCGGAGCAAAGTTGGTTAATTTTTTTGAAGTCATTTTTTTCCCACTCTGTACATCAGAGAGATTCTGAACTGACCCATTTTGTTAAATTATAGATTGTACAATTTTTTTCATAACTTTGCCTCTTTGGTGATATTATTTTGTGATTCCCTCATCCTTTTTTGTCTGTCTGATTGCATAGGGCTTCAGCTGTGGGAGATGTCAGGACTCCTGTAAGCTGATTACTCGCCTTATCTGAGGTACTAGCTCTCTCACTGCTACTTTTGTGTAATGATTTTGAAAGATGCCTTTGATTAGGTATAGAGGAGGAGGTATGGAGCCAGGAGTAACCGAACAGACTATATTAACTCTACAGGGCTGTTTATAAGAATGACATTCTTGAAGATGGAGCTTGCACTGGAATGTCGTTTTTTAACATATACTAAAAATTAGAGATGAGAAAATCTTTAGAAACATTTTTCTCTATTGTTTCTTCAATGTTATAAGCATGGTCTTCCCATATCACAATATTATGAGAGTCTGGATCCTTCAAACAGAGTTTCCAATAAAATATACTATTAAAAAGTATTACAACCACTATAATTTTCCACTTTGCATGATCAATGCACCACAACTCTGTGATCGGTTTGAGTCAGGAAGCTACTCCATGAATAAGGTCATAAGTACAGTATTATCAATTGTCAATATAAGAAGTCAAAAAGCCAAACTCTGCTCCATAGAATAAGCCATAAAAAGCTGTATATGGAGAATAGGTCGAATCCTAAACATCTACATTTTAATTGTGGATACTGTATACCGGTTTTCACTTTGAACAATTCCTTTTTGTTAAAGGCTCTGTAATGGAAGGGTAACATTACTGCATGCCACTAACCACAAAATAGTTTCTTGTGTGTTGGACCATGTCATCACATTATTCACTTTACTTCACTTTATTATTTTCAGTTATAACATGGTTATATCGGAAAATAATAGCATTCATAAGACAGAATTCAAAACAATATGGCCATTTAGGGGTAAGAGGTGACGTCATCACGCACATCGCTGATCCTTTGACAGGTCCTGTTCAGTGAAGATAGAAGAAGCTGCTGCAGCTCTTTACCACAGTGTTGTGAAGTAACTTGTCCTACTGTGTGATTAGAACAGGTTCTGTGTGTACTAATAGGATGGTGGCCATTTTGTTTCTTCTAATGATTGCTCCCCAGACAAAAACGAGCCATTATAACTAATGAAAGGTATTAATATATATATAATTATAATGAAGTAATATTTAAGTATTTTCATTTTCTTAATTCCCGGAGAACCCCTTTAAATGGCCATATTAATTTGCATTCTGTCTTAAGAATGCTATTATTTTCCGATATAACCATGTTATAATGGAAAATAATAAAATCAACCCGAATACCGAAACCAGACTTCAGTTAAAAAGTCCGGGTTTGGGTCCAGGTACCTGAACTCGTAAAATTTGTTATGAACCCCAACTTTGCGGTTTGGGTTCGCTCATCCCTAGTGTTTAATCATTTTAGTGCAGAAGTGTGTTTGTTGGGCCATGGGCAGCATGGTGGCTCAGTGGTTAGAGTTGGGATCCTAGGTTGAATCTGACCACGGGCAACATCTTTTCTTGACACAAAGTTGTGCCTTCACTAGCAGCAGCATAGCTGATTGATTTGACATCTCCTCAGATCTGTAGGTGTTTCATGGTATGGGTGCTTGGCAGTCTCACTCTACCCATATGCTCCACTTTACCTCTCCACTGAGGTGCTCAGTTGCTTTTGTGACCCTGGTTCCTGAGGTGGTGCACCTATTGGCTGGTACTAGAGATGAGCGAACATGCTCATCCGAGCTTGATGCTCGTTCGAGCATTAGGGTATTCGCATATGCTCGCTACTCGGACGAGCATATCGCGATCCTCGAGGAAATGGCATCTTCCTCTTCCGGCATGTTAGGCGCCTTTTCTCAGCCAATCAACATGCAGGAGAGTCTTTGGTACCTCCTAGCATCACGTGGGGCCCCTACAAGTCGATAGCAGGGATTGGCTGGCCAGATCAGATGACCTGGGAATATAAGAATCTGGTCCCGCGCTGCTCGCGTCAGACGCCGCCTGCATGAGATTAGGGATAGAGCTGCTGTCTGTCAGGGAGAGTGTTAGGGCCTCAATTTAGATGTTGGTTAGGCAGGAATCACCCACAAAGAACCCAACAGCCCTTCTAAGGGCTACAAGCACTTTTGTTTTTTTGGTCTCCTCCTGGCTGCTGGCTGGGACTTGTAGTGCAGCTACCGCAATCTTGGCTGCACACTGTTAGGGCGTGAAATTAGAATGTGGTTAGGCAGGAATCATCCACAAAGAACCCAACAACCCTTCTAAGGGCTACAAGCACCTTTTTTTTTCGGTCTCCTCCTGGCTGCTGGCTGGGACTTGTAGTGCAGCTACCGCCATCTTGGCTGCACGCTGTGCACAGCGACTGGTGGTAGAAGGGACAGCACGTGGTCCACACAGACCCAAATGAAATTGCCCAAAGTCCTCTCAGTACTCATTTTTGCTGCTGTTGGTGCTGCTGCTGTACCTTGGCTTGCTGGGCTCTGTAGTGCAGTCTAGGGAATACGTTTTTTTTTACCATTTCTATACACTACAGTCCAGCAGTGCAGTGAACAATTCTGTAGTGTGCTGTACAGTAGCGTCACTCTATAAAATAAGTTTTTTCTCAGTTATATGTACTACAGTCCAGTGAAAAATGGAGTGGTTTGCGGTAAAATAGCCGCCATTTAAAAACTACGTTTTTTCTCAGTTATATGTACTACAGTCCAGTGAAAAATGGAGTGTTTTGCGGTAAAATAGCCACCATTTAAAGACTATGTTTTTTTCTCATTTATATGTACTACAGTCCAGTGAACAATTCTGTAGTGTGCTGTACAGCAGCGTCAGTCTATAAAATACGTTTTTTCTCAGTTATATGTACTCCAGTCCAGTGAACAATTATGTAGTGTACTGTACAGTAGCGTCAGTCTAGGGAATACGTTATTTCTCAGTTATATGTACTCCAGTCCAGTGAACAGTTATGTAGTGTACTGTACAGTAGCGTCAGTCTAGGGAATACGTTTTTTCTCTCTGTTATGTATACTACAGTGCAGTGAAAAATTATTTAGTGTGCTGTACAGTAGCGCCAGTCTAGGGAATACGTTTTTTCTCTTAGTCATGTATACTACAGTGCAGTGAACAATTCTGTAGTGTGCTGTACAGTAGCGTCACTCTATAAAATAAGTTTTTTCTCAGTTATATGTACTACAGTCCAGTGAAAAATGGAGTGGTTTGCGGTAAAATAGCCGCCATTTAAAAACTACGTTTTTTCTCAGTTATATGTACTACAGTCCAGTGAAAAATGGAGTGTTTTGCGGTAAAATAGCCACCATTTAAAGACTATGTTTTTTTCTCATTTATATGTACTACAGTCCAGTGAACAATTCTGTAGTGTGCTGTACAGCAACGTCAGTCTATAAAATACGTTTTTTCTCAGTTATATGTACTCCAGTCCAGTGAACAATTATGCAGTGTACTGTACAGTAGCGTCAGTCTAGGGAATACGTTGTTTCTCTCAGTTATATATCCTACAGTCCAGTGAACAATTATTTAGTGTGCTGTACAGTAGCGTCGGTCTAGGGAATACGTTTTTTCTCTCAGTTATGTATACTACAGTGCAGTGAACAATTCTGTAGTGTGCTGTATTCTCTCAGTTATATGTATTACTGTCCAGTGAAAACTGGAGTGCTTTGTGGTAAAATAGCCACCATTTAAAGACTTCGTTTCTTTTTCATTTATATATACTACAGTCCAGTGAACAATTCTGTAGTGTGCTGTGCAGTAGCGTCACTCTATAAAATACATTTTTTTTTTCAGTTATATGTACTACAGTCCAGTGAAAAATGGAGTGGTTTGCGGTAAAATAGCCGCCATTTAAAGACTACGTTTTTTCTCAGTTATATGTACTACAGTCCAGTGAAAAATGTAGTGGTTTGCGGTAGAATAGCCGCCATTTAAAGACTACGTTTTTTTCTCATTTATATATATTACAGTCCAGTGAACAATTCTGTAGTGTGCTGTACAGTAGCGTCACCCTATTAAATACGTTTTTTTTTCAGTTATATGTACTACAGTCCAGTGAAAAATGGAGTGGTTTGCGGTAGAATAGCCGCCATTTAAAGACTACGTTTTTTTTCTCATTTATATATACTACAGTCCAGTGAACAATTCTGTAGTGTGCTGTACAGTAGCGTCACTCTATAAAATACGTTTTTTCTCAGTTATATGTACTCCAGTCCAGTGAACAATTATGTAGTTTACTGTACAGTAGCGTCAGTGTATAAAATACGTATTTTCTCTCAGTTATATGTACTACAGTCCAGTGACAAATGGAGTGGTTTGCGGTAAAATACCCGGTAATTTAAAGACTACGTTTTTTTCTCAGTTATATGTACTACAGTCCAGTGAAAAATGAAGTGGTTTGCGGTAAAATAGCTGCCGTTTAAAGACTACGTTTTTTTCTCATTTATATGTACTACAGTCCAGTGAACAATTCTCTAGTGTGCTGCACAGCAGCGTCAGTCTATAAAATACGTATTTTCTCTCAGTTATATGTATTACAGTCCAGTGAAAAATGGAGTGCTTTGCGGTAAAATAGCCGCCATTTAAAGACTACGTTTTTTCTCAGTTATATATACTACAGTGCAGTGAACAATTCTGTTGTGTGCGGTATAGTAGCCGCACTCTAGTGTTGACACCAACAAGTGACCAAGTTAGTTGAGGTAGCAGGTGAAGCACATAAAATTTTACACTTACACAGCATGGTGGTGAACCCAGAGTGACCAAGTTACACTCAGGTAGCTGGTGAAGCGCATAAAATTTTACACTGACACAGCATGGCGGTGAACCCAGAGTGACCAAGTTACACTCAGGTAGCAGGTGAAGCACATAAAATTTTACACTGACACAGCATGGTGGTGAACCCAGAGTGACCAAGTTACACTCAGGTAGCAGGTGAAGCACATAAAATTTTACCCTGACACAGCATGGCGGTGACACCACCAATGCCTTGGTCAGACTGACATTGCAGTCAAATGGCTGTAGGTGAGCCTCCCAAAAATTGTTTAGGAGTGTCTGTAGTTGACCCTCCTGTAAAATAGTTTTTGAGTGTCTGTAGTTGACCCTCCTGAAAAATTGTTTTTGAGTGTCTGTAGTTGACGCTCCTAAAAAAATTATTGGAGAGAGGGCCTGTAGGTGGCCCTCCGTAAACATTGTTTGTAAAGAGCGCCAGTTGGCCCTCAGAAACATTGCCTGTTGGCTCTACGTTTGTGTTCGAAGAGGAGGAGGAGAGGATACATAAAGAATCTTCATGTTGAGCTGCTTTCCCCCAGTGGAGATTTGCATTCCGGTGAAATCCAGGCTTTATTCATTTCAATAATCGTCAGCCTGTCAGCGCTGTCAGTTGACAGGCGTGTACGCTTATCAGTGAGGATGCCACCAGCTGCACTGAAGACCCGCTATGACAACACGCTAGCGGCAGGGCAGGCCAGCACCTCCAAGGCATTCAGCGCCAGTTCGGGCAACGTGTCCAGCTTTGCAACCCAGTAGTTGTATGGAGCAGAGTGATCACTCAGGATGTTGGTATGGTCATCTAGGTACTCCCTCACCATCTTTCTGAACAGCTCCCCCCTACTGGGGGACGGCTGACATAGCCTTGCTGGGGTGCCATAAAACTGGCAAAGGCCTTGGAGAGTGTTCCCCTGCCAGTGCTTGACAAGCTGCCTGCTCCCCTCCTCTCCCCCGCTAGTTGGCTCACAGAACTACGTCCTCTGCCGCTAGCGGTGTCAGATGGGAAGGATAGTTTCAGCTTGTGCACTAGGGACGGTTGATATTGATTCACTCTCATACTCCTTTCCTCTACAGGAATGAGAGTGGAAAAGTTCTGCTTGTACCGGGGGTCCAGGAGGGTGAACACCCAGTAATCGGTGTTGTAAAAAATGCTTCTAATGCGTGGGTCACGGGAAAGGCAGCCTAACATGAAGTCAGCCATGTGCGCCAGAGTCCCAACACGCAAGAATTCCCTGTCCTCAATAGGCTGACTCTCCATTTCCTCCTCCTCCAACTCCTCCTCTTCAGCCCATACGCGCTCAACAGATAAGAAGGAATGAGCATTGGTAACCTCTTCAGTCTCGCCAACATTCTCCTCCTCCTCATCCTCCTCCTCCTCCTCCTCCAATATGCGCTGAGAATCAGACCTGAGGGTGCTCTGGCTATCAAGCAACGTATCTTCTTCCCCCATCTCCTGTGACAAGCGCAAAGCCTCTGACTTTATGCTGAGCAGTGAGTTTTTCAGCAGACAAAGTAGCGGGATGGTGATGCTGATAATGGCGGCATCGCCGCTGACCATCTGTGTTGACTCCTCAAAGTTGCTTAACACCTGACAGATATCAGACATCCACGTCCACTCCTCATTGTAGACTTGAGGAAGCTGACTAACCTGACTACCAGTTCTTATGGAAGTTGTCATCTGGCAGTCTACAATCGCTCTGCGCTGCTGGTAAACCCTGGCTAACATGTGTAATGTGGAATTCCATCGCGTGGGCACGTCGCACAACAGTCGGTGAGCTGTCAGTTGTAAGCGCCGTTGCACTGCCCTGAGAGTGGCAGCATCTGTGGTTGACTTGCGGAAATGCGCCCAGATGCGTCGCACCTTGGTGAGCAAATCAGACAAATTGGGGTAGGTCTTGAGGAACCGCTGAACCACAAGATTGAACACGTGGGCCAGGCAGTTTTTATATGCAGTGTTTATATGGGTTATTGACTTTGGGAAATAGTATTGGTGTATAAGGCACATGGTGAGCCTGCCGAGTTGCAGAGCCGCCACCAGTTACGCCCGTTGTCACACACAACCATG
>ONZH01025067.1:0-28316 GCA_900303285.1 Rhinella marina | reverse complement strand
GTATATGGGAAAGTTGTTATACCTGACAAGTTAGAAACATATAAAGAACAAAAAAATAACTCGGACAACCCCTTTAATATATTTAATATGATCAAAAATAAAAAATAAATGTAGGTATTACTACTACTAATATTGTTATTAGCAAAACTAGAAATTGGGAGGAAGAGTTAGGGAATAGCAATGGTTTATAGTCAGATGGTAGCAGATTTTTATTTACGGTAAATTTTACTCCGATCAACTGGTTACACATTATAGAATTAAAGGTTTCAAGTGAATGTCCACAATGCCAACATAAGGGCGCCACTCTAATCCATTTGGCCCAAATGTTTCCATACTGGCGTGGGATGGTGGAGCGTCTGTTAGGGGCATACTCGGTTGGGTTGATTATAGACCCATTTGTTTTCATCCTTTGAGATGTCTGTAGTCTGATTCATTTTTTGCTAAACGGGCAGTTGTAAAGTTGTTGATGCTGGCACATGTTGTACTGCTTTAAAGTTGGTCGTCCCAGAATGTACCGCTATATATTCAGTTTGGAAACAAAAATTACAAATGTTACTGTATGAGAAAGCAATATGTTCTAAGGAAGGAAAACAGATAATTTCTTTGTGTTGTGGGAAGGTTGGACTATTACATACAGTATCCAAGAACAGTAATTACGTTGGGCATAGTATTTCCCTATTTTCCTTTTCTCTCAACAGTTGCCAACACAGAAGGTTTGCGGAAATCGGGTTTTTGTATTTGTGATATATCATTTTGTATGATACACTGTTTTTGTATTTATTAGAGGGAGAAATAAATAATCTTATAAAAAAAGAAAAAACTAGGGACTAAATAAAAAAAAATACTATGCTTTACCCTTGCATAAAAAAATACAAAAAACACTAGTAGCACTTAGTAATGTTGAAAGGGTTCTCCAAGCTACAGATATTGATGACCTACGGCAGTGATGGCTAACCTCCAGAACTCCAGCTGAGGTGAAACTACAACTCCCAGCATGCTCCATTCAGCCAAGCAGTGTACATCTTGGGTGTTGTAGTTTTACCACAGCTGGAGTGACGGAGGTTAGCCATCACAGACTTACGGTATTCTCTGGTGGCATCTACTTTCCCTGAATTTATTTGAGGCTGTTGAGGATTCCTTATAGAGCAGGGTCCCATCTAAAGGATGTGACTTTGCCGTGGTGGATGGGAGCAAATTATTTTGATCCAAATGTATTTACTAAGTGTATTATATTAATTTAGAAAGTGAATATATAATTGATATATTCAATGTATGCAGAGTGCTGTTACACAGTGTGTGTTGTGACACAACAGCCATAGATGACATCACAAGATCTCCACTGCCCACTTGAGTGCTATTGGTGTGTCTACTATTGTACGAACCACTGATGCTGTTTTTGTTAACATCCGGTGAGAACTTACTAGGAAGGGGGCACCAAGAGGAAAAACACCAGACAGAGGGAGGAATATCAAAAACCACAACCTATCCAACATGTTTGTGATCTCATTGAAGGAACAGTCTGGTCATCCCACAGAGGGGGATCAGAGGGAGACCAAATGAGACTAGTTTCACACTAGCATTAAAACCATCCAGCAGGTTGCTCCAACAGAGAAACAATCTGCCAGAGTTCATCTTATCCAGCATTGCCAGAAATTACTGTTTTGAACGAATGCTTCGATTTGGATTTCAGGTAGAATTTGATTTGCCGCAAAGCCAAATTTCCTCGTGCTTCGTGCTAACTAATCAATTTTCCCTGAATGGCTGTAAAAAATAAAAAAAATCGTACTTACCTCTTTGAGCGTGAAGAGCTGGCGGCCTCCATCTTGATTGAAGATCCCACACAAAATCCCTTGCGTGCTGACGTATGACATCACCACACTGGCTGATATAATGACATCTTCATGGCTGGGCAAGATTTTACACTGGATCTTCAATCAAGATGGTGGCAGCTGGCTCTCTTCGCAATCAAAATGGATGAGAGTAAGTATGATTTTATCTATTTATTTGATATTATTTGCTATGAACACGGCATCTAAGGGGTACAATGATGGGGGGGTGGCGCCATCGCTGTTCCCCGTCATTGCACCCACTACTTATAAAGAATTACACTTTGTGACGAAGAAATTCGGCACAAAGCTAATTTTTTTGTGAAATTCGGCAAAGCAGCCGAATGGAATTTTTCAATACTTCGCTCATCTCTACCACAAACGTCTGGAACAGTGCCAGACCCCAATGACTATAATGAGACCCGACGCAGATAGAGCCTTTTTCTGACATCAGTACCAGGGTTCGACCAGATCCCTGCCGGGTCCCATTATAGTCAATGGGCCCAGGCAGGGGAAGGCAGTATCTGGCTATGCTGGATGGATGGATTCAATCTACGCAGGAACAGGTTTTAATGCTAGTGTGAAACTAGCCTTAGACATGGGAACCAAAAACTATCTAACATTGATGCATATTCGTTTGAATGGGGTATTTATCTTAGAAAAGTGATGGCATATTGCTAGGATATGGTATCCATTGTTGATAAGTAGGGGTCTGACCTATAGGACTCCAGCCAATCCTTAGAATGAAGGTGCTGTGGGGCTGTTGTAGCTCTGCATTCCCTTCATCGGGACACAGCTCTATTTAAATGAATGGGGTCAACTGCAGCTTCCTACTCAGAGGGGTGGTGGGAGTCCTGCTGCACACAGAAAACACCAGAGCGGCAGCCTCTTCATTCTCAGTATAGGTAGGAATATCAGAGCTTGGACCCCCCACCGACTATAAAATGATGGCATTTTTCCTACCTATATGCCATCACTTTCTGAGATGAAAATACCCCTCTAACCTTTTAAAATATCTTCACTCTGAGAGGCTGCAAATTGATGTCTTCACATCTATGAAGGATTAAGTATTCTTTTTCTTTGCGGTCGGTCCAATTGCGTTATTCTGCAATCAAAACATCACAAACTCGAAGAAAAACAAAAAGATGCCAAATAACTTGATATAAATCTGTCTCCACGGGACTTCACTGTGAAGGGTTACCTTTAGAAGATGGAATCCAAAATGGATTATCCGAGAGAACAGTGCCGACAAGTCCGAATGATATTTTTCCTGACACAACAGGCAGCGCTCGTATACAGTGCACACATAAATTAACTTCCATGGCAGCCAGCCCTTTGTCATTGCCAAGGAGATAAATGATATTCCATCAAATTAGATGAATTACTGTACCTTGGAGTAAAATTCCACACGAAGGGTTTGAGAGTAGGAGCTTAGATCTTGGGGTCCGAATAAGGTCTCTTTGGCTTAGGTAGAAACAGAGAACAACACTGAGGTGTCTGGGTATCGGGAAAATCATTTCTCATCATTGTTATTAAGCTGAGACTGAAAGTTTAAAACCCAACAGGAAAATAGATACAATAGGAAGCTTGACGCTCGACTGTGCCAGGAACAGTAGTTGGCACCATTTACTTGACCCGGTGCTGTGGGAAAAGCCAGTGAAAGGGATAGAGAACTGAATAATGTGCTGCTGACCCTTCATTCTCAGGACTGGTGGGTATCCCAGAGGTCAGACCGGTGGATATAGATTTTGAATTTATGTCTCAGTTAAATATATTTGGACACAAAACTACGGTAGGTTGTCTTGCGTGCATTTTAACTCTTTAGTGACTTAACTAATTTTAACCTTAAGTACCAGTAACATTTTTCCCCTCTTTGTTCCAACTTTTTTTTTATTTTTCCTTCAGTGTAGCTGTAAGAGAATTTTTATTTGCAGGATGAGTTGTAGTTTTTATTGGAATGATTTTGGGATACCTATAGTGTATAGTGTAGTGTATTCGTCTAGTTCGGTCAAGAAATTCAGTTCAGACAGAAATCGATTTTACCTAATTCGAAAGTGCATAAAATGCCTGAAAAATCTCTCAATATAAAAAGTTAAAGGGGTTATCTGACCCCCCATATGCCCGGGCCCCTCACACACTATGTACTTACCTCTCTCCCCTGGTCCACGCATGGCTGCCGCTGCTTCTCCCCCTGTCGGAGGGGGGGGCACCCAGTGGCAGGCAGTGAAGGGGATGAGCCTCCCTAGCGTCACCTGCAATGCTAGGGAGGCTCGTCCCTATCGCCGCCTGCCCCCCCCCCCCATGACAACGGAAGTGCAGGATCCAGGAGCGATGTAGGTGCCAGGGAGAGAGGTAAGTACATTGTGTGTGAGGGGTCGGGCATATGGGGGGGCATAATGTTGAAACTCATACAGGGATGGGAGCAAGGTCTGTGATCTTACTTCACTTCCTTCACCCTGCCTGCTCATCTCATTCCAACCATCCAGCTATAAGTCTATGCAGCCCTCAGCTCAACCTTCTCAAATTCAACCTAGATTGTGATGAGAGCCATGATCCTTGGCTTTAAAACAAGACAAAGGTTGTGGTTCTATCGTCAATCTAACTTGAAGTACCGTAGTCTGAATGACTTGTGCTCAGTAGCTCAGAGCAGTCACCCAGTTCAATGTATTGCACGATTGATGACGTGGTACACATTGGGGGAGTTACTTCGCTGAAACCCTATATGTGATGCATGTGTTGCAATGTTATCCATCACAGATAAGAAAGGGGAATCACAAGCACATGATCACAACTTAAATAACATTTAGGATGTCCTTTTATTAAGGCTCATGCACATGATCGTATCTGTGTTGTGGTCTGCAAACCACACATCTTTAAAACCTGGATCCCGGCCATGTGCATGCCTCTATTCAAACCCCTGTAGAAATGTCCTACCCTGGTCCACAAAATGGACAAAAATAGGACATATTATATATTTTTTGTGGGGCCTCGGAACCGACACTTGGTCCTGGACAGCATGTAGTGTGCTCTCTGAATCCTTTGCAGCCCTATATAGAAATAAGGGGATCCAATCTGCAAAAAATGTGGTTTAGATGCCGACCAAAAAATACGGTTTTGTGCATGAGCCCTAATGTAAGTAAATGTAAACTTGAATGCATATGTTCACTAAGAACAATGGAAAGAAAAACAAATGGAAGACAACTTTAATTTTATTATCCATAACTCAAGGGAGTTAATCTTATGATTAATGTCAAAAACGAAAAATAAGACATCACAATCCTCTTTGTGCCTCATATGGATCCCGAGATCTCCCCTTTCATTGCTCAAATTGTTTTTGCTAGATTATTTCAAGCTGACAGCTCGGGGGGCGTGTGTCCATTCTCAGGCGGTATGACCTTTATCAGGGGCATGAGGCAGTTCAAGGATGGAACTGAGCATGTGCGACCACCTCAGCAATTTTAATTTCAAAAGTAGTTAGACTCCGGTGCTTCTTTAAAGATGTAGAATATTTATTTGTGGGATAACCCCTTTTAGGGCTGTCTCTTTGGCATACTTTGAGCTTTAAAGAGTTGCAATTTATGGACGAAAAATGTAAAAAAAAGCTGCTGACTGCATTAGAAAAAAAATCACTTTTTACACCATACATGTCAATAGTTGAAAAAGTAGGCATTCTGTGCAGGCTTGGACTGGCCCACAGGGGTACAGGTGAATCCCCCGGTGGGCCCCAGAGCAAGGTGGGCCCCTAGTCTCCCACCCCCTGCACAAGTGGCACATAACACATTAGACTTACTGCACTACATATAGATATTCCATGTACAACACCTCAACCAGCCTTTGTTCATACAAAAAAGTTGATATATTATTACAGAAACTCCCCAGTTTATTATTATAGACGCGATCAGAGCTGAGATGACTTCTAGGTATAGAGGAAAGCCACCAGTGTCCTCTTCTCCCCAGGACCTGCCTTCTCAAAGTTGCTGCAGGGACCCCCATAATCAATCATCTGGTAGCATCTTGCTGCTATGTGACCAGGTAATATTTGAATCTATCCAAACGGTGGTCCCCCAAAATAAATTTTACTGGTGGGCCCTAGGCATCCCAGTCCGACACTGATTCTGTGTATGGAATAGAGTCAAACGTTTAGACAGATTTACTAGTACTAAAGCCAGAAAATGGCTGAAATCCTGGCAGGTAGATTTCAATTTTTTACTTCAGGAGTGTCCAAAATCTGCCAAATTAAAAGACTTGAGGCTTTTCATAATTTGGTTGCATTTCACACCAACAATCTTCTATTTAGATTGGTGTATGAAATGTAAGCCTAACAAATATTTTCCTAGAGAAATAGGGATTTTCTCTAAAGTTGTGTAGAAATTAATCCACATTAAATGTTGGTTCTACAGTATTTAGATATTCATTTTAAATGCTGCTCTGATATCTATAACACATTGACTTACATATTCATTCTGCCTCTTCACATAGGTTGGTGGTTCGACGCCTGTGGTCCTTCTAATCTTAATGGAATGTATTACACCGCTGGTCAAAATCATGGGAAGTTGAATGGCATAAAGTGGCATTATTTCAAAGGTCCAAGTTACTCATTACGCTCAACAACGATGATGATTCGACCATTGGACTTCTAATCCAGAAGAGCAGGACAATGACATACAGATATCAATGGGAAGTTTCTCTTTTCAGTTGAATTACCAATGTAAGATGAGACTTAGGTATATCCAGAACTCGGAGCCGTTTAGTATGGATTGCTGATCTCAGATTGCTAGCAGGACTTCGCCACTGGAGGTGCTGGGATTTCAGCTAAAGGCTCGAACCTTGGTTGACCCATTATGGACGTGTTCTTCATGATCACCATCATCAATATTTTCATCAATTTATCTGAGAAATTGGCATAAGCAATTATGTAATAAGTATATTGCATGGACCAGACAATTTCATGGATTTAAAGACTCTATACCAATAATCAAAATGATGTGGAGTAGCAATAAAAGAATGCACAAAGGAACATTCTGGATTTTACTATGGAAACCATCTACATCATCAGGAAGTGTAACTGTACATCTAGTGGCTCAATTTTATTTCAATTTAAAATGTACCATTTTCATTATTGTTTCAGGTGCTAGAGAACCAATGAGCAGTCTAAAAAGAACCATCTGACAACTTAGAGGATTTATCTCTAGCCTCCTGGAAACCCACAAATTACTCAATGTGATATCACAGCACGTTGTGTCAAAATAACATCTGCTACATCTGTCTAGGTTACAAGAAAACCTGAAGTATACATGTATAACTTCCCTCACGGATTGTGTCCAACACATACTCTCGAAAAGGGAAACGGCACCATCTTGCAACTTTAACATTTACAGTATCTACTAAAAAAACAATCGAAACAACCTAATATTTCTATAGTTTACGTATACTTTTACATCACAAAATTTAGTTACACATATTTTCTTAGCACAAATATTAAGCTGAAATGATAATTCTCAATTCTCCTTAAACCAACCAGCAGTATTATGGTACTGGCAAGGGTTATAATGGTACGCAAAGTAAACTCAGTGTAAAGACATGTTTTATCCTCTAGTGTTTTCATAGCTTTGTTTGCTATTATTAAGCCTTAGTATCCATGTATGAAGTATGGGTTTTATGATGTATTTTATGCATATTTTAGGTACAGATACAAACAAATGTGACATTCAAAAACAGCATTTTCTGAACGTATGCATCTTATGTACTAAAGGGTTTTTATTTTCAACATCTACACAATAAATTAAGAAATTTTTTTGTTATAGGGATTTTTTTTTTAATTTTTAAGAATCATCCAGTTACCTATAGTGTAAGTCATTACGTATAATGTGTAGCTCTAAAATAGTGTGCAGTCCATTAAAACTCCATAGTGACTCACTAAAAAAAAAACAATCTATAGGATGCTAATAGTATTCAGGGATCATTGGAACTTTTAAAAGGGTTGTCTCACCTGAGACATTGGTGGCAATATTGATAGGATATGTGACCAATGTCAGATAGATGCAGGTTTCCACCTCTGGTATCTGCACCTATCTCTAGAACGTAGCACCTAAAGTGAAGGAGAGCACCCAGCGCAAGCGTAGCCACAACTCCATTCACTTCTATGGATCTACTGGAAGTAGCCGAGCCAGAATCCGACTATTTTCTACGTTCCCATAGAAGCGTATGTGTGGTGCACTCTTGCTCACTTTGGGGTGCTCCATTCTAGAGATAGGTACAGGTCCCAGAGGTGGCACCCACACCTATCTGACATCGGTGGCATATTGTAGAGACAACCCCTTAATGCCTCATCCCTGATGCCTAGTAATGAACATAAAATGCTGGGAACATCAATTTTGAGTAAAATTTGCATAAATCTAGACCCATTCGGTGTCCACATCCCGGAATAGCCCCATAAAAAATGGTTATGTTCATTACAGTGCTTCCAAGCCTAACTGACTGAAAGGCAGCGCATGATCACAGCAACGTGACCTGAAAATAGGAATCTTTTGAAGTGGAATTGGAGCTTGGTATCTGAAAAATGGATATTGAGTTATGGAGCTCATTGCATATTGTGTTGCAAAGCTCCCCCTAGTGGTGGCTGCAGGCAGCCAGACTATTTTATTGAAAGGAGTTGTCTGGGCAATAAAACTACTCTGAAAAAACTCAGAATGCTGTAAAAAAAATTGCAAAAAGTCATATTCACCTAACCAATTCATTATTGTTCCTGTTCCAAAGTTCCCCAGTGCTCCTGCCAATCTTTACTTCCTGGTGCCAAATAACCACTCAGCCAATCACTGGCTGCAGCAATGACCCACCTCAAGCAGTGACCAGCTGGTTGGTCAGGTCCTATGTGTTGAGAGGTACCAGGTAATAGAGATTGGCAAAATGCCAGGGAGCATTGGAGCTTCAGGGTGTCAGGTATTTTTTAAAAGATTTTTTTTTTGCCTTTTGGGTCTTTTCTAAATTTTTATTACCTGGACAAGCCCTTTAACTCTGTCTATGAAGCGAATTTGCATCACAAAACTAGACGTCTGACTGCTATAATGATGAATTAAAACATTAATATTCCACAGACCCTGGACCTAAGATGGATCTCAGGTTATAAGGTGGGCACTCATCGTCATTTTAGAATATATGTATTGTACTTTAGGCACATCTCCAAAAGGGAAAATGGTTTTTGTGGAGAACCAAATCTGATGTATTTTGTATATACATCTGTATACCGTCCATTACTGGTAATGATTTGTATGGAAATGTTTTTGGTAAATTGTGGTACTACAAAATGGTTGTTTTTTCTTCTTTTATATTGTACTTTAAATGTTGGGGAAATTGTCCACGGCTACGTATTGTGAACTGAACATGCATAAGGAGGGTCAATGTTCCATTACTTTCTGTTTATGGTGCCCGGCAGGTACGGGAAGATGAATGTCGGCAAGAAGAATGAATAATCCTTATAGAAACCAATATTTTAAATATATAATGTACGTGTTCAGTGTGTGTTGTGTTTGTATGGGCAGACAAACCAAATACTGTCTATACGTGTGTAATATTAGGCTTAACATAAATGTCCATTATTAGAATTTTGTTTATTCTTTAGACCTGTTTCACACTTTCGTTGTTGTTTTCCAGCATTGAGATCCGGCATCTCAAAACCGGAAAAAAAAATGTTTCAGTTTAGTCCTCATGCATTCGGAATGGAAAGAGATCCGTTCAGGATGCATCAGGATGTCTTCTGTTCCGTCAGCGTTCCATTTTGTGACCAGACGCAAAACCACTGCAAGCTTCTGTTTTGTGTCCGGACATAAAAACGGAAAAAAATGTATCTGTCACTAAAAATAATGTAAGTCAATGGTGACATCCTTTTTTTAAGGATCAGAAAAAAGAATCAGTCAACCGTCGACTTTCAATGTATTTAGTGACCGATCAGTTTTTTTCCATTTTGATTATACACAACTGCATCCTAACAAAAAGGATGCGTCCTGATGTGCAAAATCAAAATGGATCCGTTTAATTCCTGTATTGAGATCCTCTGCCGGATTTCAATACCAGAATTAACAAAGCAAGTAAAACAGGCCTAAGGCTGCTTTCACACAGTCAGTGTTTGATCAGTGGTTGTGAGCTGCAGGTCAAAAACACATAATCTCTGTGTAGGCTCTGCTCCTGAGTTTGGCTAGCACAGACCACAGACTGTATGAAAGTGGCCATAATTGGTTCATTTCTTAATATAATATAATATTAATTGGTTAATTTCTTAATATACCTTTATCATTGCTGGAGCTTTGTGTTCTAAACACAGATCTCCAAATTCCCTGATTGGACATAGACTGACATAATATATTTTTTTGCTACTTACAGCCACCACTAGAGGGAGCCAAGGAAGTTATTACATACTGTTTCACAACTAAGTTTAATGAATAAACAGTATTCAGTTTGCTGCTTAGCTCCCTCTAGTGGTGGCAGCCAGAATTCCGGAGATTTCGTGCTTTTTATCAGGAAATCAGAGCACAGACTGCTATAGATATATTAAGAAATATGTCACTCCAGGCCTATTAAGAATAAATTGTGTTCAATGGTGTTCATTTACTTTAAAAGCTAATGCTTAGCTAATATAGAAGTGAGTCCCCAACACATCCACAGGCCCTCTAAGGCCTCTTTCACACAAGCGTGATGGATTAGGTCCGGATGCGTTCAGGGTGCATTCAGGGAAACTCGCACCATTTTGCAAGCAAGTTCAGTCAGTTTTGTCTGCGATTGCATTTAGTTGTTCAGTTTTTTTTGCATGGGTGCGCGTTTTGATGCATTTTTCACGCGCATGATAAAAAACTGAAGGTTTACAAACAACATCTCTTAGCAACCATCAGTGAAAAACGCACTGCATCCGCACTTGCTTCAGGATGCAATGTGTTTTTCACTGAAGCCCCATTCACTTCTATGGGGCCAGGGCTATGTGAACAATGCAGAATATAGAACATGCTGCGTCTTTCACGCAGCTTGTATTACACCTGCCAATTTTTCGTCAGATGATCATTAATGAGCGCTCGTATGAACGTTTGTTAGCAATCATCTTGCAGTGTAATATTGCTGTACATTGTGCAGCGGCTGTACTTGGTATAGTGCTCGGCCCCATTCACTTGAATTTGGCTGAGCTGCTCCTAGGCCACGTGTCCGATGAATGTGACGTCACTGGCCTAGGAAAAGCTAAAAGAAGGCCACAGCGCTCACAGGAACGCCGGTGCCTTCTCAAACAGCTGATCGGCGGGGGTCCCAGGTGTCGGACCCCCACCGATCAGATACTGATGACCTATTCTGAGGATAGGTCATCAGTAGTAAAATCCCGGAAAACCCCTTTAAGTCTGTGAATCTGTCTGGCTGTGGATGATAACGTGTCTATTGACAGCAATGTCTGAGCAGATGTTTTGTACTGTAATACCTTGTTCTCCCTGCAGGGGGGCTGTATATGCAGTGACTTCTCCCGTTTCAGAATAAATACAGCAGGAAAGTTCTAGCATTGGACAAAAGCGATTTCCACCAAGCAGAATGTGATATTAATGGTGGGAGTATGGAACACGCGGAGAAACTTCTAATGTGTACTATGTAATCAGCAGTATAAAGTCTATTGTCAAAAAAAGTTTGGATTTGTTTTATACTTTTCTGTTTGATAAAAATCGACAGTTTAAAAAAAATATTCACAAATATAATAATGTGTGCTCCAATATTTTTCAAGAAGTGATTTGAAATAAGATGTCTTATGTTAGGGTACCCTGAACAGAGTAAGCGCCTATGTATTATCTACAAATCCTGGCCCTCAGGGACCAATCACAAAAGTTGACATACAAAAGAGGCAGACCACATGGCTACTGGGGGGGGCTGCCCAGACCTGAATGCTTCCGTCGCCTTTGCTGCAGGATGATGAGGACCTGTGTAGGACTTTGAGGAACTGGGAAAACAAAGAAGCGAAGACAAAGAAGAAAACTAATACCTTGATTCCTGGAGTAGAATCCCATTTGGCCAAATCTATTGTACAAGGAATGTAACCGGCGTCTGGCAGACCCTATTGGCTTGCTGTATGCTGCAGTCAGTGGAGTGCATTAGGAGTCATTTAGATCTAACGTGGCTTCTATAATAAACCCTCACAATATGGACATCTTTATCCATAGCAGCATAGTTCTGATTGATCACTGATTCGCCATGGACAACAAGCCATGTTTCCTGATAGTTTCCTGGTGTGCATTATTAATATAACCAATGGCAATATAACCGCCATATATCCGCTGTCTATAATTTCATGCTTCATCTTCATATTTTAAAGGGGTATTCCCATCTCAGATAATTGGGATATATCGCTAGGATATGCCCCCATTCTCTGATAGATGCGGGTCTCACCTCTGGAACCTGCACCTACAGCGAGAACGGAGCAGAGAAATTAATGGAGGTTGCACTGCGCATGCGCAGCCGCCCTCCATTCTTCTCAACGGGGCCCCCGAACAAAGCCGAGCGCTGGCTCAGCTATTTCCGTCTGCCCCATAGAATGAATGGGAGCTGGGGCTGCAGTTATCTCTTTTATTTCATGTATACCCAGCATTCACATCTATACTCCATTCATTTGGCATTTGTTTGCGCTTGTTAAGATTTATACTTCACACTTTTCTGCACACATTTATATTAATTTAAAGGGGAGGACATGGCCTAATAGGAAAATGTGTATGGCAGGCCCAGGGGTCTTTCTTAAATCCCTGGCTGCTGTAAAAACATCAGTGCCCTGTGATCACATTGCAGAGGGGCGATAGGTGAATGAGGGGCCTCCCTCCATCAGTCAAACACGTCAGATGCCGAGGTTGCAATTTCCTGGAGCATCTAAGGGTTTAACATGATCGAAGACCAACTTTATTGGTCTCTCATCGTTCCCAATACCTAACACCTTTGTCATCAGAAGTCCAGCGCAAAGAGTGCAGCAAGCTTTTTCTGAAGCGCTGCTGTAAAAAGGCAGCACATCAGAATAAGTCCCCAGCAGTTGTTAATGGGTTAAATTTTGTGGGGATTGAAGCCAAATCTGTATCAGGGCCTATTCTTGTCTTGCAGACTTTTTGGTCCTCTCAAGCACCAGGTTCTAACTCTATATTTATTCATGCCTGAACATATTTACAGCGGAAATCCCAAAATTGTGTGCTATTTATTTCTCAATATATCTAAAAGAAGTGAGTTCTTTGATCCAGAGCCCCAAATCCTCTGCATTATACAATTCTGTCTGCCTGTAGCCACCACTAGAGGGAGCATTCTGCATACAGATGTACAGTGAACTCAATAACAGACCAGAATACAATAAGCTTATATGCTCCCTCTAGTGGCAGCTTCTGGTACTCAGAGTTATCATTCAACTATATGTATGCAGTGGAATTGGAACTCTGGGTCAGAAAACTGGAGCTGTAAATGCTGTAAAAAGATATTACAACTTAAAGTGGACATTCACTCTAAGGTCCAAACAATTTGTATTCAGTGCACATAGGAAAAAGAAGCCTCCAGCATCTGTAAGTTAACTCTCTGTTTAAGGTGTCACTCAAAAGTGATGATGGGACTGCTTTTCTTGCGGACAGTCCATGGAAGAAACATTGACTCTGCGACATGTTAACCTCCGTGCTTTGTTGCGTAGTCTTTTACTTCTATATAATAATGTCGTTCTTTGGAAAGCCTTGACGTTTTCATCCAACTGATGCTAAAGATTTGTAAGTCTTATTGTTGTTCTCCCCATGACAACCATTGATGAGAGTGCCCAGTGACTCTTCTACTCTCTGTCTTGTAAATGTCTTTCACTTCAGTTTCGTCTGCAGTAGGCGAGTCCATGATAGCCTTTTCTTGCAATTAATTGTCATTTTATGTTCCCAGGATCTTCATCTGCATGAGCCCCGAATTCATTATGGGCCACACAATTCACAGCTTGAAAGGGTACAAATTCCTCACCGCTTTGCTGACTAATCCATCAGTGCAGATGAGCATCGTTCATGTCATTCATTTTAGACCTTGAGCAGTAGTTGTAGGTACCGGTAAGCTGTAGAAAATGTACCCATCATGTCTCAGCTAAAAATCAGCATTGCATTAAGATGGAGGAACCTATACCAGCCATAGTTATACTTCCCAACGTTGTGCTGGAGGTTGCTGACCCCTGGTGTATGGTATGCATTTTTGGATGATGTATGTGAATATGCAACATATGAAATTCTATTATGGGACAGTTGCACTCTCCTGGCCATACAGTCAAATACACCATATACCAGGAGCATTTCTCCACAATAAGGCTACTTTCACATTAGTGGCAGGGGTGTCCGGCAGGCTGTTCCGGCTGGTTAACAGCCTGCCGGATCCATGCTGCCGCTAATGCATGTGTGTGCAGCCAGAACTACGCTTCGGCTCCATTCACTATAATGGGGTCGGGCCAGAGCTCTGGCCTCAGCACAGCAAATATGCCGAGAGGCAGCCAGTAGTGTTGATCGAGCACCAAAGTGCTTGGCTGCTAAGGTGCTCGGGTAGAACACTTGGTGATGCTCGAGTGCTCTACAGAGCACCCTAGCACAATGGAAGTCAATGGGAGAACCAGAGCACTAAACTAGGCACCCCCTGCTCTGAAGAGGGGAGGGTGTCTGGTTCATGGGAAAAGGTCAGAAAATTATGGAAATACCACTGAAATGGTTTGGGAACCCTGACCCCTGGTGTATGGTATGCATTTTTGGATGATGTATGTGAATATGCAACATATGAAATTCTATTATGGGACAGTTGCACTCTCCTGGCCATACAGTCAACATATACCAGGAGCATTTCTCCACAATAAGGCTACTTTCACATTAGTGGCAGGGGTGTCCGGCAGGCTGTTCCGGCTGGTTAACAGCCTGCCGGATCCGTGCTGCCGCTAATGCATGTGTGTGCAGCCAGAACTACGCTTCGGCTCCATTCACTATAATGGGGTCGGGCCAGAGCTCTGGCCTCAGCACAGCAAATATGCCGAGAGGCAGCCAGTAGTGTTGATCGAGCACCAAAGTGCTTGGCTGCTAAGGTGCTCGGGTAGAACACTTGGTGATGCTCGAGTGCTCTACAGAGCACCCTAGCACAATGGAAGTCAATGGGAGAACCAGAGCACTAAACTAGGCACCCCCTGCTCTGAAGAGGGGAGGGTGTCTGGTTCATGGGAAAAGGTCAGAAAATTATGGAAATACCACTGAAATGGTTTGGGAACCCTGACCCCTGTGTATGGTATGCATTTTTGGATGATGTATGTGAATATGCAACATATGAAATTCTATTATGGGACAGTTGCACTCTCCTGGCCATACAGTCAACATATACAGGAGCATTTCTCCACAATAAGGCTACTTTCACATTAGTGGCAGGGGTGTCCGGCAGGCTGTTCCGGCTGGTTAACAGCCTGCCGGATCCGTGCTGCCGCTAATGCATGTGTGTGCAGCCAGAACTACGCTTCGGCTCCATTCACTATAATGGGGTCGGGCCAGAGCTCTGGCCTCAGCACAGCAAATATGCCGAGAGGCAGCCAGTAGTGTTGATCGAGCACCAAAGTGCTTGGCTGCTAAGGTGCTCGGGTAGAACACTTGGTGATGCTCGAGTGCTCTACAGAGCACCCTAGCACAATGGAAGTCAATGGGAGAACCAGAGCACTAAACTAGGCACCCCCTGCTCTGAAGAGGGGAGGGTGTCTGGTTCATGGGAAAAGGTCATAAAATTATGGAAATACCACTGAAATGGTTTGGGAACAGCATGGGGAGGATGTCTGGATGCATCTTGGATTCTCAAGTATTTAGGATGTTCAAACGTTATACAGCAGATGCAGCGCAGGTAATATCACCGTCACTAACGGCAGAAAAAATTACACTGAATGTCACAGGTATTTAGGATGTTCAAACGTTATACAGCAGACGTAGCGCAGGTAATGTCGCCTTGATTAGCAGCAGAAAAATTACACCGAATGTCAGAAATGTTTAGGATACACAAACGTTAAACAGCAGACGCAGCGCAGGTAATGTCGCCTTGATTAGCAGCAGAAAAAATTACACCGAATGTCAGGTATTTAGGGTACACAAACGTTATACCGCACACGCGTGTGCTAGGCAATGTCGCCTTGATTAGCGGCAGAAAAAATTACACTGGATGTCAGGTATTTAGGACACACAAACGTTATACCGCACACGCAGCACAGGTAATGTCGCCTTGATTAGCGGCAGAAAAAATGACACCCGATGTCAGGTATTTAGGATACACAAACGTTAAACAGCAGACGCGGCGCAGGTAATGTCGCCTTGATTAGCGGCAGAAAAAATTACACCGGATGTCAGGTATTTAGGACACACAAGCGTTATACAGCACACGTTGCGCATGTGGTGTTAAGGTCAGGCAAACTTGCGCTATTTTTGCCCCCCCCCAAAAAAAAATAAAAAAATTTCAGACAGATATAACAATAGTCCTTAAAAGGACTTTTGGGTCTTTTGAACAACTAGCCCTGCCTAGCCAATGTCTATCCCTACACTATCTGTCCCTCCTTGCGCAAACGTTATACAGCAGAAGCAGCGCAGGTAATGTCGCCTTGATTAGCAGCAGAAAACAATACACCAGATGTCAGGTATTTGGGATACACAAACGTTATACAGCAAACACTGCGCAGGTGGTGTTTAGGTCAGGCAAACTTGTGCAATTTTGCCCCCCCAAAAAAACTATATATATTGCAGCCAGATATAAAAATAGTCCTTAAAAGGACTTTTGGGTCTTTTAAACACAAAAACTAGCCCTGCCTAGCCAATTTCTATCCCTACACTATCTGTCTCTCCTTGCAGCAGCTCTCCCTGACTCAGACTGAGCCGGGTCACATGTCACCGGGTGCTATATAGCACCCGATGGCGCGTTCCCAGCCAGCCAATCACTGTAATGCCAGTATCCAACATGGCTACGGCATTACAGTGAATGCCAGTACCACCCCGCACGCTGATTGGCTGAGAAGCAGCCAAGAAACGTAAGGGGAGGGGACTCGAGCATGGTGCTCGAGCACACGTGGTGTTCGGCCAAACACCGCGATGTGCCTAGCAGTGCCACTGGCAGCAGCACAGAACAGCCTGCCGGACATCCGTGCCACTATTGTGAATGTAGCCTAAGATTTAGATCTATACAGAGCTTCAGCTAAACAAACATAATTAGCAAAATACTGTACTTTACCTGTTGGTTAGTAAAAAAGACCAGAAACAACATGTTCATTGCTTCTAGAGGCACAGTGCCTAAAGGCCCATGAAAACACTGTGTACCACGATACAATTTGTCATTTGGTTTTACTTATTTATGGGATAAATACATTTTACTTATTAACACTATACTGTAGCAAACATATTTTTTTCAGTTTTTATTTTCCGATTGTACATTTTTTATTCCGTTTTATGTACGTGATTATGTAGGCAGCCATCTTGCCACAGTTGCTGTTAACAGCATTCAGAGACTGGCTTCAAAGCAACCACAAGGTCCTAGGAACCTGATCTCTGGAGATGCCTCATTGACTTTTATGGGAGACTTTTCTAAGGAAATTGGAGGCATCTTTATCTTTTCTCTTGGTTTCAGTTGTCGTGAAGCGTGTGTCATGAGATGAACATCTATGAAAAAAAACTAGATTTTGAGATATTCTGTCACAAGATCTCTATTCTAAATGTGCCTCTATTTACGGCTACCCAGTAGTTGTGATGTGAATTGCAGTTTGTCAAAGATTTTCTGTGCTCGTTGCAATTGGATTTCAGCAAAGAATCAGAAATTCTAGTGCAGCAAGAGGTGTGCAGAATTTGGTGTTTCAGAGTAAGGGCTCATGCATACAAACGTATTTTCTTTCCGTGTCCTTTCCATTTTTATTTTTTTTTGCGGACCGTATGCGAAACCATTCATTTTAATGGGTCCTTAAAAAATAGGAAAGTTACTCCATGTGCATTCCGTTTCCGTATGTCCGCTCCACAAAGGGATAGAACATGTCCTAATATTGTCCGGACAAGGACAGGACTGTTCTATTAGGGGCCAGCTGATCCATTCCGCAAAATACGGAATGCACACGGATGTCTTCCTCTTATTTTAGAATTAGTTTTTTGCGGATCGTAAAATACATACGGTCATGTGCATGAGCCCTAACTCGGATGTCAAAAGTTGATGCTGGAACTACACAGCTCTGATCATTGTGCTATGGATGGAACTGGCTGTCGCCATGTTACTTCTGGGAGCCAGCCCCATGCACTACATTACGGATGGTGCTGTGTAGTTCTGGCACCGACTTTGGTTGCAGGAGCTAATGCAAAACAGCTAATTGTTGCTGTGCGGATGTCAACCCCACCTCCATGTATTATTGATGCCCAAACTGGGCGATAGACCATCACTTGTAAAATCCTGTAAACTCCTTTAAGGATGCACATACCTTTAAAGGAAATCTGTCACATCATATGAGTGTATTAAGCTAAAAGTTTGACTGTGTTCAATAAAGTACCTTGTTTACTGCTGTAGTCTTTATTCTTTTTTCTGACTTTCGTTTTTTATATAATTTTTGTTTTTCTAATATGTAAATTTCAAGTGAAGGAGCCCAGAGGGGCGTTACTATCGATAAACGGAGCCCAGTAACGCCCCCCTCCTGTGCCCAGCCCGCCGTCTTACTTGTATAATTCACTCCTCTTCAGGGCAGGAGTAACGCCCACATATGCATACTTGGTCTTCACCCCTTCAGCATCGGCACGGCAGCTCTAGAAACCACACCTCCAGCTGCCTGCCGCTCTCCTCCGAAATCTCGCGCAGGCGCAGTACCGCCCGCTGCCTGCGAAGAAGAGCGGCAGGCGGCTGAAGGTGTGGTTTCTAGAGCTGCCGTGCCGATGCTGTGGGGATGGGGGGGGAGGGGGCGGAGGCCAAGTATGCAAATGTGGGCGTTACTCAAGCCCTGAAGAAGAGTGAATTATACAAGTAAGAAGGCGGGCTGGCCACAGGAGGGGGGCATTACTGGGCTCCGTTTATCGGTAATAAACGCCCCTCTGGGCTCCTTCACTTGAAATTTACATATTAGAAAAACGGAAAAGATATAAAAAACGAAAGTCAGAAAAAAAGAATAAAGACTACAGCAGTAAACAAGGTACTTTATTGAACACAGCCATACTTTTAGCTTAATACACTCATATGATGTGACGATTTCCTTTAAGACATCAAAACATCAAAAAGCTAAAAAAGTCACTTTCATCCCCTTTATGTTTGTGCTGTCGAATATACATAAAAGGAGGATGCACAATGACTTTGTTTGCAGCTCAACTTTCTCAGATGATCATTTAGATTTACTCCCTGACCCAGAGCACCAGAGAAGACCCTGGAGAATACGAGACAAGCAACAACATAATTTTCAGTGTTGCAGAGCATGCAAATGTTTGCATACATTACAAAAGCAAAAGTTCAATAACTAGAATTACCAGCCATTATGTGAAATCGTCCCCGGTTCAATGAGCTCCGAAAAAGAGGAAGCAGGGCTCCAGTGAACTGAAAAGCTAACTACGTGAATTCATAGAAGCATGGAACTTACTCATAGCAGTGCAAGAGTGACACACACTGAAAAGATGAACAACAGGTTCTCATCTGTGCATTACCATCTACACCTATAGCACTGTATAAATGGACGCACCGCAGGCCTACTTTCCTACACATAGCCTCCAGCCGCTCCACAACCTGAAATGCTCCTTAGACTGTTGAATTGCAGCAGGAATAAGCAGCAATACATCTAGATTGTTCTTCTGCTATAAAAACACTATAAAAATACAAAATAAAAAAAATGCCTTAAGTTTAACTCACTTTTCACTTATAAAGCTATAAAGCTATGGGTCCAGAGTCTGCAAACAAAAAATCAGCCTACAGTGCTCAGAAATGCTGACTACAATGATTTTGAAGGGTTTTAATGTGGATGAATTGTATGGAAATGAGAGATAACCCTAGACAGTTTGATAAAACAAGATAGATAGATAATTACATATCAATAGATAACCAATGATACATAGATTCTTTAGACAGACAGATACTGTAGACAGAGAAAGGTAGATGGATAGATAGATAGATAGATAGATAGATAGATAGATAGATAGATAGATATGAGATAGATAGATAGATAGATAGATAGATAGATAGATAGATAGATACCTAGGTAAATAGATATTAAGTAGGTACAACTACTCACAAAACGTTAGGGATATTTGGTTTGTGGGTGACATTTCAGGATGAACCTAAAATGCATAGTTACATAATTACAAAGTTAATATGGTTGAAAAAAGACATAAGTCCATCAAGTTCAACCAGGGGATAGGTGGGGACATGAATCCCAGAAGGAAATTAGACTAGATTTCTACATGTTTTCATAAGCAATAATGTAATGTAGTTTTAAGAATTAATGGAAACTCTTTTTGAGTCTGTCCACTGTTCCTGCTGTGACCACGTCCTAAGGAAGTCTATTCCACAGATTTACAGTTCTTACAGTAAAGAAGCTTCTGGAGACTGAACTTTTTCTTCTCCAGTCGGAGGCAGTGCCCCCTTGTCCTTTGAGGGCATTTGACATGGAACAGTTTTTCACAGCATTTTTTGTATGGCCCATTTAGATATTTGTATAGGTTAATCATGTCCCCCTTAGACGTCTTTTCTCAAGACTAAATAAATTCAATTCTTTTAATCTTTCTTCATAACTAAGACCCTCCAGGCCCCTCATCAGTTTAGTCGCTCTCCTCTGTACTTTTTCCAGCTGCAGAGCATCCTTTCCATGGACTGCTGCCCAGAACTGAACTGCATAATCCAGATGAGACCGCACCAAAGCTTTGTAAAGTGGTAATATTACATCCCTGCCCCACGAGTCCATGTCTCCTTTAGTGCATGATAATATCCTGGTGGCCTTAGAAGCAGCTGATTGGCATTGTGTGCTGTTTATTCAATCTATGATCTACAAGGACACCCAAATCCTTCTCTATATGAGACTATCCCAGTGTTACCTCCCCTAGGACATATGAAGCACAGAGATTATTACTACCAAGATGCAGAACTTTACATTTATCTAAATTGTTACAGGTGAACTTAATGTGACCTTCCTAAACATTTGAATGCACATGTCCAACTGTTCAATGTTTCAGTACTTTTTGCACAACCTGCTGTTCTCTAACAAGTAGCTTAACGGTAAAATTCACAACAGGTGTTTGATCCATGAATTGTCCAATACATTTTCTGGTATCAATTAGAATTGGTATTAAACATTCCTCCTCATCATGCTGCTCAAATTTTGACATCATGAGACCAAGACGATCCCTAACAATTGATGAACAGTACTGCGCCATTGTGAGGCATCAAGCAGGATATTCTCAGGCAAAAGTGGCCACTGAGCTTAGAGTGTCAGAGAGTGTCATCAGCAGGTTGCAACAGAGATACAGAGAGACTGGAAGAGTCACAGAAAGGCAGAGAAGTGGACGTCCTTTGGCGACGTCCCACACTGATGACCGCTTCATTGTGAACAATGCCCTGTGGAATCGGATGATGAATGCCCCACAAGTCCAGACACATTTAAGGGAGGTGAGGCACCCAAGTGTCATGTCAGACCATTTGAAACCATTTACATCAGCGTGGACCACCTGCAAGGGTATCTGACCACACCACCTGTCACAGGCTTCATTGTCTTGCATTGGACAGGGAGCATCTACACTGGATGAGGGACCAGTGGGTCTCAATGCTCTTCTGATTCATGCTGAGCAGAAATGATGGCCGCCAACAATGTTAGAGACGTCAAAGAGTGCGCTATGTATCAGCCACTGTTGTCACCAGACTAGCCTTTGGTGGTGGTGGTCTTACAGTTTGGGCAGGTGAACAGAACTGCCCTACACTTTGTGGATTGTACAGTGACAATCCCATACTTCTGTACTTAATATCATTAATCCAGTCATTGTGCCTCTGCATGAACAACACAGGCCTAATTTTATCTTCATGGAAAAAAACGCCCCCTGCTCATCGAGGTTGCATCATTAGGGAATGGCTGCTGGAGACTGGTGGACCTCAAATGGAGTGGCCTGCACTTTCTCCAGACCTGAATCCGATTTAAAATCTATTGGATCAGTTAAGTCACCGTGTAGAGGCTCGTAACTCTGTACCCCAGAACCTCAATGACCTAAAGACCACCCTTGAAGAAGAGTGGGATGCCATGCCTCAACAAATAATAAGTCGACTTGTGAACAGCATGAGACGTCGTTCTCAAGCTGTAATTGATGCTCCAAGCCATATGGCAAGTTATTGAGACAGTGACATTTTTTGTGTGGTTATACCCTCTACTAGTGTTGGCTTTATTTTCAATAAATTATTTGATATGAGGAAATCACCATTGCTGCTTCTACTTAAATGCCCAACATTGACAATATAATATCACTGGAGCTGGAACGTTTTACGTTTTCCATAAATTTCAAAGCTTAATATCCCTAACTTTTTGTGAGTAGTGTACATAGATAAATAGATAGACGTTAGACAGATATTAGATAAACAGAGAGCTCACTGTATACTGTGCTTTTGTTGTGTACTTTATTGAAGTAAACAGTATCCATTCAGTTCCTGAGCTCCCCCTAGTGGTTACTGCAGGCAGAATTGTATCATGTATTTGTATGTCTATGCATGGGATTTGGAGCTCTGTATTCGGATAAACCAAGATCTGACTACTATAAAAAATATGCTTAAAAAGTTAATCAGCCTGGAAAAAAGTGTTCAAGGGCAAACATTTCCTCTAAGATCCTAAACTGTATTTATGATGGTTAGTTTATTCCTTGCTGATTAGTACGACACTTATTTTTACTTTAAGAAATGCACTAGGGCTGGTCAGGAGTTTGACTACAGTGTATTATGTTTCTGAAGACGGTGCATTGCCTGGACATAGGCTCACTATAGGGGATGTGAATGCCTTATGACATGCCAGTCATTATTACATTATCATTCACGGATCAGCCATGTAAATCGGATTAGGCAGGTGACGGTCCCAGAGGTTTCGGCAATGCGTTTAGTGCTTTTGTTGTCCCGCACCTGCATCAAGCTGAAGCACTTTACATGTTAAACTTTCCCCGAACGGAGCTGAACGTCCTGCTGCTCACACACAAAGCTGCTGCCCGGCTGGTAAGTAAGTGGTCTCTTCCCTCCGCCTGCTGCCTGTACAATGGATAATCTGCTTAAAGTTCCATCTATATTAAAGCTGAGCTGTGTTATTCACCCACCTGTGTCTTCAGTCGTCCATTATTGTATAGATGAGGCCAAAAGTGAAGCCACAGTTTAACCCTTTGCAATTGGGACACAAATGATAAGGATAAAATAATACAATCGGCTCATCTATAAATTCTATTTGTAAATCAATCTGTATAGGGGTGACGGTAATGTCTTTCATATGGATATGAAGAATTTAAAGAAATAAAGGTAATTTTTTGCAATGAATGAAAACTTAAAGGGGTTGTGCAAGAGTGGTGGTGGTGGGATGGGGGGGGGGGGTGCCTGTTCCATCTCCTCCTGGCCTGAAATTCTCCTCTGGGATCCCTTACCGAAAAATCATCCAGTTTGATGCTGTCTACAGCCAATCACTGTCATGACGTGATGGGATACAGTCACCGCTATGGCCAGTGATTGGCTGCCGGTGGCGTTCAACTGAATGTTATCAGAGAGGGAGCCTAGTGTAGCAGGAGTGGGGAGCACCGGGAAGCAGGTAAGTAAGCTTCCCATTACATGTTTGACCAAGTCGGGGGTGTTATCAAAATGTCCCCCATTCTTGCTTAACCACTTTAAAGAGGTTGTTCACCCTTGGGGTTTTTTTCGTGCAGACCTCCCCATTGGCTGAACCTCCAATGGGAATCATATCTACCTGATTCCCACTGCTGGGTTTTGGATGATTCACTCCCTCTCCACTGCATCTCTCAGTCAACTCAGTCAACTGGCCACTGCAGCCAATGACTGGCCGCATCTGTGACATTTCCCCCGTGCATCACATGACTTAAGATGGGGGGCATATCACCACTGCAGCCAGTCATTGGCTGCAGCGGCCACATGACTTGCATCAAGCCTAATCTTGATGTAGGGAGAACGGTGATCTACAGCAGCAACTGAGGAGATTTTGCATACTCTGTATATGAATATATGAATGGACTAGCAGAATGAACCTACAGGTTACTATAGGATGTATTATAAAAATCCATACACCTTGTGTGCTCAAATCCCTATGACGTTAAAGAAGTGCAATATTTAAAGAGCACCATTATCAGACCTATTCCCTTGGTGCACCTCAGCTTTCCAGTGCTGACCACATCCCTCAGTGCACTGAAGCCTTCATTTGCATAAAACGTTTTTTTTCGTGTGAGCTAAGTAACCAATTTTCACAAGACATGTATCATTTTAATCTGCAAAATCAACCCTACCAGGCAGTATGACTGGTCTACTGGGGTTAAACCTGCCGACAGGTGGTTTTCAATTCACTGAATTGATCCTACCACAAACTGAAGAATATTAACAATATGCAGACCAACATAAGGTTAACGCAAAGCCCCAATAATATAGGGGCACATAGTCAGTATGTAAAGTTACAATATTCTAAGGGTATCTGCAAACCGAGAAAGTGAACCACAAGTTGATTTTTCTGTGGTCACTTTAGGTCATGAATAGAGATGAGCGAACATGCTCGTAACGAGCACTGTAGCGCTCGGCTCCCCTGTGCTCGCATGGGCGCAGGCATCCGGATCCGTCCTCCTCACCCGATTCGTCACACTCGTTACGAGCACGTTTTGCTCATCTCTAGTCATGAAGTTATTGTTCACAGTAGTATCATGGCTTCCATTCATAATGGAGCCAAGGCAGCTATGACCGATCCATTCTCAAGTGGATCCTGATGAATTCTAGTGGATTCCATTCATTAACAGTGGGTCGATCAGGTTTGTAGCACTTCAGACTAAAATAAAATAATAACAGAACCCTTCTGTAATGGGAAACCCTCCAGTATGAGCAGAACTCACTGTGGTTTTTGGGGCATTGTAATGTGGCCACATGTTATCTAATATATAAAACTGAGTGTATGTGTGTGTGTGTATGTCCACTAAAGGAATCCGCACCGCTGCAGCTACAATCACAATATTTGGCACACATGTACATCAGGTGTCCGGGAAGGTTTTAGAACAGTTTTCAACTCTCCAGGACGTACCGTTCCTGAGATATTCCAAAAAAATGCATTAGCCAATAGTACCCTGGTCACATGACCCTTATCAGCCAATAGAAGCTCACAGGCACACATCAGGTTTCTATGACAACCTAGCCAGTTCACTACTTTAGGTCTGCATTAAAGAGGCAGAGCACTGTGGATGACAATGGTAAATGGGTATTCCTGGTTACCTTAACTATAACTTATGTTTTAGACTAACTCATCATCAATCATTACCTCATATAATGTAAATTTTACATATTTACTGTTCAGTAGTAATAAAAGATGTTTTCTTCCACTGCTACCCACCTTCCTCCTAAATCAGGCATCGACCTATAATTCCGGCCACCTTCAAAAGAAGGACTTAAAAGCACCACCCCCAGATCCCACTAAGTCACGCCCCTGACTCAGTCAGGCCACGCCCCTTTCATGCTGCATTTGACCGGGATTAAAAATATTGGTAAAAATCACCTTCTGTCAGCTGCAGGGGTGGGGGAAGGGTGACTTTCTCCCTGCAGCTCACTGCTCAGACTGCACAGTGCTGCTGCTGAGAGTGCTGCTGCTGTGTCCATCCAGGCCCTGCGCATGACAGAGGACAGGGAGTCTGAAAGCCAGACCGTCCAGCCTAAAACAAGACCTCTGGCCACCCTAGGGGCAGGCTGATGTTAGGGTGGCCAGATGTCCGGCTTTAGGCTGGACAGTCCAGTTTTCTGGCTACCTGTTCTCCGTCCGACGCAGTGCCTGGACAGACACAGGGATGTCCACCCTTTCAGTAGCTCACACTCAGACAGCTTTTCCTCCATGTCTTCACGGAGCCAGGGGGGCGTGGCCTCATGTTTAGTGATGTGTCTTCATGGGAACTGGGGGCGCTGTTTCACGTTTGGGGGAATGGCCGGTGAGGTCTGGCTTTCTGGGGTGAAGACAGTGGCCAGCTCTAGTCACAGTTAAAGGGGCGGGCTTCTGTAGAGGTCACTGTTAAAGGGGTGGGCAGCTGTAGAGGTCACTGTTAAAGGGGCAGGCTGCTGTAGAGGTCACTGTTGAAGGGGCAGGCTGCTGTAGAGATCACTGTTAAAGGGTCGGGCTTCTGTAGAGGTCACTGTTAAAGGGGCGGGCTGCTGTAGAGGTCACTGTTAAAGGGGCGGCAGCTGTAGAGGTCACTGTTAAAGGGGCGGGCCGCTGTAGAGGTCACTGTTAAAGGGGCGGGCCGCTGTAGAGTGTCACTTAAAGGGGCGGGCCGCTGTAGAGGTCACTGTTAAAAGGGGCGGGCCGCTGTAGAGGTCACTGTTAAAGGGGCGGGCCGCTGTAGAGGTCACTGTTAAAGGGGAAGGCACTGTAGAGGGTACTCTCGATATCTTTTAACGACACACACACACAAACAGTAAAAGAAATAAATTAAATATACCCGGGCGAAGCCGTGTCCTTCAGCTAGTATATAATAAAGATTAAATCTACAGCAATTGAGCATGATGACAGTCTGCAGCATACCCTACTGTACATGAAGATCTTTTCACTTAGTGTTCCCACTGAACCAAAAATTTGCAAGACTCACACCAAAAATGAATTTAGCCTTGTAACCGCTATTCCTGTTCGGGGGTACTGCACTCATAACATGGTCACTTTAAACCAGCCGTCATGGTTTTTCCATTTGCTCTGTTATATGATCCCCTCTCGTCGGTGGCTTTTCTCCTCGTTTCCAAAATTCGATCTGATTTGATAGCAGCAGTGAGGTGGGAAATTCTAAAACACAGGCCATGTTTCCTGTGATCTGTAAACCACAATGGTTTATATTAGAAAGAAACCAAGAGGATAAACCTCACAAGGGGATGAAATCAGGTCACGGAGCTTTTGTTGAAGATGAAATCAGCAGGATCTGCGGCCGGTGCCAAAGCATTGCAGTAAATGAGAAGAATTTGATGAACACGTGTACACCGGGAACGTCCAATAGCTGCTTTTCTAGACAAATTATAAATATGTTTATTTATTCACAGCTAAGAGATCAAAGCGCGTCAGCACAATCGCATCTGGCAAATGTCTGTTTATGTCTGGTGAGCACCTGCAATGGCTGCTTCTACGTAGCGCTGTCGAGCAGTGAAGAATTAGAATGGGACGTCATTCAGATAATGGGAAAGAGATGTCCAACTACAAAAACGTTTTATCACGAAATGATATGTAGCTACACAAGTAGCTTGAGTCAGCATCACTGTAAAATCCACACACATTAAAGGAGATTGGAAAAACTTGGCCAAACCAAAAAATGGTTAATGGTTAAAATAACAAAAAGAACCATTAGATGCTCCTGATCACTATGCTAAATCGGTTACTGGCCTATCCCCCTTGACTGCTGCAGCCAGTCCCTGGCCTCAGCAGTGCACAGCATAAGACACTGAGAACAGTGATTGGCTACATCAATAACAAGGTAGATGGACACTTCATTGCCACAGAAAACTGAACTAAGACTGGAGCAAGGAGCACCAGAGCAGTAGTGCTGGAGCGGAGAGGGATTTATCAGGTCAGTAATGGTTTTCTGCCTTAAGCCAATTTTTCTGATCTTGAAAAATTCTGTAACAGAGTTGTCCAGCCCTGTAACAACTTTTTAAACTCTCCCCCCAGTACCTGTCAGGTAAAGCATACTTGTCTGCTCCCTGAAGCCCGGTTCCAGCTCCAACTCTATCTTCTCCAAACTTAAAGCTCAGTATTACAACATCTGGTATGAACGGGGGTCACATCCAATGACTGGCCACAGTGGTGATGTGTTCCCTTAGCGACACACATTGCTAGAACCAAGTGTTGGGGAGCAGGTAAGTATGCTTCACCTGACAGGTCTCACAGGGTGGGGAAAAGCTTTAAAAGTTGACATCCACTTTAAATAAGAGGAACATGTCACTTCTGGGCTAGCATTTAGTACTTTTACAGTATTAATGGACCTAACCTTACTGCGCACACCAGCACAGTGAGGGAAATGAGTCCGTTGAGACTTGTGGCCCTGCCCTCTCCACCTCTTGACCATGGCTGGCAGATTTCTTTCCTATGTTTAACAAGAAACAAACCTACCAGTCATGAGTAGAAGGTCGGGTTCACATGTCTCATTGGACTCATCTCACTTCTATCTCCATTGCAAGGTTCGGCCTGTCAGTGGTGTAAAAGTACTGAATGCTAGTCCAGAACTGACAACTTGCTGAAAGAGATGAGGGCAGCATAGTAGAGGTGACAGGTTTTCTTTAAATTTATTAGATGAACAACCATTGGATGTGACG
>ONZH01025066.1:0-21955 GCA_900303285.1 Rhinella marina | reverse complement strand
CTTAAAAAAAATTACACAGTTAGGGCTCATGCACACGGCCGTGTCCACAATACACGGGCACCGGCCGCGTGCAGCCCGCATCATGGATTTCACTTCAATGGGTCCGCAATCCAGGAGATGCGGAGCAGAGGCACGGATCGGAACACCAAGGAAGCACTACGGTGTGCTTCCGTGGTGTTTCTGGCCATGCCTCCGCACTGCAAAAAAGTAGCGCAAGCATTACTTTTTTGCAGTGCGGACCCTCGGATGCGGATTGCAGACCCCATTCAAGTGAATGGGTCCGCGATCCGCATGAGGTGGCCCCACAGCCAGTGCCCATGCGTTGCAGACCGCATTTTGTGGCCCGCAGCATGGGCATGGCTGGCACACGCACGGTTGCATAAGCCCTTAGATTTAGCTGACTTTTGCACATGTATAATGTCAGCCTGTTTAATAGGGATAATTGTGGTGACAGAAACTCTTTAATATGTGCATGGCTCTGTCAATCAAAGAGCAGAGGGAGCAGCAATTGCATAGAAAGTGGAGCCTCTAGGTGTATGCACATACAGCCATGGCCAAAAGTGAAGCGAACCGAACTTTTCAAAAGTTCGCTCATCCCTAATTAGGAGGTTTTCTATGAAGTTCTGTTTCATATTTTTTACAAACATTTTGGAATAGGTCTAAAAGGAAGAAGTAGTGAGCATCTACAGTCATGGCCAAAAGTTTTGAGAATGACACAAATATTCTATTTTCACATGATCTGCTGCCCTCTGGTTTTTATGTGTGTTTGTCAGATGTTTTTATCACATACAGAAATATAATTGCAATCATATTATGAGTAACAAAAGCTTATATTGACAGTTAGAATGAGTTAATGCAGCAAGTCAATATTTGCAGTGTTGACCCTTCTTCTTCAGGACCTCTGCAATTCTCCCTGGCATGCTCTCAATCAATGTTTTGTTCCCTGAGCCATTTAGTTATCACCTTTGCTTTATGGCAAGGTGCTCCATCATGCTGGAAAAGGCATTGTTGATCGCCAAACTGCTCTTGGACGGTTGGGAGAAGTTGCTCTCGGAGGACATTCTGGTACCATTCTTTATTCATGGCTGTGTTTTTAGGCAAGACTGTGAGAGAGCCGATTCCCTTGGCTGAGAAGCAACCCCACACATGAATGGTTTCAGGATGCTTTACAGTTGGCATGAGACAAGACTGGTGGTAGCGCTCACCTTGTCTTCTCCGAATAAGCTGTTTTCCAGATGTCCCAAACAATCGAAAAGGGGATTCATCAGAGAAAATGACTTTACCCCAGTCCTCAGCAGTCCACTCCCTGTACCTTTTGCAGAATATCAGTCTGTCCCTGATGTTTTTTCTGGAGAGAATTGGCTTCTTTTGCTGCCCTCCTTGAGACCAGGCCTTGCTCCCAAGAGTCTCCGCCTCACAGTGCGTGCAGATGCACTCACACCTGCCTGCTGCCATTCCTGAGCAAGCTCTGCACTGCTGGTAGCCCGATCCCGCAGTGAAACACTTTTAAGAGACGGTCCTGGCGCTTGCTGGTCTTTCTTGGGCGCCCTGGAGCCTTTTTGGCAACAATGGAACCTCTCTCCTTGAAGTTCTTGATGATGCGATAGATTGTTGACTGAGGTGCAATCTTTCTAGCTGCGATACTCTTCCCTGTTAGGCCATTTTTGTGCAGTGCAATGATGACTGCACGTGTTTCTTTAGAGATAACCATGGTTAACAGAAGAGAAACAATGATGCCAAGCACCAGCCTCCTTTTAAAGTGTCCAGTGGTGTCATTCTTACTTAATCATGACAGATTGATCTCCAGCCCTGTCCTCATCAACACCCACACCTGTGTTAATGGAGCAATCACTGAAACGATGTTAGCTGGTCCTTTTAAGGCAGGGCTGCAATGATGTTGAAATGTGTTTTGGGGGATAAAGTTCATTTTCTAGGCAAATATTGACTTTGCAAGTAATTGCTGTTAAGCTGATCACTCTTTATAACATTCTGGAGTATATGCAAATTGCCATTATAAAAACTGAAGCAGTAGACTTTGTAAAAATTAATATTTGTATCATTCTCAAAACTTTTGGCCATGACTGTATGAACATAGGACCAACACAGACAGCTTCTGCTGACCAGCGTGTACATCTCAAGTCTGCCTATTTTACTGCTATAAATCTGGTGATTGAAGCCCTTTAATCCAATAAATGATAAGACTAAGTGGATAATAAGAGTAATTAATTAGTGTGACCTTCTGTATTGTGTGTTACTAAATTGTGACACATTTGGAGCAAGCTACAAGAATGCCTTTTTTTCTTGAACTTCCTAAACTCAGGTGCATGCTGTGTGCTAGAATTCAAAGTGATATCTCATGAAAATATCTAAGGGGGGAGAAAAAAGACCAGAAAAACAACTATTCTAAGTGAAAACAGTCTAGGGTCCATAAACATTGGAATCTTTATTAGCATGCTTATTTTCCTGTGATGGATTTTTATCTATTTCTAATAAAGATTCCAAGTTTTATGGACACTAGACTTTTACTTCACTTACCCTAGCTGTGTTTCCTGCATTTTCCTGTGGCCATCTGGAAGTGAGCTGTTTGCCCTTATTTCCGAAAAACAACTACTCTAGTTGTTATGCCTTTTCAGCAATATATCTAATTAGTTAGCCAGCAGCTCCACCTGTTGACATGTACTTGTATTGCAGCTTCGTTTATTCTGCCTCATTTTTTATGCAGACTAACATTTTCCTTTGCAGGCTTCCATAGCTCCCATCATGTTTTAGCCCGGCCCCCTTCTTCTTCAGCAGCCATCTTTCTACATGCATGGCAGTCATCTTAATGTCTGTCCATTAGACAGTTAGTTTTCTGTTGTTTTCCTCATCATAGCACAGTCGGTGAGTTACTATAATTCCCTGTATTGTCACTAATAGCTAACTAGTGCTTATGTCTTTAGAGCTATCTCTTCTGTCTTGCAGCTGTCTCTTCCATTCACTATGCTATATAATCCATGTATCTACATAATGTGATGTACTGAGATATGCTATATACTTGTACTGAATACTGTTATTTTCTCGTAGTTTTACACTGATCCTATTAATAAAAGTTGAAAAGGACCCCCCTACGTCCAGCTCAATGAATTGATAGGAAAGAGTTTAGCTGTCTGACAACTAGTTCACACAGACGGATTGAGGGTGTCAGAACACTAGTGTCCACCTGAAATCTGTAAGATGTCAGAAGGCTTGAGTATGCATCCCTTACTTTTCTTAAGACCTTGCCTCCCTCTTGTAGACCATCAAAACTAGATTTGGAATATACAAAGTATGTGCCAGCATCCTCCAAAAGTATGTGCCAGACAATGGATGGAACGGTGTGCTGTTTCACAATGGACCAGCATCCTCTAGGGACAATGGATGGAACACTGCATGTGCCACATTGAGGCAGTCATAGGCTGGTCATAGGTCATCACAAAGGGCCCCAGACATCAGAATAGGCACCAATTATAGGTATTTGTCTGTGGGATTGATAAGCTATCCTATCACACTTTTATTGCTGGTTCTACTTTACAGCTGTATACTATAACAGGAGGGAGAGGGATTTGGATCCTGAAGAGAAGCAGTAAAGTCCAAAGATGCCTAATTTATATGAGGATATGTATAATGGCTGGCAGTGGCCACCATCATCTTGAGAAGTAGCTTGTGGAGCCAAAAGTACTCCTTTAGTGCAAAGCCTTTTCTGGTTTTGCTTCTTGGCCTTTTGGTAAAGACCAAGTAGAAGTGATATGACAGGTCAGAAGGTGTCTGGGGTGTCCAGCTTCTCAGTCTTGGGGGATTTCTCAGATTTATAACCAGGGCATCACCCCCTACTACTTTTCGGGAGGTCAGTCGGATTAGTCCCCAGACAACAGTAGGTGATCACCTCATGTCTGTTTGGAAGTGTGAAGGCAATTCTGCAGGGTGGTGGATCTTCAAGATGATTGGATGTAGGAATTCGGAGCTATGATTTCTAAACATGAGAAAGTGCAGCATGTTATCTTCCAGGAGTAGAAAGACTTCTAGTACATCATAAGAAAAATTCTGCTGGATCTTTTGAGACAGAAAAGCAAGACATTTTGTCTGTGATGCATTATTCCCAGAGAGGCCGTTATGACGTTGTGTATGTGGATCAAGTATTTGCAGAGAGTATGGATTTCAAAGGATTCGAGATGGCATGGAATTATGGTGGTCCCTCGTTGAGTGTGTCATAAGAGGATTATCATGGTGAAAATGTATTTGCGCCTTGTGAAAGTTGAAGATACTTGGACCCTTTTGAAGAAATATTTTGATTTGATTGTGCCTAAACAGAAAGTGTATAATGAATGCAGGTTTTTGACCAGTAAATGGAGGTTTCTAACAGGAACGAACTAGGAACTTAAAGTGGCCCTGGAGAAAAAGCTAAAAGTGGCCACATTTTGTAGGCGGGTCTAAATTGACAGAAGAATGTGCAGCACAAGTAGGGAGGAGCAACAGAAGTAGTCTTGCAATACCATAGTGCAGCACAAAATACCGCCCCCAGCAGAATCAAATAGCACAGCGGATATAAAATAAAGATAAAATACTGCCACCCTCGCCACAGTATTATACAGTATCACCGTCTTGAAGAGGGTGATATAGTTGAATTCAGGAGGGCACCTGTGGCCACTGGCCATGTACATAAGTACCTGATGCTCTGAGCATCGGTCCACCAGGAAATTTAACTGTAGGGTCTATGGCAAGTCTTCTTCTAGTTTAATGTTTACTGGATGATAAGAATCAGTTTAAATTGCCACCTGCAAGATTTAAGACAGGTTGGATTAATGGAGATTTTTCAACGGAATGCTGGATTATTGTCATCATTGTCAGAAATATGGACATATTAAGGAAGAATGTTCTGTTTGTGAATGTGGCATATGTGGTAATGATTCTCATTTGCCATAAGATTGCCCTGAAGAGCAGGGGTGAGTGAGTGGAAGGAAAAAGGGGAATTAAGAAGTAAGAGTTGAGTTCTTGAAGCACATGTTTGCTTCTTGTTTTATTAAAGAAAGTAACATCCGACAAGAAGTTGAGAAGAGGGAAGAGAGAAAAATAAAACAATGAGGAAGAACGTAATCTGTTGGTGAGAAACGTTGCAAAATCTGAGCCACATATCTAATATATAAAACTGAATGTATGTGTGTTTGTGTGTGTGTGTGTGTATCCGCTAAAGAAATCTGCACCGTCGCAGCTACAATCACGAAATTTGGCACACAGGTACATCAGGTGTCTGGGAAGGTTTTAGAACAGGTCTCAGCTCTCCAGGACTTACCGTTCCTGAGATATTCCCAAAAAATTCATTAGCCAATAGAAGCCTGGTCACATGACCCTTATCAGCCAATAGAAGCTCCCAGGCAGTTAGTCTCCACACACACACCAGGTTTCTATAACAACCTAGCCAGTTCACTGCTGTAGGTCTGCTTTCCTCCGAAATTACTATGGCATCGGCCTGTAATTCAGGCGACCTTCAAAAGAAGGACTTAAAAGCCCCACCCCCAGGTCCCACTAAGTCACGCCCCTGACTCAGTCAGGCCACGCCCCTTCCACTCCGCATCTGACCGGGATTGAAAAAATGAAGGTAAAAATCTACTTCTGTCAGCTGCAGGGGTGGGAGGGAGTGTGACTTTCTCCCTGCAGCTCATGCTCAGACAGCACAGTGCTGCTGTCAGAGAGTGAGCTGTTCAAAAGGACATCCGTGTGTCCATCCAGGCCCTGCGCATGACAGAGGACAGGGAGTCTGAAAGCCAGAATGTCCATCCTTACCCCAACATGAAGCCGTGCCACCGGTCCCCATAAAGCCACACCCCTAAACAAGAGGCCATGCCCCCTGGTCCATCCAGGCCCTGCGCATGACAGAGGACAGGTAGTCTGAAAGCCAGAATGTCCAGCCTTCCCCTAACGTGAATCCGTGCCACCGGTCCCCATGAAGCCACACCCCTAAACAAGAGGCCACGCCCCCTGTGCCCATCCAGGCCCTGCGCATGACAGAGGACAGGGAGTCTGAAAGCCAGAATGTCCAGCCTTCCCCCAATGTGAAGCCGTGCCACCGGTCCCCATGAAGCCACACCCCTAAACAAGAGGCCACGCCCCCTGTGCCCATCCAGGCCCTGCGCATGACAGAGGACAGGGAGTCTGAAAGCCAGAATGTCCAGCCTTCCCCCAATGTGAAGCCGTGCCATCGGTCCCCATGAAGCCACACCCCTAAACAAGAGGCCACGCCCCCTGTGTCCATCCAGGCCCTGTGCATGACAGAGGACAGGTAGTCTGAAAGCCAGAATGTCCAGCCTTCCCCTAACGTGAAGCCGTGCCACCGGTCCCATGAAGCCACACCCCCTAAACACGAGGCCCACGCCACCTGGTTCCATGAAGACACGGAGGAGAAGCTGTCTGAGCGTGAGCTACTGAAAGGGTGGACATCCCTGTGTCTGTCCAGGCAGTGCGCCGGACAGTGGACAGGGAGTCTGAAAGCCAGACTGTCCAGCCTACAACTGGACCTCTGGCCACCCTAGGGGCAGGCTGATGTTAGGGTGGCCAGTTGTCCGGCTTTAGGCTGGACAGTCCAGTTTTCTAGCTCCCTGTCCTCAGTCCAGCACAGTGCCTGGATGGACGTAGGGATGTCCACCCTTTCAGTAGCTCATGCTCAGGCAGCTTCTCCTCCGTGTCTTCACGGAGCCAGGGGGCGTGGCCTCATGTTTAGTGGTGTGTCTTCATGGTAACCAAGGGCACTGTTTCACGTTTGGGGGAATGGCCGGTGAGGTCTGGCTTTCTGGGGTGAAGACAGTGGCCACTCTAGCTGCTGTGGAGGTCACAGTTATAAGGGGCAGGCTGCTGTAGAGGTCACTCTTGATATTTTTTTTTACGTCTCACACACAAACATTAAATGAAATAGATCAAATATACCTGGGCGAAGCCGGGTCCTTCAGCTAGTTGAGAATAAAGTGGAATTATGTGAATGAAAAGCTGAGAAATACTTACAATGAAGGCCAGTTTACAGAAAGGCAGGAAAAAGATCTATGGATTCCTGTTTGATGCACCCTTTGAATTTTGTGAGGTGTTTTGAGTTAAAAGAATGATTGACAAAAATCTTGAAAAAGGTGGATGACTTTTCTGCCACAGAGTTTTGAGATCTTCAAAATGCTTTGCTGGTGAACATAGAAGAATCAGCGTTCAGATGTTAAAGTGTTTTTCATAAGGGTGAAAAGAAACGTTCAAGAATTTTTTTGTCTTTTAACCTCTTCAGGACACAACCATTTTTCACCTGCTTGACACTGTCAAATTTTGCAAATCTGACATGTCACTTTATGTGGTAATAACTTTGGAATGCTTTAACTTATCTAACCGATTCTTAGATCACAGTCACAAATTGTACTTTATGTTACTGATGAATTTGGGTCACCTTTATTTATAAAAAAAATCCAAAATTTACAGAAAATCTGGAAAAACTTAAGCTATTTTCTAAATTTGAATTTCTCTTTTAAGATGGATGGTGATAGTTACTATTTAACATTCCCCATATGTCTGCTTTATGTTGACACATCATTTTCTAAATTTTATTTTATTTTTAGGGCGTTAGAAGGCTTAGAATTTTAGAACCAAGTTTAAAATTTTCAAGAAAATTTCAAAAACCCACTTTTTAAGGACCAGTTCAGTTATGAAGTCACTTTGTGAGGCTTACATAGTAGAAACCACCCAGAAATTACCCTATTGTAGAAACTGCACCCCTCAAATGATGTTACAAACTTTGTTAACCTCTTACATGTTTACATGTTTCATAAGAATTTTAAAAAATGAATTTTTTTGCAGATTTCTTATTTTAATCCACTTTTTCCAATAACACAGCAAGGGTTAACAACAAAACAAACCTCCATATTTATTATCCTGATTGTTACAAAAAAAAAACCATGACGTTATCAACTGCTATATGGGTATACTGCAGGGCTTAGAAGGGAAAGAGTGTCATATAGTTTTTGGAGGGCAGATTTTGCTGGATTGATTTTTTTGGCGCCATGTCACATTTCAAGAGACCCTAAGGTACCGCTACAGTGGAAACCTCTTATAAGTGACTCCATTTTGGAAACTACACCCCTCAAGGAATTTATTGAGGGGTGCAGTCACCGTTTTGACTCCACAGACGTTTTATAGAATTTAGAAATACTTGGCTGGGAAAATAAAAAATGTAATTTTCTTCCAATAAAATGTTGCATAAGGCCCCCATTTTTTATTTTCACAAGGGCCGTCTCCTCCCTGTACTGATGGTATGGATTTACATACCAGGCTGGAAACCAGAATGGGGGACACAGAGAGGGAATGGAGCAGCCCACAGAAAAAAAATAAACAATTTCACATCTCATCAATAGGCCCTACACTGCCAGGTATTTATATGGTGATGTCAGGACCGGTGAAAGGTCCTCTTTAATGCTTCAGTAACATCCAGAGCTGCATTCATAACATGTCTGGGGTAGTATTGCTTTTTCAGTATCTGAAAGGAGCATTACTCTGCAGTTGTGCTTTAAGGTACATACCAGGCACTGTACTGTAAAAAAACTTCCACAATGCACTGCAGCAGGGTAAAGTGCATTAAACTGTAGTTCTAAGGAATATGTCCCAGCTCAGTGCTGACAGGTTCCTTTATGCTAAGCCAGCAGGATTGTAAATGCAGCTCAGGGACAATAGACAGAACACTGTGCATGTCACAATGGGCCGGGATCCTCCAGGGGCAATAAACGGAACACTGCGCATGTCACAATGATTTAAAAAGCTTCAGGGACAATGGACAGAACACTGTATGTGTCACAGTGGGTCTTCATCCTTCAGGGACATTGGATGGACTAAGGTGTGTGTCATAATGGGTCAGCATCCTCAAGGGACAATTGATAGAAGACAGTGTGTGTCACAATGGGCCAGCATCTTCTAGGGACAATGGACTGAACACTGTTAGGCCCCATTCACACGACCATATGTACATTTAAGCATCTTATAAACATTTATGCTGATAAGATGCGGAATCATACGGACCCATTCATTTTTCCATAGGAAAAAAAAAAATGCAGAATGCACACCGTGTGCATTCCGCATCCCGTATCTCACGGAAGGTCTTCCGCAAAAAAAATAAAACATGTCCTATACTTGGCTGCAAAATCACGTCCGTAGCCCCATTAAAGTCAATGGGTCCGCAAAATTGCGGAACACTACAGAAGACTTTCCGTATGTCTTCCGTTCCGTTTTTATACGGATCACGGAATACATACGGTCGTGTGAATGGGGCCTTAGTGTCACAATGTGCGAGTTACATCGGGTGCCATGCTTCAGGGACAATTTGACGGAATACTGTGTGTATCAGTTTGAGACAATAGACAGGTACAATGGGTCGAACATTGTTGTCTTGCTGTGTGCCAGCATTCTCAAGGGACAATGGACAAAACACTGCACATGCTGAAACAGGCCAACATCCTACTGGTACAATAGGTACAGGTACAATGTGTCTTGGTGTGGGCCAGCAGCCTCAAGGGACAATAGAGTGAACACTGTGCATGTCGAAACAAGCCATCATCCTCCAATTTTCTAATATTAATATTTTCTAAAATATGCCCCAAAAATGCCCTTAGAAATGCATTACTTCAGTCACTCTTAGTAGTTGAAGTACCATTTATCCGGCAGTAGAGGGTGCTGAAGGACCACGTTATGTGATAGAAGCTACAGCGCTGCGCACATCATAACTCCATCTTATCAGGACCAGAGAACGGTTGTAAGGCAATCACAGAGCACAGAATACAGTGGAGAAAGTAGAGCGAGGACACAACAAGTCAGGCAATAACCAGTAAACAAAGAAGTAAGACAACCGGCCAAGCAGAGAGGGAAACTAGGAGTCCTCAATCAGGAGAGCGCAACATCAGACCTCCATCATACCCCCTCCATCATTAGCTATTGACATCCTATTGCAGGAGCTCAGAATCACTGCCAGAGGGCATCACTGATGGTTTCAGTAGTACATTGCAGTGGGTCACTAACCATGCAGGCACTGGAACGTGAGTCAAATAATTGACAGCATCCCTCGTCCCACACAGGAGGTCAGAGAAAAGGAGGAAGAGGGCCCAAGTCAAAATATACAGTGGTCTGAACCTGAGGAGGAGGGACAGTCAGAGGCTTCTCCCATTTATACCTTGGCCTCTACACTTGACACAAAATTACTAGATGATGTCCAGGAGAAGAGTTTTGGCCAAGATGGTCTGTGTCCAATCAATAAGCTAAAAACCTGCACCTTAAATGTTAGGTTCTTTATCAATAGAGTCCACAGGGCTGCTCTTTTAGACCCCATTAGGGGATATGATGCTGGCATTGCATGTTTACAAGAGTGTAAAATTAACAGGGTGCCTGTAAGTATGAATGGAGAGGTAGAATACCTAAATGGGTTATCCGATACCCCCCACAATGCTTGGGTCCCTCCTATAACAATACTTACCCGACCCCGACACCCGCGTTCTTCTGGTTTCCTGCACGACCACCGCTGCATCTCTCCGTCGCACAGATCAAAACATCTGGTGATGGAGTGGAGGGGAGGGCGGAGCGACACTAGAGAGGCTGGTTACTGTTGTGGCCTGCTATTGGGTGTTCCCCCCATCGTCGGATGTTTTGATCCGTGTGACGAGGAGATACAGCGGTGGGCGTTCGGGGTTCTGGAGGGAATCCGGATGACAGGTTTCTAAGTATTACATTGGAGTACAGCAATTTATATATATACGGTATATAAAATGACCTTAACAATCTAAATGTAAATAAAATAATGGATAAAAATAAAATCTTGAAGAATGTGCTTGCAAAAGTAGTGATAGTACTTTGAGACGTGAATGTGCGTGGTATGACAAACAAACAAAAAGATGTTGTTACATCGAGTTACATCGGTATGGATGGTGTTCGCCTGGTTAAAGAAGTTCAGTAAAAAAGATATTTGGTTAGAACTAGGGATGAGCGAATCGACTTCGGATGGCACATCCAAAGTCAATTTGCCAATAACTTTGTTGTAATACTGTACGGAGTTCCCACTCTGTACAGTATTAGAATGTATTGGTTCTGATGAGCCGAAGTTATTAGGGTTAAGGTCACTCGAGACTTTGTGTAATAACAAAGTTATTATTAATTAATTATTACTGTAAAAAACCTTGGTACCGAACTCGGGTACGTACAGTATTAAACAAAGTTTTTTGTGAATCAACTTCGAATGCACCATCCGAAGTCGATTTGCTCATCCCTAGTTAGAACGGATGTCCCAGAGAGGGTTGTGTTGATAAGGAAAGCATTCTACACTTATTTTGGAACTACATCTTTTTTACGAATGTTTGGAAAAATGTGGAACTTTAACAGGTTTTAGTTTTCTTGGTTTTTCAAGTTGTTCTTTTTTTGGCTTTGGGCATTGAGAGAGCCCTAGTTGTTTGGATAATAGAAGCATGTGTTAAAGACGTTCCATGGGGCATGATAACCGTTTTTCAAAAGGACGCAAATTCAGTGAAGAATGTGTTCAATTGATCTTGACTAAGTTGTATGGTGTGATGGTAAAGGGGTGTTTTGGTGGTGTGTGGAGGACAAAAAATGGAAACATCTCAATGAGTTGTAGAACCTGCAAATCCGGAGCATCTAGGAAAAGGGGGGTGTTTTGAACTTATTTATTTTTCTACAATTTCTCCAGATTTGGTCTTTTTTGACAGGTCATGACCTCCTCGCCAACAGATACATTTGGTCAAAGTGCCCTGTTCTTGGGGGTATTTTCTTAGTATACAAAGATCTTCAAGCTCCTAAAGATAGGGGAAAGAGACCTTGATCAGACATTTTTGCTGTGTAAATGGAGGCAGGCATTATTATGAACTAGTAAACTCTCTCATTGTATAAATCATCAATGATTGTATACGAAAGCTCCAGCTAAGATGGTATTTAACTCCAGAGCAGAGGGTAAAAATTTCACCAACCAACTTTGAGGTATGCTGGAGAGAAAGTGGAGTGGTGGGGAGTTTACTCCATATCTGGTGGGAATGCCCAAAAGGTAAAAAAATTCTGGGAGGGATTCTTTGGAGTGCTTTATAAATTGTGTGGCGGGGGTATCCCATTCACCACAGATTTGGTGCTACTTGATCTTTCCATGAAGACTGTCCCGAACAAATGTAGATGGGTGGTCCTTATGGCAGCTAGCAAAAAAACTATAGGAATGATGACATTCCTACTCTAGATAAGGTAATAATGTCCATGGGGGTAACTATAGCCATAGCAGCCATAGCACTTGCTATGGGACCCAGATTTTGGAGGGGCCCTATCAGGTGCAAGAACTAGTGATGATCGGGCACCCAGGTGCTCGGGTGCTCTGGCCGAGCATAATTAAAGTCAATGGGACTAAACCAGGCATCCCCCGCTCGGAAGAGGGGAGGGTGTCTGGTTTACACGGGTCTCCTCCCCCCAAAAAAAACATGACACAGACACTGGGGGGGGGGGGTGCTTAAACTTACCTTTCCCAGCAGCTCCCGACCTGTCCCAGCAGGAAGACAGCGGGTGGGGCCCCATCTTATCTTGCTGCGGGGCCCTTTGAATCATAATTACCCCCCTGATAGTGTTGATTAACTTAAAGGGGTTATCCAAGACTAAAAAATGCTCCCCCATATGCCGGGCCCCTCACACTGAATCTACTTAGGCTACTTTCACACTAGTGTTAATATTTTCCGGTATTGAGATCCGTCATAGGGTCTCAATACCAGAAAAAACTGGGATGCAGAGCAAGACGGATCCACATGATCCGTCATGACCCACAATGCAAGTTAATGGGGATGGATCAGTTTTCTCTGAAACAATCCAAAACGGATCCGTCCCCCATTGACTTTCAATGAAGTTAATGACTTGACTGTCTTGACTATGTTAAAGATAATACAACCAGATCCGTTCATAACAGATGCAGATGGTTGTATTATCAGTAACGGAAGCGGTTTTTGCTCAACCCTGCCAGATCTAGCAAAAAGACTGGTTTGAAAGTAGCTTTACCTGGCTCCTTGCGCCGCTCCTGGTCCCTGCACCACCGCTGCTGCTTTCCCCATGTGCGGATGAAAACATCCAGTGTCGGGGTAGGGGCAGCCAATGGCAGGCAAGGACAGGGATGAGCCTCCCTTGTATTGCGGGTGATGCTAGGGAGGTTCGCCCCTTCCCCCCTTCCATTGGCTGCCCCCCCCCAAAACCCGATGTCTTCAACCGCGCACAGGGAGAAGCTGCAGCAGCAGTCCAGGGACCATGAGCGACGCTTGGAGCGGGGAGCCAGGTAAGTAGATTTAGTGTGAGGGGCTCAGGCATATGGAGGAACATATTTTAGTCTCAGATAATCCCTTTAATTCTTCTCGCTTGACAAGGAATTTTTCAAGTGTGAAATCTGAAGACTAAATGGAGTTGCTTAATACTTTGTTTTTTTATTAGGTGAAGAGCACTTTCCCCATAACGGTACCCTTTCAGCGCTCCAGCTTGGGGTCACCAGACCATGGGTGCTCCAACACCTGAACAACCCACTCCTCTACCAACCTTTTGTATTCCCAGAGGGTCAGGGCGTTCCGGGTGACAGCTTCGGGGACTATTGAATTTTGTTGAAGGGAGTAGTCCTTCCATGGCGGAGCGGGAACTCCTGCCGCCTCCGCCGTGTCAGCCAGCGGAGTGAACACCTCAGCGGGCACCTCAACCGACTTCTTAGGCTGCCGGACATATTGAGAGATGTAGATCTCCTCCGGTTCCTTCTCCTCATAGGGGTCGGTGCCCCACACCATGCCTCCCCAGTCAGGCCTCGCTGTGTCGCCATCTTAATTGCCTGAGTTGCCTCGTCTTCCTCGCGCACTTTAGAAGGGGGCGGGGCTACTGGGGAGGAGTCTGCATCGTTAATGAATTTAATTCGTATGCAACAGTGTATAGAGTAACTTATACGTAGCAATAGCGTATAATTTATAGGACAAACTACATAGCGAATGCGTACAAAACCAAAGTGAATCGCCTAATATTCGGATTCGCTTCGCAGCTAAAAATTCCCAAGATTCGATACGAATCGACGAATCGATTCGCTCATCTCTAGATGCAACCCCAAAATATATCTATGAAGTATTCCTAAAGGGTCACTCAAATTATTTCACATCCAGATGATATCCAGATGAACCAAACTGAACACTGGCCCATTAGCGGAAGTCTGTCACCATCATTTTCCATTATAAACCTCTTTGGGTGCCCTGTAGATCACATTTTCTGTATCCCAGTCAGACCTTTTTGTTTATATGTTGATCCCCCCCAAAAACATTACTATTCTGATATACAAATGAGCTGAAAAGAGCCCAAGGGGCAGTACTATTAGGCATCTAATAGGTCACTCCCTAGAGAAGACCTCCTTCTCTTCCCATCGTCATCTTCTCTACATCTCTGTGGTATCTCTGTGGCATTTAGTAGGCTACCCCCTAGAGAAGACCTCCTTCTCTTCCCATCTTCAGCTTCTCTACATCTTTGCGGCATCTCAGTGGCATCTAATTGTCCACCCCCTAGACAAGACCTCCTTCTCTTCCCAAATTCATCTTCTCTACATCTCTGTGGCATCTAATAGGCCACTCCATAGAGAAGACCTCCTTCTCTTCCCATCTTCATGTTTTCTACATCTCCCTCCACTCCTGACATCAGAAACCCAGCACTTGAAATCTCACACAGGTGCATATCACCCATCTGTGTGCCCCTGCACTGTCTGCTCCCTTCTGTGGGCATTGGCATCATGAACTGCACCAGAAGGGCAAACAGATGGGTTATATGCGCATCCACAAGATTTCAAGTCTTGGGTTTCTGACTTCAGGAATGGTGGGAGGTGTAGGGAAGCTAAAGATGGGAGGAGCAGGCCTCGATTCTAATGGGAGTGGCAGGGCTCCTATGCCCAAAGGTACTGCCTTTTGGGCTCTTCTCAGCTAATTTGTATATCAGAATAAAGATTTGTTTTGTGGAAAACAAAGATCAATATATCAACACAAAGATCTGTCTGGGATACAGTAAATGTGATCTACAGGGCACCAGGAGCAGTTTATAATGGAAAAAGGTGGTGACAGAGTCCCATTTGCATAAATGATTTTCCACACAGACTATCGGTCCATGCTAAGAAAATTCTACTATACATCTCTAATTCACCTTTAAGATTGATTCACTCAAGTGAATGGATCTGAGATAAAAATGTACAACACGCAGACACCATCCTCACTCGGTCCAGGAGTTTAAAAACTTGCCTGTGTTTACCGACTGGAGCATAGATGAGTTTAACATTACATGTCTGTAGGGGCCATTATAATAAGTAACATAGGAAATGGACTTGATTGGTTTGACACCAGTGAGATATAATTATTATTATTATGATTTATTAACGCACCATTCAATCCATGGCTCTGTACATATGATAAGGGGTATATGTAACATCCCAGAGAGGTGTTACCACTCTTTCTCCTCACTTCCATCTGTGTCTGCTAACCTAAATGTAATTCTATGCATTTTATTCCAGGACCTGAAAAAATGTGTATATCTATATAATGTTTGCAACTGGTTTACTATGTAATGTGCCTGGTCTACCAGCAGGTGGCAGCAAAACAAAGGCAGAGCTACTGCATAGTTTACGCAGAGTGGACCTTTCCATGCAATTCTGACCCCGCTTCTGGAGAGAAGTGGACTGTTCCCACTTCCTGCAGCAAGGGTGGAGATCTAGTTAGAACTAGTTTAGCAGCACCCCTGCAAGGGGAAGGGTGTGCAGGGCACATCTCTGCTGGACGTGCCCCTGCCAGCCAGAGCACCTTCAGCAATGCTGGCCTGAAAGACAGAGGTATACAGCCTCAGCAGCCAGGAGGTGTTTCCCTGGCATAATACAAATCCGACCAAGAAGGAAAGTGCATTCTTTGCAGTCATTGGAAGAAATCCAAGTTACAGAAAGTTTGTTAGTAGAGCAGTGAGCTACAGAATTAGAGCAGAGGATTTTGCCTGCTAAGTTTAAAAGCTAAAACCTGCTGGAAGCCAATATAAAGCCAGAAGTTTGTTATATGGATGCAAGTCTAACTAAGTAAAGCTGCGTTGGATTCCATTACAAGGTCTGGACTCATTTATTACTACATCCCTCAATTATTCTCCCTATTTATTTGCAACCAGAGCCAAAGCCTGGGGTCCAGCCGTTTCCAGGTAGGAGCATTGTGACACCGTGACTAAACCAGAGACATTTTAGGCCGCATAATATACCACTTGGCATTACTACACCTGGGACGTGCGTTACACCATCCTTAGCGGGCCCTGGAGGGAGGTCACCCGTCGCAATTGGCGTCCGTTGCATATACATAAAAATTACAGAACAATAGGCATGAACAAGACAAGTTACAGACTGGTACAGATGGAGAGAGGATCCTGCCCGCGAGGGCTTACAATCTACATAGATCTAGATACATTATAATCAGTATGGCAAAAAAAATTTACATCCCTGTATATTATTTGTGATTAACAACGATGAAAATTTTCAAACTTTTACTAAACTCAAATGGTTAATAAAGTTTATTAGGCGCCTTGTGCAGCAGCTTTTGATTTTCCCAAATGCTGGATATCATCAAGAGTAAAATAAACACAATTGATATATATTGTAAAGCCTTATGTATTTCATTTTTTCATTAGTTAATATAATACAAATTCCAATCGCTTAATCTTCATTGTGTCAGAACTTACAGTAGTTGGAACATTGTCGAAAGACGTCAGGGGATTTCCAGACAAGAAGACAATAGCTGTGAACGGTGAAGACCAGACTGACATTACTATTTCCCTGCGATCTCATAACTCAGCCGCTGCACTGTGGGACTCACATCCCTTTATTTCATTAACTTGCGGTCAGAAGTGCATAAAAATTGTCTCAAGTCCTAGGGACTCTTTTAAAATGGTCACAGTTGACATGCAGCTGACAATTTGGTTTACCACTTAGAAATTTCTCTACTCTCTGTTTCACCCTTTCATAACTGGGCCTAAAAAAAGGCCTGAATGTCCTGGCGATTTTTTGTGATTTTGTGCACATGGTGGTTTAGTGACCCTAACTTTTTTTTTATTTGCTTGACTACCAAAATTATTTTTGCAATGTTTTTTACTTGACCCTTAGGACTTTTTATTATCATGTTTTTTTTAGAGATTTTGTTTTTAGGTTTAATTTGAGGGAAATGCTAATTATTGAAAAATATTTTCTTAATATATTATAGCTTTTTATTTCTTCAATATTTAACCTGACACAAAAATTAATTATTACAATGGCACCCTATTTTGTAACGATCGTTTTGATATATAACACGTATAGGTTTGAGTGCACGGGGTGACGATGGTGACAGTTTCCGTTAGCAACGGCATTTTAATTTTTTTTTTTTTTATTTCTTATTCTTCCTCTTATTCTTCTTCTTATACTTATATCTTTTTCTACTATGTCCACCAGGAGGTCATTAAAAGCCCTCCTCAGGAACCCCAGTTACAGGGGAAAACAGCCCAAATATATCCCACAATGCCCGGGCCCCTCCTATAGATGACACTTACCCCACTCCCTGGCACTCACGTCCATCCAGATCCCTGCACAGCCACCGCCGCATCTCCCCGTCTGGTGAACCAGGAGGGTGGGGGGTGCGTAGTTGTTTGCAGCCAATAGTAGGCCGCGATGGTGACCAGCCTCCCTAGCGTCACCTGCGATGCTGGTCATTGTCACAGCCTGCAATTGGCTGCTCCCCCCTCACTGGATGTTGTGATCTGCGCAACAGGGAGATGCAGCGGTGGCTGTGCATGGATCCAGAGGGATGCGGGTGACGTGGACCGGGTAAGTATCATCTATAGGAGGGGCCCGGGCATTGTGTGGGGTATTTGTACTACTGGATGACTCCTTTAAGGCTAAAATTAATTGTCACCACAGGATTAAAAATGCAATTGTGTCCCCTGAGTGGTGCGCTAACAAGATTTACTGCAGACGCATAAACATTTTTGGGAGGGTTTTCCCAATTCTAATGTGACTGTTAGGAGGTTAAATAAAGGCAGATGTTCATGGTGAGTGCCGAGCTTTGGATCTCTTTTCTTCTAGACTCATCTTCAGCTTAACTGTTCACAGTCACAGTCATTTTGACCAGGGGTGCCCAAACTTTTGAATTCCACTGTAAGATTATAGGGCAAATTAAACAGTTGCAGGTACCCCCAGGTCTGGTGTACTGCACATCACACTTCAGTAGGGCTGCAGCTATCGATTATTTTAGTAAACAAGTATTCTACTGATTAATCCAATGATTAATCGAGTACTCTAATAAGAAAAAGCTAATTAAAAGAATGTTTTCTATAAAAACTCATGAGGTCCCCTGTGCCATCAGTTCCCCCTCCCTTGTGCCATCAGCTCACCCTCCAGTGCTATTAGCTCCTTCTCCAGGGCCATCAGTTCCCCCTCCAATGCAATTAGTTCCTCCAGCAGTGCCATCAGTTCCCCCCAGTGCCATCAGTTTCCCCCTTTAATGCCACCAGCTCCCCCCAGTGCCACCAGCTTCACCATGTCATCAGTTGTTCACCTTCCAATGACACCAGCTCCTCCCCCAATGCCACCAGCTCACCCCAAGTGTCATCAGCTCCCCACAGTGCGATAAAACTCCCCCCAGTGCCACCAGTTTACCCCACTGTCATGAGTTCCCCCACTCCCCCTCCTAGCCATCAGTGCCCAGCCGCAGCACCAGTGAACTAAAATACTTACCTTTCCTGTAGGGGTGATGCCAACACTCCAGAGATCTTCCATCCTCTTCTTCACGCGCTGCACTGGGACCTGAAGTCACTCAGCATCAGGTCATAGTGTGGGCTTACGTGTACTATGTCCTGACAATGTGTGTACATCAGGATCCAGTAAAGTAATCGTTTCAGCCTTACACTCCAGGTCAGGGAAATCAGGACCGGTGTATGGGTGAACCAGTCTTAATAAATGTCCCTCATTGTGAATGAATCCCAAGGGTGCTCATACCTGTAGAGGCTTGTGCTATCTGACCAAGAGGCACCTGGAAATTCACACTTTTGTTATACAGTTTGCTCCATTGAGTTTAATGTTTGTTCTTCTGTTTGTTGAGTTGAATTCTGTGGTGCTGTGGTTGATTGAGGTCAGGTCACCCTCACATGTATATGCCTCTTGTACATCAATCTCTGCAAACATTATATTTAGTGATGAGCGAGCACTTGGGTGCTCGGGTGCTCTGGCCGAGCACTCAGGGGTGCTCGAGTGCTCGGCCGAGCACCCAAGCATAATGTAAGTCAATGGGAGTAAACCAGGCAGCGGGGGTGCCTGGTTTACACAAGTCCCCCAAATTTAATAAAAATTGTCCCCACATGTTCCTATAGCCCTTTAAAACGGCTTTTATTTATTAAAATAAATTCTATCCCTGCCTAGCATGCCTCTCTTCCTACACTATCTGTCCCTCCTTGCGGCAGCTCTCCCTGACTAACACTGGCCGGGAAGGCGTCACCAGGTGCTATATAGCACCCGATGATGCATTCCCGGCCAGCCAATCAGTATAATGCCAGTAGCTAAGATGGCTACTGGCATTACACTGAATGCCATCCCTCCCCACACGCTAATTAATTAGCGTGCGGGGAAGGGACTCAAGCATGGCGCTCGAGTACACCCAGTGTTCGGCCGAACACCGAGCGTACCCGAGCGCTGGCATGCTCGACCAAACAGCGAGTTCGGCCGAGCATGCTTGCTCATCACTGATTATATTGAGAGAATATGAAATATATAAATTGCCGGGGAATGGGTGTACTGGCATCTATTCTATCGTATATGAAAGACGTCAACATCTTTCATTACGTCTGTAGTTTTAACTAGTAATTATCAGTAGGGGATTTTCTTGGCATTTGTAGTGAGCAGCAAATCTTTAGCTTGTCATTCACTACGATCAAGAAATTAGGGACTTTTTCTTCTTCCCACTCTGTTCTAGAGGGAGGAAGCAGAAGCTCCCGCCGGATCTCCTAGTAATGTGTGGTGTCACAGGAGTTCAGCATTTACATGTATTCTGCAGTCTGCACATGGGGCTGCATGTATGTGTGCTGTACTGTCTATGTAATATTTAACAAGACTGGCAGTTCATAGACAGAGGGAGAAAATGGACTGAAAAAATAGTAACAAACCAGTGGGAGAGAAAAACATTAAAGATAAGCAAATCGATATTACCGATCTGGAATTCTTGTGATTCATTTCAGGCAAATCACCGAAAGAAGGGGTCCCAGGAAGAGGTAACCTTAAAACAGACCATTTAAACAACTGTGCACAGTATATTTGAGTTTTTGTTAATGTTGATCTGACATCCTAAGCACAACAATAGATTACAACGGAGCATCAATTCCTATGAGTATATATATTAACCTGGAACATCAAGCTCTTACTGTGAGACTATAAATAACATCTGGTAATCAAACCTATATAGCAAAGACCGTATATATAAGGATCAAAAGGTCACCATATATGTATCCACTCACTAAATTCAAGACCCATTGACTCAAGATTACTTCTGAGTGGTGAATGCACCACCATTGCTATATCCTGGCTTAATTGTGTCTATATGCGAGACTCTATTTTTACTTTCCTTATCGTCCTTCAGGCAGCACAACACAATGGGTTAATGTTTCCCTCCTCCCGTCTAGGACAGAAGAAAATTATTAGTAAATCAGACTAATTAACCCCCCTATAAAGGAGTGCACACCCACAAGATAGATGTGTTTTTTTTTCTTCTGTCTAGGACAAGGAAGCTCACACATACAGAGGCTCCTGCTGCTGTGAAGGCCAGTATGGTTGTCAAGCCTGATATTATATAACTGGAAGTGTCTCCAGACTATACCATGAAGTGTCATAAGAATGTCCGGTGTGGTGTCTCCTGGACCAACGGCTGACATGTCTGATCTGGAAGTGTGTATCCAGAGTTATATGCAGGTTATAGAAGCTGGAGGTGTCTCCTGATCTAACCGCTTAACATGTCTGATCTGGAAGTAGTGTCCAGTATTGTATGCAGGTTATAGAGCTGGAGGTGGTCTCCAGGAATTAACTGCATTTATACCATTCTGGAAGTGGTTTGCAGATTTAATTTCCCCATCGGGTGTTCCATGGGATGATTGAGCTGAGATCTATCCTGGAGTGTCCTGGTAAGTTCTCATATGCAGCGGAGGTTCCTGCAAACTACTAATGTATTCAGGGTGAGTCCCTGTTAGAAGCACTGTTGTTACCTTTATACAGGGGCGGTCTTGGGCACCACGCATCCTATTCATTTGCGTGGGGCCCCCGACGTCTAAGGGGGCCCCCACGCTCCGCTGTTGTGCCCAAGACCGCCCGCCCTCCTAATACATTCTGGGGGGCCCAGCAGGGATGGCCAATACAAGTGAGCGCTTCCATTAAGAGCGCTGCGCAGCGTCAGGTCATAGTGCGCGCCAGCCAGGGAAGAGAGTGGAGCGCCGGACTGGAGGGCAGCCGCAGGACAGGTAAGAAAGCTTTTTTATTTTACTCTTATGTGGCTGGGTGGGATGATCTGAGGTCTGATGGCGGCACAATAAGCTGATCTGAGGTTTGATGGGGGCCCATGAGCAGCTCTGAGGTCTGATGGGGCACACATATGCTGCCTCTGAGGTCTGATGGGGGCACATTCTGCTGATCTGAGGTCTCATGGGGGCACATTCTGCTGATCTGAGGTCTCATGTGGGGCACATTCTGCTGATCTGAGTCTCATGGGGGCACATTCTGCTGATCTGAGGTCTCATGGGGGCACATTCTGCTGATCTGAGGTCTCATGGGGCACATCTGCTGATCTGAGGTCTCATGGGGTCTGGGCTGATCTGAGGTCTCATGGGGGCACATTACGCTGATCTGAGGTCTCATGGGGCCATTACCCTGATCTGA
>ONZH01025065.1:0-36858 GCA_900303285.1 Rhinella marina | reverse complement strand
GGTAGCAGGTGACTTGGTTGTATTTTGTGACGTACAGAAAGTGTCACCTGGACAGTATATACGGTTTGGAGTGAGTGTGCTGAACTGTGTCACACAGAAAGGTTACACGCAGCTGTGTGAAATGGATTTGTATCACTCAGCTAAAACAACAAAAAAATTATTTTTTTTCTTTTTTTTTTATATTTTTTTCTTTTAGTTTTGTTTTTTTGGGAACGTGACGTGCAGAAACTATCGTACAGCTGACTGACACCCTAATGACGGTGACTATTTAGACTGCGACCCAGACAAATGTCGTACAGAGATTTTTCGGATCAAGCTATATATACGTGACAGGTAGCAAGTGACTTGGTTGTATTTTGTGACGTACAGAAAGTGTCACCTGGACAGTATATACGGTTTGGAGTGAGTATGCTGGACTGTGACACACAGAAAGGTTACACGCAGCTGTGTGAAATGGATTTGTATCAGCTAAAACAACAAAAAAAATTTTTTTTTCTATTTTTTTTTAAATATTTTATTCTTTTAGTTTTGTTTTTTTGGGAACGTGACGTGCAGAAACTATCGTACAGCTGACTGACACCCTAATGACGGTGGCTATTTAGACTGCGACCCAGACAAATGTCGCACAGAGATTTTTAGGATCAAGCTATATATACGTGACAGGTAGCAAGTGACTTGGTTGTATTTTGTGACGTACAGAAAGTGTCACCTGGACAGTATATACGGTTTGGAGTGAGTATGCTGAACTGTGACACACAGAAAGGTTACACGCAGCTGTGTGAAATGGATTTGTATCACTCAGCTAAAACAACAAAAAAAATTTTTTTTTTTCTATTTTTTTTTCTATTTTTTTCTTTTAGTTTTGTTTTTTGGGAACGTGACGTGCAGAAACTATCGTACAGCTGACTGACACCCTAATGACGGTGGCTATTTAGACTGCGACCCAGACAAATGTCGCTCAGAGATTTTTAGGATCAAGCTATATATACGTGACAGGTAGCAGGTGACTTGGTTGTATTTTGTGACGTACAGAAAGTGTCACCTGGACAGTATATACGGTTTGGAGTGAGTGTGCTGAACTGTGTCACACAGAAAGGTTACACGCAGCTGTGTGAAATGGATTTGTATCACTCAGCTAAAACAACAAAAAAATTATTTTTTTCTATTTTTTTTAAATATTTTTTCTTTTAGTTTTGTTTTTTTGGGAACGTGACGTGCAGAAACTATCGTACAGCTGACTGACACCCTAATGACGGTGGCTATTTAGACTGCGACCCAGACAAATGTTGCACAGAGATTTTTAGGATCAAGCTATATATACGTGACAGGTAGCAGGTGACTTGGTTGTATTTTGTGACGTACAGAAAGTGTCACCTGGACAGTATATACGGTTTGGAGTGAGTGTGCTGAACTGTGACACACAGAAAGGTTACACGCAGCTGTGTGAAATGGATTTGTATCACTCAGCTAATACAACAAAAAAAATTATATTTTTTCTATTTTTTTTTTATATTTTTTTCTTTTAGTTTTGTTTTTTTGGAAACGTGACGTGCAGAAACTATCGTACAGCTGACTGACACCCTAATGACGGTGGCTATTTAGACTGCGACCCAGACAAATGTCGCACAGAGATTTTTAGGATCAAGCTATATATACGTGACAGGTAGCAGGTGACTTGGTTGTATTTTGTGACGTACAGAAAGTGTCACCTGGACAGTATATACGGTTTGGAGTGAGTGTGCTGAACTGTGTCACACAGAAAGGTTACACGCAGCTGTGTGAAATGGATTTGTATCACTCAGCTAAAACAACAAAAAAAAATATTTTTTTTCTATTTTTTTTTTTTATATTTTTTTCTTTTAATTTTGTTATTTTGGGAACGTGACGTGCAGAAACTATCGTACAGCTGACTGACACCCTAATGAAGGTGGCTATTTAGACTGCGACCCAGACAAATGTCGCACAGAGATTTTTAGGATCAAGCTATATATACGTGACAGGTAGCAGGTGACTTGGTTGTATTTTGTGACGTACAGAAAGTGTCACCTGGACAGTATATACGGTTTGGAGTGAGTGTGCTGAACTGTGACACACAGAAAGGTTACACGCAGCTGTGTGAAATGGATTTGTATTACTCAGCTAAAACAACAAAAAAACTAATTTTTTTTTCTATATTTTTTTTTGTATTTTTGGGAACGTGACATGCAGAAACTATCGTAGAGCTAACTGACACCCTACTGACGGTAGCTATTTAGACTGCGACCCAGACAAATGTCACACAGAGATTTTTGGGATCAAGCCATACACGTGACAGGCAGCAAATGACTTGGTTGTATTCGGTGACATACAGAAAGTGTCACCTGGACAGAAAATAGTGAGTGTATTGAACTGTGACCCACAGAATGGTTCCACACTGCTGTGTGCAATGGATTTGTATCACTGAGATATAACATAAAAAAATAAAAGGGGGTTATACATGGCGATAGCTGCACTACTAGTGCCAGCCAGCCAAGTGACAAAAAAAAAAATGTCTTCTAGCCCTTAGAAGGGCTGTTGGGTTCTTTGTGGGTGATCCCTGCCTAACAGACAACTAAATGCAGGCCCTAACACTGTCCCTGAAAGGCAGCAGCTCTATCCCTAACAACATCCAGACGGCATCTGAGCCGAGCACCGTGGCCAGTCGGTAGTATATTCCAGGGTCACCTGATCAGGCCAGCCAACCTCTGCTATCGACATGTAAGGGCCCCACGTGATGCTGGGTGGTACGCAGAGTCTCCTGGCTTGTGATTGGCTGTGTTTTTAGGCGCCAAAAAAGCACGATGCGGAAGTTGCCATTTCTTCGAGCATGGCGAGATACTCGTCCGAGCAGCGAGCACTTACGAGTACCCTAATGCTCGAACGAGCACCAAGCTCGGACGAGCATGCTCGCTCATCTCTAATCAGCTCTAAATGATATTAAAAGAGGAGAAGGGGGTGCAGGTGCAAAGCTTTTTGATTTGTTTGTATCAACCTACTTCCATGAAAAATATTTACTATAGTTGTGGTAATTATGTACAATCGGTAGAGCAACATTTTTGGAGCTGTTAAAATCTGAAGAACATACAATTTCTTGTAGTTATTCATAACTTTACATTCACACATTGTACTCTAAAGCCTGCAGCGTATACTCTAGTTACATACTAAAGAGGGAGGAATTCTAGCAGAAGGTATGTATGAAATATAAATAAGATCTTGCGCTGTTCCCAGATTAGTTATTGCATATGGATTGCTCAGCGTTGCTCAGTCTGTAATTCACTTAATAATTCAGCAAAGATTATGAAACGTGTCCTCAGGGTTACAGTGTGTTAAAACAGAGAATCGAACACAAATAAAAGTCCTGATATTAAAAAGCTAAATTTAATTAGAATATTAACAATAGTACAAGTACACGGAGTTACTAAGTAAAGGCTTGACTTGGGCATCAACAATAGAATTACTTCTCCACACTCTTAGATAATGTACTTCCTTCAAACTATGTAAGCTGGATCGAACCTCCTTTTGTGTTTATTATTAGAGATGAGCGAATTTTTCAAAAATTCGATTCGGCTGGTTCGCCGAATTTTCTGAAAAGATTTGCTTCGATCCGAATAAATTTGTTGCGAATCGCGTTAAAAAACTGCTACTTCCGGGCTGCAGAGAGCCTGGATAGTGGTGTAGAACACTGTGCCATGCAGTAAAACGCATAGGGAGTAGTGTTGAGCAAGCACTTCTGTGCCGGAGACTGGCATGATGACATACCCTGAAGAGCAGACCGTACTAAAAAATTCTCTTCCTTTTGGCTAAGATCAACTGTAGCATATGTTCTTATCAGTATAGGGGACAGGAACAGAGGAGGTGCAGCGAAGGCTAAAGCTTTGCCTCGACTGTGACAAAATGTCAGTATTGACCCAAGACGCCAAGAAAGCTCGGAGTTCCATCTTGAGATCGAGCTGGCAGTCTGCAGGGAGCTGAGCTACCACCTGTAGGAGCCCCTGCCTCTCGCCTCCCCCATGCTCATCGGTGAGTGTCCCGGGGGCCAGAATCGTTTACTTTTAAAAATTCGAGTGTTCAAAACAAACAGGGTTTCCTGTGTACTTGAGCTTTGAATAATGGAATAGGACTACAGAACGTACCAAAAATTTACGACTGACATGCTGCTGCAGAGGAGAGTGGTACAGTAACAGCAGCTGCAAGAGGCAGCACTCAAACAAATTTCAAGGCCACAGAGTGGCACCGTAACAGCAGCTGCAAGAGGCAGCAGTGGAATACATTTCAAGGCCACAGAGTGGGAGAGGCAGCAGGAGTCGTGCTAATTTTAATGAGACAGAATGGCACAGTGACATACCCTGGGAGAGGCAGCAGCAGTCATAAAAATTTAAATGCAGCATACCGTAGAGTGGCACAATTACATAATTTGGACCTAGCGGCAGCTAGAAGACAGCGTGTGGAGGCGGCGGCAGCAGCATCAGCTGTTCCAGGCCCATGCCAACTAAGGGTTGTGTCTGACGAACCTGCCGACTCTTGGCTGGGGGTGTCAGATGTCATCTGGGAGGAATTGGATGGCCGAGTCAACCATTCAAGAACCGCTGGGTTGGTGGTCAACACACGACCACTAGATGACACTGGTAGCTCTGGCCTCGCCAAGTGACCCCTAATGCCACGTCCCCTTCCTCTGCTGCGACCTGTGCCTTCCATAAACATTTGTGCCACTGCCCCTCCCCTGTGAAGGGCCTGTCACCCCTCTGTCTGACATACTGTTTGATAAAAAATTTGAAATAAAAGGAAATTAAGAATCCCCCCCAAAAATATACTTTGCTCACTGACTTGCATAACTGTTAACTATTTCTTTAAGAGATACGGTCACCCACAAAGTGGGTTAACAATGGGTTGCTGAACTGCAGTACAATGGGTTACTGCACAGCACTAAACACTATATGACGATTTTCTTTTTCTATGGCGACTGAAGCTGCAAATAATTATTTAAAATGAACAACCCCACAAATACATTTTTTTTGGGGCAATTCAACTTCACTGAAGAAGTTAGCACTATATGGAGCTTGTATGTTTGTATGGCGAATAACGCCGCAAATAGTTATTTAAAATGAACAACCCCACAAACACAGATTAATAGTTTTTTGGCAAGTCAACTTCACTGACTACGTTAGCACAATATCACGCTTTTCTGTTTGGATGGCGAATAACGCCACAAATAGTTATTTAAAAGAACAACCCCACAAACACGGATTCACTGGTTTTTTGGCAAGTCAACTTCACTGACTACGTTAGCACAATATCACGCTTTTCTGTTTGGATGGCGAATAACGCCGCAAATAGTTATTTAAAAGAACAAAACCACAAACACGGATTCACAGTTTTTTGGCAAGTCATCTTCTCTGCCTACGTTAGCACAATATCACGCTTTTCTGTTTGGATGGTGAATAACGCCGCAAATAGTTATTTAAAAGAACCCCACAAACACGGATTCACTGGTTTTTTGGCAAGTCAACTTCACTGACTACGTTAGCACAATATCACACTTTTCTGTTTGGATGGCGAATAACGCTGCAAATAGTTATTTTAAAAAACAACCCCACTAACAGGGATTCACTGGTTTTTTGGCAAGTCAGCTTCACTGACTACGTTAGCACAATATCACACTTTTCTGTTTGGATGGCGAATAACGCCGCAAATAGTTAATTAAAAAAACAAACCCACTAACACGGATTCACTGTTTTTTTGGCAATTCAGCTTCACTGACTACGTTAGCACAATATCACGCTTTTCTGTTTGGATGGCGAATAACGCCGCAAATAGTTATTTAAAAGAACAAAACCACAAACACGGATTCACAGTTTTTTTGGCAAGTCAACTTCATTGCCTACGTTAGCACAATATCACGCTTTTCTGTTTGGATGGCGAATAACGCCGCAAATAGTTATTTAAACTCCACAAACACGGATTCACTGTTTTTTTTTCAAGTCAACCTCACTAATTACGTTAGCACAATATCACGCTTTTCTGTTTGGATAGCAAATAACGCTGCAAATAGTTATTTTAAATGAACAAATCCACAAACACGGATTCACAGTTTTTTTGGCAAGTCAGCTTCACTGAGTACGTTAGCACAATATCACGTTTTTCTGTTTGGATGGCGAATAACACCGCAAATAGTTATTTAAAAAAACAACCCCACAAACACGGATTCACTGTTTTTTTGGCAAGTCAACTGCACTAACTACGTTAGCACAATATGACGTTTTTCTGTTTGGATGGTGAATAACACCGCAAATAGTTATTTAAAAGAACAACCCCACAAACACGAATTTACAGTTTTTTTGGCAATTCAACTACACTGAAGAATTTAGCACTATATGGCACTTATCTATTTGTATGGCGAAAAACGCCGCAACTATTTCTTTCACATTTACAAGCTGCCAATCACGGCTTATATATGTTTTACCCTAAACACAACCCAAAAGATTTTTTTTTAATTTTATTATTTTTATTTTTTCTAATGTACCCCAAACAAGGCTCTGATCCTCTTACTGCACTGCAAAAAGTGAGAGTAGTGGTGCTTCTTTTAATACAGCACCCCAAAACAGCCTTTAGAACAGAGTGCAGTGCTGTATAACAGGCTAACCCCTATGCCCACTCACTGCTGCACAGTGTACCAGAATAGCGATTTCACTGCCTGATTTTCTGTCTAGAAATCGTCCCTCTCCTATCCCTGCAATTCAGATTATCTATCCCTGATCTCCTCATTTCTTTTCTTTAGTTTTTCTTTCACTTGCCCTATCTCTCCTGACGTCTGTCTCTGGTCTAACATCAATAGCAAATGGTGCTTTCCAGTGCTACAGAGCTATTTATAGGGCTGGGACATCGCAGGACCTGGCTGGCTGGTTAATTGGCTACATGTCTGCATGTGATCGCATTGTGGGTGTTTACTTCTTTATTCCAGAAATCCTTCCCCCATGTCATGCCATGTGCTTGCGGCCATTTTAGGAAAAAAAAAAAAGATTTGTTACTACGAAACGCCAGGAAATTTGCATTCGTTGCAAATCGAATTTTCCATGAAATTCGTAACGAATTCCACTTCGTCAGCTTCGATTCTCTCATCTCTATTTATTATGTTTATTATGGGATATCAAGATCCTTATCATGATATGAGCAGCACTGTAGTGTAATGGCAGTACAGTGGTTAGGCTACTTTCACACTAGCTGCAGCCTTCTCAGGCAGGCTGTTTCGGCAGGAACCATGCTACCGCTAGTGCACCGTGACATGCTGAGACGGGGCCGGAATAAAACTACGAAGGCTGCCGCTAGTGTGAAAGTAGCCTTACTTGTGTGGTTGCACTGGGTTCTGTCAGAGTAGAATCTTCTAATGGAACCTGACTCAGAGATAATAATGACCTCCAAAGGTTTAGCAAAGGACAACCCCATTTAGTACCGTATTTTCCGGCGTATAAGACGACCCGGCGTATAAGACGACCCACAACTTTTGCCCTAAAAATATAGAATTTGGAATATACTCATCGTATAAGACTACCCCTCCTCCAAAAAAAAAGTCAGATTTGATTTCAATATGGTAATTTTATTTAAAATGCGTATGACATGCAGGTAGCAAAGCCGGCGGCATGACCCAGCGCAGGCGAGATCTCTGCCTCTCACATGGATCTCGCACATGCGCACCTGTGCTGCTCCCCGCGCGAGATCTGAGAGGCAGAGAAGGAGAGAAGGGCGGGCCACAGGAACGCTCCGTTCGCTACAGGGACACAGGATTAGGGTTGTCACGATACCAGAATTTTGAGTTCGATACCGATACATACAAAAGTATCACGATACTCGATACTGATACGATACCTCGCCAAAATAAAGAAGAATCTATTAATGCCACCCTGGCCCTTATCTGTGCGCCACTGGCCCTTTTCAGTGTAGCCCCTAGCCTTATCTTGGTCCCCCAGGCCTTGTTTGCACAGGTGTACGGTGACATCACTGTGCTTATTATCCCTGGACTGTGACATCACTGTGTTTATTATCCCTGTACGGTGACATCACTGTGTTTATTATCCCTGTACTGTGACATCACTGTGTTTATTATCCCTGTACGGTGACATCACTGTGTTTATTATCTCTGTGCTGTGTTTATTATCCCTGTACTGTGACATCGCTGTGTTTATTATCCCTGTACAGTGACATCGCTGTGTGTATTATCCCAGTGCAGGAAGAGGTAAGTGGTCTGTGTTTGTGTGTTTGTTTTTTATTTTTCAGGGTCGTGAATGCAGAGGACTACGTCGGATTCGGTGGACTACGTCGGACCAGCTTTTTCTTTTTCTTTTTAATAAAATGGTCAAACAGGGGTCTGGGGGAGTGTTTATTTCAATAAAATGTTTTATACTTGTGTGTATTTTATTTTTTTACAATACTACAGTTTTAGTAATTACAGCTATCTACAGATGGCCCTGATTACTAATACTGGGCTTAGTGCTTGCCGGTATGGCAGGCCAGCACTAACCCCAACATCTATTACCTCGGCACCCACCGCCACCAGGGGTGCCGGGAAGAGCCGGGTACCCGCAGGACCGGACCTTCTAAATTGAGGGTCTGGCTCTGGGGCGGCTGCAGGCTGGTACCATTAGGCTGGGAAGGGCCAATAACCGTGTCCCTTCCCACCCTGATAGTGCCAGGCTGCCGCTGCTGGTTGTATCTGGCTGGTGATGGAAAAAAGGGGGGGACCCCACGCCATTTTTTTTTTAAAATAATGAAATTTTTGGAAAAAAAATGGCGTGGGGTCCCCCCCTTTTTTCCTTCACCAGCCAGATACAACCAGCAGAAGCAGCCTGGCACTACCAGGGTGGGAAGGGACACGGTTATTGGCCCTTCCCAGCCTAATGGTACCAGCCTACAGCCGCCCCAGAGCCAGACCCTCAATTTAGAAGGTCCGGTCCTGCGGGTACCCGGCTCTTCCCGGCACCCCTGGTGGCGGTGGGTGCCGAGGTAATAGATGTTGGGGTTAGTGCTGGCCTGCCATACCGGCAAGCACTAAGCCCAGTATTAGTAATCAGGGCCATCTGTAGATAGCCGTAATTACTAAAACTGTAGTATTGTAAAAAAATAAAATACACACACACAAGTATAAAAGATTTTATTGAAATAAACACTCCCCCAGACCCCTGTTTGACCATTTTATTTAAAAAAAAAAAAGCTGGTCCGACGTAGTCCACCGAATCCGACGTAGTCCTCTGCATTCACGACCCTGAAAAATAGAAAACAAACACACAAACACAGACCACTTACCTCTTCCTGCACTGGGAGAATACACACAGCGATGTCACTGTACAGGGATAATAAACACAGATGTCACTGTACAGGGATAATAAACACAGCGATGTCACCGTACAGGGATAATAAACACAGCGATGTCACCGTACAGGGATAATAAACACAGTGATGTCACCGTACAGGGATAATAAACACAGCGATGTCACCGTACAGGGATAATTAACACAGTGATGTCACCGTACAGGAAGCCTCTTGTACCCCCAGCAGACCTCAGGTCAGCCTCTTGTGCCCCCAGCAGACCTCAGGTCAGCCTCTTGTGCCCCCAGCAGACCTCAGGTCAGCCTCTTGTGCCCCCAGCAGACCTCAGGTCAGCCTCTTGTGCCCCCAGCAGACCTCAGGTCAGCCTCTTGTGCCCCCAGCAGACCTCAGGTCAGCCTCTTGTGCCCCCAACAGACCTCAGGTCAGCCTCTTGTGCCCCCAGCAGACCTCAGGTCAGCCTCTTGTGCCCCCAGCAGACTCAGGTCAGCCTCTTGTGCCCCCAGCAGACCTCAGGTCAGCCTCTTGTGCCCCCAGCAGACCTCAGGTCAGCCTCTTGTGCCCCCAGCAGACCTCAGGTCAGCCTCTTGTGCCCCCAGCAGACCAGCCTCTTGTGCCCCCAGCAGACCAGCCTCTTGTGCCCCCAGCAGACCAGCCTCTTGTGCCCCCAGCAGACCTCAGGTCAGTGTCTTGTGCCCCCGCGCCCCCCTCAGATCAGCCCACCCAGGTCCCAGCCACTTTAAAAAAATCATACTTACCATACCTGTTCTTGGCCGCCGCTGTCCTCAGGTTCCCCGCTCCATTCATATGCCTGCCGGCGCTCACTATGACCTGACGCTGCGTCAGGTCATAGTGCGCGCCAGGGAAGACGGTGGAGCGCGGAACCAGCGAGGACAGCGGCGGCCAGAACAGGTACCGGTAAGTATGATTTTTTTTTTTAAGCTGAGCCCGGCGTATAAGACGACTACCGGCGTATAAGACGACCCCCAATTTCTGCCAGTATTTTTAGGGGTTAAAAAGTCGTCTTATACGCCGGAAAATACGGTATTTCAAACCCCTTTAATACAGAGACATGAGCCTGCTGTTAATACCTGCTACATATTCTGTACAAAAAAGGGGCACCTGAAAAAGCCACACTGACACATGAACACAGGAACAGCCCATAACATCCTTGACTCCCGCACTAGCAGCAGTAACACTTGCTATAAACAATTATCTACCAGAGCTGCCTCCAGAAACAAGATCCTACCCTATTGCGGCCAACAGATTGGTCAGTACCGCAAAGGGACAACTGTAAACTGAAAAATAACAGAGACTCCAGCATCTCTATTTAAATAACTCAAATATAGAGCACCTAAGGTGAATGAAAAAATATCCTGAGAAGGATATGAACCTATGAGCACCTCTATTCCTCCCCCAACCACATATTCCTTGCCCCAAGTATCAAAGACATCTCTAATCTCTACTTTTGTGATTAATGGAATAGCCAAATGCTTATGAAACTGATAAGAATATAGCCTAAATTAGAGATGAGGGAAGTTTTGAAAAATTTGATTTGGCTGCTTCGCCGAACTTCGACAACAAATTTGTTTTGTTACGAATTACTCTGTCACAAACCGCTTTCCACAACATGTAGCCACTGGAATGCTGTTTGGTCATGACTAGCTCAAACTTTAAATACAAACTGTAAAAATATACAGTATAAATATCCCTGTATTTGTTGTTATACTTCCTGACCAGCAGTTCCTAGAAGATATATAGTTGATGGTTAAAAAAAAAAAAAAAAAATATATATATATATATATATATATATATATATATATATATAAAGATGAGCGAATATATTCTAAACAAACTGCATTCATCTCAAATGTCCCAAAATTTTTGATTCCAGCTTATCCAAATATTTTGTGTTTCAATTTGCATAAGTCCCTCAAAATGGTGTTCACCGTTTAACCAGTCTGAGAAGTCATTTGCTACCAAAAACAGGATAATTTGTGGACCATGTTTTAATTTAGATATGAAATCTGACAATGCAGTATTTTGTAGGTTGTTTGCTACCACTAGTTACCATCCATTTATCCATAACCATATATGTTGCTGTCATCTTGACATTACTACTGGAGTTAGGCTTGAGCAAATTGAATTCACTCAACTTTAACTGCAGTCTTGACATTAAATAACTTGAAAGAGGTTGGATACAATCCTAGGAGACCCCAGAGTGTCATACACAACTTTTCAGAGTAATCTGGGCAGTTTCAATTCTGGTTCATACCCATATTAAATCTGCCAACCGATTTGGTAGAATCGGAGCCAAAAGGGATTTCAAGAAATTTGCTAATCTATAGCCTCAAATATAATTTTTTGCTTGGTGTGTTCCTGTCAGAAAACGAGCAATCAGTTGATAACCTATTAAAAAATGGAATATGGATCATATGAAGGTGCTAACATTGTGCATAACAGAATATAACAGTTCTGTTGGACCCATGATAATTGTTTAATACGACTAAAAACACACAAGAGAAATAAGAAATAGAAATGCAACTAGCTTGATCGGTATTTGTTCTTTACTTATGTAGCAAATTTGTACTCTGTATATCACCCTGTTATTAATTAACCTATATTTTTTTGATTATGCTATGTTCTATTTAAGGGGAAAACCAATGTAATTGTGTAAAGGGGCCTGTTGAGTATATCTTATGTGCTATACAGATTTTTTAGTACCTTGGTAACACTGCATCTATGTAGGTATGTCCCTGTAAATGTCTTTTTAATAATCTTTTATGGATTTACAGTATTTAATAAAGTTGCATTTCTATTTCTTATTTAATTCTTTTGTGCGTTTTCTGGTGGGATTAAGGGGTATTTTGGTTAACATAAATGTAACTTATGTTTTAGACTAATTCATCATCAATAATAACCTAATATAATGTACATTTCACATACGTACTTACCATTCAGTGGTTATAAAAGTAGTTTTCTTCCTCTGCTACCCACTGTGTTTCCTCATAAATTACCATGGCATCGACCTATAGTTATGAGCTTTTGTTAGGTCGAGCATGCTCAGTGTGTTGCTATCAATTCTCTAGCTACACGTCTTGTGAAACAAAGGGCGTGTTAGTGTGCTGGTGATTACTGAGAAGAGGGGGTGTGACTGGACTGTAATATCAGGCAGCCAATCAGTAAACATCAACACTCACAGCAGGACAGCCAGGGATTGTGGGGATTGAAGTATTTGAAGTTTTGTGAGGGAACATGAGGCTCCATGACACTCAGTGTGCTGAAGGCTCACACAGGAGCTAGACAAATGGATTGTAAAGTAAATTGAGGCTCTGGTTATATGTATAGATATGGGTTCTGGTTGGGTCACAGCTTGCAGCCTTAATGCAGATTTTCAATAATTAAGTTACTTTGCCGGAATACCCCTTTAAGGATTACTGATGTGGCACAGGGTATTCAGATGTGTAACTTTGGTATGTACCCATGATGATTGGTAAACAGGGCACTGTAACACCCATTTCACAGAGACAAGTATGTAAGTAAAATATCAAAATGGTGTTGATATTTCAGGATATGCAGCATTGCGACAACTGCATTGAATGTTTGTTACCATAGTAACATGTTACTCCGAGAATAGGCTGAGGATGCCATTGGATTCCACTGCATTATCTCAAAAGGAGAGACATAGTTTGACATATACTGCATTTAAAACCTCAATGAAGGGAAAGGAAGTCAGGCTGCATACGGAAAGACATTGAGTCCTTCTTGAGACCAAAAAGGCTTCTATTGCACAAATTAATTTTCCGGTTATATTTTATAGTCAGAAAATGTTTGTGATTAACCAGTCATTTACTTTTCTGCAGTTCATTTCACTAGCTATAGAAAGTACAGAGATGGCAATTACACTGAAACCCCTGTACCTGTGACCCATAGATCCCCTGTGATACATAAGAACACACCAGAATTAAAAATGGCATGTCAGGAGGGGTTACAGATTTTGCATTGTGGCCCAGGAATTTTACGATATACTACTTCTTTAGTGCTATGGCTGTCTATAGACAGTAATATTTTACTTGGCATACAATTATAATTTTGTCCATTCAAAGCTTTATTGTAATATTTTGTAATGTATATCTTCACATCTTAACATTAAAGTCCAATAACTAATATTTTGGCTGAGTAAGTACAAACTGCCCAAAAGGTTGTTACTTACACAAGACCTTAAACGCTATGGACACCTTTGGGCTAATTTTTTTTTTATGATTGGTCTAAAATCCACTTTTTCAAAAGGTTTTATTAAAAATTCTGCAGTTTTTTGTAATACATGGGGTTAAATATAGGTCTATTTGTGGACTGTTGCTCCTGAGTTCTGTCAGCTGACAACTCATGTGAAGCCTTATCTCTGATCTCCTGACCTCATAAACACGCATTATAGCCAAATGCGTATGACACTGATAAGAATATAGCCTAAATTAGAGATGAGGGAAGTTTTGAAAAATTTGATTTGGCTGCTTCGCCGAACTTCGACAACAAATTTGTTTTGTTACGAATTACTCTGTCACAAACCGCTTTCCATTTCATTTAACCCCTCAGATGCTGCATTCAAAACCGATCGCAGCATCTGTGACTCACATTCGGCCTTCCAGGTGTTAATCAAGAGTTAAAAAAAAAAATAATAATAATACTCAGCTCATCCATTTGCTCGCAAAGAGGCCATCCACTCACATCTTGATTGAAGAAAACCTGGTAAAGGACCTGTGGCAAGCATCATGCCGTCACCACCACAGCAGGTTTTCTTCAATCAATAAGGGAACGGACAGCATCTCCGTGAAGTGGATGAGGTGAGTATTATTTTTTTTTCCAGCCACCATTGTAGAAAAATTGATTCATTACCACGAAGCGCGAGGAAATTCGGTTTTGTGACTAAATGAATTTTTCCTGAAATTCGGTCCACTTCGGATACTTTGATTTGCACTTGCCTAAATAAGTGTTTAAAAGGTCAGGAGATTAGAGATAAGGATTCATATGAGCCGTCAGCTGACAGAACTCAGGAATGACAGTCAGTAAAATTCAATCATAACAAATTTTCCTGAAGGTGTTCTTAGCCTTTGGGATGTAGAGATTTTGCAGATCATGACACCATAGTACAGTAGGTCTATCATGTCCAGATGTAGTGGTGTCACCTTGGGCTGTTGCTTGATAGGGTCCAAAGGACCTTCTGCCAAGAAGACATAAGTATTATAAATGGCAAGTGGAAGTCCCTGATTTTTCATTACGGCCTAGAAATTATGCCTCTGCATGACACCTTTATTACCTGCATGAACTAAATGTTCTGAAATAGCATAGTCTCATTCTCTGTTTACAACTATTTCTGTATATCCTTTTCTGCAAATGACTATGAACAATTATCTCATGAAGTTCTAATATAATTGAAACATATTGCAGACAATGTTTACCATTGATGAACAATTACTTATATTTATCAGGCAACTACAATGAAATTGCTTCCCTAATATAACTGTTATCAACACTAGTCCCGCTGCAACCTGCACATCCTCAGCAAACAGGTTGTTTGTATTGTACTGAGAAACTTAAAGGGCAACTGGAGCAACTGGAGGGAATTGATTTTTTTTACTCATGTCTTGCTCTAAAGCTATGAAGATACAGATTGAAGAATTGTTGAAACATTAATTTCCAATATACAGGCATGTGTAATGTACACCAATGGAGAACCCATGATTTAAAGCAAAGGAATATAGCCTAGAAGAATACAGAAACGTGGACGTATTCTAATAATAAAAATTCCAGGCCCACCTAGTACATCAGGAATCGAATCCTGTTCCAATGCCAGTAAAACAGGTAATGCAAGATAAAATAGGAGGGAAACCTGCAACACTGAAGATAACTTTTAAATATTGTGTACGGGCAACGCAGAACTGATTTTCCCTGATTCTTCAGGAATTCACATGGAGTTATCAGAGCATATGAAGAAACCAATGACATGGAAAATTAGGGTTTGAGGTACTCACTAGAGTTGAGCGAACATGCTCGTAACGAGCACTGTACTGCTTGGATCCCCTGCGCTCGCATGTGCGCAGGCATCCGGATCCGTCCTCCTCACCCCCATGCGAGCGCAGGGGATCCGAGCAGTACAGTGCTCGTTACGAGCATGTTCGCTCAACTCTAGTACTCACCCACTCCCAAGATTTTATGAACATGAACCATCTTTTCCCTTGCTACACTTCTACCATATCTTAAAGGGGTTGTCCACAAAATTCAGACAAGCACCCAAATGGTATAAAATAAAAAATGATGCAGTATCACAAGCAGTTTTTACAATAGATTGCTAATACACAACAGCCAAGTTTCAACCTCCTGACAAGAATAGCCAAAAACCATTCTGTAGCTCTATTTTAGTACACAATGAAATGAAACTGAAATTAGGTCATGTGCAAATCAAATAGCAAATAAATAGTTCAAACATAGTTCTACGTGATATAAAACTACTCCATCATTAATGACCCACCCGGCACAATTACCATACACACAGCAGTCCTCATCACTTGTATGGATTTGGGATGGGGGCTTATACTCATCACTGTGCCTACCTTGCACGAGCAGCAATCTGCATGGATATCTGGAATTTGGTTACAAAGTTGAATGCTTCTTTCAGTTTATGCATGCCATTACCAAAATATTTATTGGTAGTCAGTAAAACAATGCTCATCTTTTCCTGTTGGGTGTGGAAACTAGTGAGTTGTAAATTCAGCATCTGACCCTATGTAGTCAGTAGCCAAAATGATAACTGGTACTAATACTTGGTGGCACTAAGTGGTCTCTGAAATCTTTTCTAAGGGTCTAGTAAGCTCATCATCATGGATTACCTATGGTCTTTGCAATTCATGGTGAGATTTTATTTGTCTTGCAGCTAGGGCTGTTAATTCAGATATTGCTCGGCCTAATGAACCCAAGTGCAACTGAACCCCATGGTGTAGATAAAACAGAAGATCCTTCATGGCATAACTGTGATAACCATGCCCCATTAAACCATGGTAACAAGATTTTCTGCAAAAAGAGTGCAGTCAAGATAAATGCCCAATCAGTACCTGTATGATTTGTATTGCTCAGATATGTGATCTTATAATACATATATACATTCGCAAATTTTGAATTCCACAGTTCTCATCTTCATTGCCAAATACAATAAAAATGTTTGATACTATAATAATGTTTATAGGTTGAAGATATACAGGGAACAAGTAGCCTAGTATATTGCTGTAATTTGAATTATATCACTGTATCACTCACTGACAAAGTGACTGTATCACTCACTGACAAAAAAAACAAAACAAAAAAAAACAACCCAGATAAAAATATCGGATTGTTGGAAAAATCAGCATGCGGTAATTTCTCAGATTGTTATGTCAATGATTACATGTGTGGTCTGATTAGAAACTGGGTCTTGCCACAGGAGGGCATAAAAGTGCTTCCCCTTCAGCCTTATAAAAAGGCTCCCAGAGGCTACTTTTGGGTAGTGTACCTCTGATAAACTGATAGACATGCCTCTGTGATGCACTCAAAGCAAGGATGAACTACTAGCATAACAGCCATAGTGGCTGCTACAGGGCCTGCAGAAGCAAGGGATCCCGAGCTGTAATGGATATCTGTCATTCATTATGGCCCAGCCTCATGCCTTGGCTCTGCTCTCCCCAGCAGGCATAATCTTTGCACCTGCTGGGCTGAATAGAAGATGGCACAGTCTGAGAATCTTTCCCGCCTGTCCCTACACTAATGTAAGGCGAGAACTTCTCTGTGGGGGCACTAAGGGGGAATATTTACTGTGTGGGGGCACTAAAGGAGCATAGTTACTGTGTAGGGGCACTAATGGGATATAACTACTGAGTGGGTGAGGGGTTGTATGATGAAGAACTTGCTCAGGATGGGAGAGATTCTTTGAAAATTTGCTATGAGGCACAGCCTTTTCTATTTAAGCCCTGATTCAAAGACATTTTGCCCAGGTGACTGACTTTAAGAGGGGCATATCATTGTATTGAGAGAAGCAGGATGGTCATTTCAATGAATCTAGGCGATTTGGACCTAGCTGTTAGGAGGTATTGGGAGAAATGGTTACGTGTAGGCATGCACACACAGCAGGCAGGCTTAAAATGGCCCAGAGAGGCCACCAGTAAGGAGGATCATTTGATCTACCAACAAGCACAAGCAGCTCTCACAATTTTGTAGTCTACCACCCAGACATAGGTGGTATCTTCATTACACACTCCTGTCTATGTCTGGGCCATTTCCTGGTACTTAGCAGAAAAAAATCTGTTGTCAATGCACCCATTACATGTCCTGCTATTAACAGCCACCCATTGTTGCCTTCATTGGCAGTGGTGTCATGGACAAGAAATCTGGACTGCTATGGACTGGAATGGTATCATCTTTAGCAATGATTCCAGGTTCTGTTTGGGAACCCAGAATGGTCAGATTCAAGTATAGGGACCTCATAGTGAGTGCTTTAATCCTGCTTTTGCTATGGAGAGACACACTGCTCCAATTGCTGGTTTGATGACCCGGGGAATGTGTTGGCTTCCAACTAGCATTTTTCAGCAGGATAAAGCTCACTCACACACAGCAGAGGTTTCCCTGGAATGTCTATGCCAGACTGCAACTCTTCCTTGGCCTGCCTGGTCTTGAGATTTATTGTTAATCAAGCATTTATGGAACCAGCTGAGATACCAGCTTTGGGAAGTACGAGTGTGCAGGAGCTACAGGTCCAGCTGCAACATCTGTGGGCAAATGTCACAGGATACCAGATGGAACCTTTATGCCTCCATGTCAACCATGCCTCATCTTGTATCCATGCTAGAGGTGGCCCTACAGGGCACTAGAGCCTCCTTTCAATTGTACAATTTCCCTAAATAAACTTATCCTTTCAATCTAATATTGTAATCACTTACATAGATCATCATTAAATTCATACATATAATGTTTCATTCAATTCCAACATCTTGTTGCATTATTTTTTTGTCAATAAGTGTAAATGCATAGGTTTATAAACTACAAATCTCAAGTTAGGCCCACCTGACTTGTTCACAAACTTTCACCCATGAGGCTTCCCCCATCCAATTTTCAAAAATATGCCTTTTCTGTTCCACAATATTATATCCATGCTCAATATCCAGATGATATATTTATGGCATGTTCTCACTGCTGTTAATGCTGTTCTATAACGGTCCGCTTTTGGAGGCACATTTTGTCAAAACTGGTTTGACTCTGATACTGATGACAAATCTTTTCAAACAAACAGCTACCTTTCAACCCCTTTAAAGAAAAAGTAACTTTATCTCATGAAAACATATGGTACTACATATGCCATCAACATTTCTTTAAAAAAATGCTGTAAAGAATATTGCAAAAATCAATGTTGTCCCCAGCAGCTCCTATTCCACTACTTCCTACTTCCTGGGTCTCTGCTGGTCTGTACTTCCTGATGCCTCTTGAAATGTAGGATGTGACCTCTCAGCAGCCTGTAATTGATTTTCTGTGTGTCAATCACAGCAAGAGGAATCTGCTAATGTAATCCCACTACCAGTTACCAACTATACATGCTTACTCTCACCCTGAAATTATGGCAGTAAATTTAGGAGAATACTATGAAAACTTATATGTATCATAGCTGAGGTAAACATTAAATGATTCTACTTACAAAACAGGGCCTGTGTCATTTTGGACCAGTCATCTTAAAGAAGAACTCCCGCAAAAATTTTTATTCTCTGACCCGTTAGAAAGGTGCATGATATAATCTATAGTGATTGTCATTTTCTTATCAGTGACTGTTTCTGTGAGTAAAAACCTCTCTTCTTATTGTAGCTGGGTCATGTGACCAACTCCCTGACCTCCAACTGACCCAGGACAGAAAGCCAGTAACTGCGCTATTCATTCCTATGGGAGCCTCACTTTCAGTCTCATAGGAATACATAGAAAATTAGACTTCCTGTCCACACATAAGTCTATGTGTGAGTTGGTGGGTCTAATTGTTGGTCACATGACACAGATAAGAAACTTCAGGATGATATAAGTCAAAAATTCAGACACTGGTAAGAAAATGACATTCACTACAGATTATATCATGTACATTTCTAGCAGGACATGGAATAAAATTTTTGTCGGGAGTTCTTCTTTAACTACCATAATGAAAGAATAGTACAGTTGATGCTGAGCAAGGAGTAATATTCCTGTACACACTCCCGTTCCCCAATTATGAACCCGCAAACTGGCTGTGTAATTCATAGAGAAGACTCCTGAGCACGTGCTCACAAGGTCCCATGCACACCACCGTATTTGTTCCACAACTTGTGGATCCTAAAAATACGGATGCGGTCCATGCGCCATCCACATTTTATTTGCGGACCCATTTTGCAGACATAGTCTATATTTTTGCAGAACGAACATATTGATGCGGAAAGCACACGGATGACTTTTGTGCTTTCTGCATTCGTGTGTCCGTTCCACAAATAAGTAGAACATGTCCTATATTTGTCCACAAAATGTGGACCACGAACTCACTGACGTCAATGGGTCCGCAAAAAATGTGAATGCAACAGGGACATCATCTGTATTTTGAAGATCCAGCATGAACACTTCAACCTGATAACCGTGTTCTTGGGCTTCCTTAGGCCTCATACTCAGAAACTGTTGAATCATTCTTACTTTCCGATTTTAAGAATATAATCCGTATGCAGAGAAAACCCATTAAATCATGTTAGAGGAAGCACAATCTTGTTATAAATGTTCAGTCTTGGGTTACATGAAGATTTTGCAGTGGATTTCACCCTGCCCATTGCAAATGGTGAAACCTGTAGCCGCAACAATTCCATGATATACAATGGTAAAATGTAAAATGTCATTCTTTAACATTGAACTGTATATTGCTGCGGATGTTCAGTGCTGAATAAGAACTGCAGTGATTCTGCCCCTTCTGAACATAGCATAACTACACAAACCAATAACATGTAGGGGACACACGCGTTTTTTACTTGGTCATTATAATTTCACATTATATTGGTAGTCTGCATCAATAAAAAGCTTTGTTTCATATAGTAGGGCATCAGGGCACCATGGGGTTGTCCACAAAGGGCTCTCCCCATTTATTAGCTAAAGCTGAGATGCATAGGAAAGAGTGTCTACCACTACCAATGGACCCATGTATGTCATGGTTTCCCATTCATTGGAATGTGTCCCATGTAATACTACATTTCTATTGGAGGGGAGATCTATAGCTGCCCAAATTTGTTGGGGCAGCTGCATTCTGAAATTCATCAGAGCAATTCTTAAGACTTCCAGATAAATTCATTTTGAATGGGTGGTTTCCAAGCAACACGTATAGCTGCCGATGGATGCCACCGGTAGATCTCCATACTTCTATGGACTTCTTGCAGCATCACTTACTATAGCGGCAAGGGCTGGTGGCACATATTCTGCCCCTGCATCTCAAGTGTAAGATGAAGCATTAAGTATAGGAATGCACATATGCTTTTTTGGGGGGAAAAGAGAAGGGAAAACTATTGGGAGAGACGTTGTCTGCAGATGGTTTCCTTCAACTATTTGCAGCTCTATGGTCTGTTTGCCAACACTCATTGTGTTTACTGGATTTTTCTGTTCTAGTACCGGAATGAAATCTCCAGGAAAGAACCAATGACATCACATGATTTGTGAAATCGCCAGGAAATCAATCACAAATAGTTATCATGCATGAAAACACAATAAGAACATTTGTAAATCACATGTGAGCCATAATAGAAAGCTGAGTGAAGAAAATAATAAAATATCAGGTAAAATGGTCTCAAATATTGGTCATTCCGACCACATGAACGTGTACAAAGCATATAAAAATAGTCAATGTAATTCCAACTGCAAAGAAAATTGATGTCATTATATCTATCCAACCAGAAAATCTCTGGAGGTGCAGCCTACATGAATCCAGTTCCACTAGGAATCTATCTATCTATCTATCTATCTATCTATCTATCTATCTATCTCATATCTATATATCTTATATCTATCTATCTCATATCTATCTATCTATCTATCTATCTATCTATATGTCTGTCTATCTATCTATCTCATATCTATCTATCTATCTATCTATCTATCTATCTACTATCTGTACTCATATATGTAAGTACAGATGACCCTATTTAGCAATTGTGTAGAAAACATTGCACACCAATGCACAGATCAGAGAAAACAATATTCCTATCTGTCCAACCAATAAGAGGTTAAATGATAGGCAGCCTTTGAATAGCTGAAGCACGCTGCACAGCGAGATTGGTACATGAGTGATATAACATGTTATCCCTCAATCTGTAACTGCTGCGCAAAAGTCATTCTAAAAACAATAAAATGTAACGTGCGGGACATAATAAACACTAAAATCTAAAAATAATGAATAAAAAAATAAAATTTGTGTAAGTATCACAGAAGAAGCCTCTGCCCTAATAGAGTACCAGGAACTGAAAGCTAATTTGTCCATGCTCTGCAGTGCAACACATGTGTCAGCAGGGGATGCTATTGCATGAAGTCAGCAAGTCAAAAGCTGCTTCTTGAATTTCAAGTAAGTGGTCACCAGCTACTCTACACTGAAAGTAACTGTCAGAGATGAGCAAATCTTTAAGAGTGCTCCAGGAGGTGAATCAGCCCGATCCACTGCAAATCTCCAGCCTGGCAAATCGATTCCCCTAGCTCTAGTGACAGTATTAAGTCACAGTCAATAGGGGCTCGGATAAGCCCACATGAACTAATAATGTGTTACATAAAACCAGGACAGTGGGACGCTGATAGGTATTAGGACAGCTCTAGTCCTCTGCATTCAGCACATTTCAATGAAGTCATCCCATCGTATCCCTATCCAGAACCATTCCAGAAATGAGAGATAACTGTATCTCATAACTGATTCTCTGACACATCCCCAAAAATCCTTCTTCCTCTCATTTACAGAGATATAAAAATGACTTACCATGTTGACTTCTGACACCATGTCTATACTAGCGATATCTATGTTCATGCCGACGGCCACAGGAGGACCTGTAAAGCCAACAGTGAGGTCCACAGTGAGAACTCGAAGAACTTAACTCCTTCCTGACTGTTACTGATTGAGGAAGGTGCTCCAGCCCATAGACATGCAAACCTCTATGTGGATCCCCATTAGGACTAGGAATACACAGATCATTAGTGGCATAGTAGAATTACTATATGACATTGGGATTGACCATGTAGCCCAAATAGTACCAAGCCATGCATATTACAGTTGCATTGAAACTCCTTCTAAGTCCAGTCCCAGAAATGATAATCTTACAAGGCGAACGCGTCTAAAACCTTAATATAGCATGCTGGAAGCACATCATGATTAGACGGGACTGATCAGCTAAAATATTAATGGCAATCAATGCATTGTACAAGATAGGACAAAGGGGAGAAGAACAGTGCAGGGGATGGGAAGGATTCAAGTTTGGTACAGATCAGTATTATCATTGCACCTGCACCGAAAATTCAGCCCCAAAACTAGAGATCAGGTAATTTACCTCCAAAATCTGGCCTCAGGCGGATGTCATAGCCCTTCAAGAGTCTATCAACGGTCTCCTTTACCACTGACATATTGCTGGGATCATTGGCACTAAAACACAAAGCAATACATGAATGTATGTCACCCCAGCACACAGTGACACTAGGGTCCAATTAAAGTGCATGCCCCCTTCATCTGAAATCACTTACCTTTGTGCACAGACCATAGCAATTATAACTTGGAATGACCAGATCCCAACGTAACCTTTTCTCTTGATTCTCAACATCCCTTTAGCTTTTTGATATGATTTAGGTGAAGAGCAGAAGACATCCAACTTATTGTGACCAGTGCAGTAATTCTGAAGTGCCGCGCATGCGCATAGCTCAGTAAAACATCAAAAAGGAGCAGTGCTCGCTCGCTACAGACATAGGAGCAAACAATGGAAGGGACAGGGGGGACGAGTCCCCCCTCCCCAACTTTTAGGCAACCCAGTTACCTCCTCCCGCCCCGGCAGCTGAGAGCGGTGGCCACAGTGCTCAGAGCTGGGAATGACTCGCCTGCGTTGCCTGTGCTCGGTGCGGGCAGCAGCCACTAGTCTGGATGCTGCTGCTACTGACACGGAGGCTGATGTGGGAGTGGAGGAGGGGGTGTGGGAAGTGAACACGAGCTTGCAACACTGCATCTATGCAAGCTGGCTTCCATCCTGCCAGTCCCTGGCAGCTTAACTGGCATGTGACGAGAAGCCCAGCAGAAGCGTGCCCCGACACTGGGCAGATATGTAGAGGGACAAATGTGACCTCCTGCTGACTGGTGAGGCCAGCGGCCCCTGCCACAGCGTCTGAGGAGCACCAAGATCACATCTTACCTACATCTCTCCATTTCAGGAAACCTAATTACTACTTCATAGATAAGGGGCAAAATGACTTAAAAAGGAAACATTTTTTTTGGTGTAATATGTTGATAATATGTAGGGGTTTTATTAGGGGGATTCATTGGCAGTGTTTTATATTGATTATATGCTATAGCTTAGGACAGAAACTAGTTAGGGGGATACATGCAGCTTGCAAAGACGCATAGGTATACCCAGTACATACAGCTGATATATGTGCCCTGTCTATATGTAGGAATGTATAAATCTGCCCTGAAGCTGTGACCCTTAAAGGGGTTGTGTCACTTCAGCAAGTGACATTTATCATGTGGAGAAAGTTAATAAAAGGCACTTACAAATGTATTGCAATTGTCCATATTGCCTCCTTTGCTGGCTGGTTCATTTTTTTCTTCACATTATACGCTGATCGTATCCAGGAAGTCACGACCACCGCTGCAGTGCAGATATGAGGTGGACAGAGGTGCACCTCTAAGCACAGTGGCTCAAAGGTTAGCACTGGTGCCTTACAGCGCTGGTGTCATAGGTTTGAGCCTGAACCAGAACAACATGTGCATGGAGTTTGTATATTCTCTTCATGTTTGTGTGGATATCCTCTGGTTTCCTCACACACTCTAAAGATGTATTGATAGGGAACTTAAATTGTGAGCCCCATTGAAGACAGCCTGATGGAAATGTCTGTAAAGTGTTTCAGAATATAGCAGTGCTATATAGGAGCATAATATATTGGTGAGTGTGGTGGCATCACCGGGACTAATGGGCAGTCTTTAGAGCTACCCTAGCTTGTAAAACAGGCTACGGCAGCGCTAAAGACTGCCAATTATTGCTGGTGATGTCATGAGCTCACTAGGTGGAAGCCTCCGCCTGTCATAGCCCAGTACGTCACCAGATCTTAAGAAAAAGCCCTCGCCCTTCGCAATACAGCTCCGATGCTCAACTCAGAGGGGAAGAAGGGGTTATGTCCAGGTTCAGCTCTGAACCCGGATAACTCTTTTAATTTAGATTGGAGACAGATGTGATGTGTAGCACTGCAGAGCACTATAGAAATACATTTACAATGTCTTACTATATCGCTGTACAGAGGGCGAAAGGTGGGTAACCAGAGTCTACCCTCGACTAGATTTTGACTCAAAAACAGAAAGGAATGGTTTGTCCTGACATTCCTGTCACTGAGCAGGCATTATTTATAGTATTTCCGTAGGTAGCATGCTAGCGTAATAGGCAAAGGATAGCACACACACTATTCACTATAGAGAACAAGATGTGTGAATGCAGGAAAGCACAAGGGACGGGGTTTCCATAAATGGATTCCCTTTAGTTCCCTCCTTGCTGCTAATTTAATGAGCTTCTCTGATGCATAAATCAGTTTCCTGGTAATGATCACAGGATGTGCTTGAAATATGTAGAATACAGAATATCCTGCAACAACATAGTCCCCAAAAACAGATCTCGGGTCCGCAACTGGAGAGACTGACCTATATAAACCGATAACCTGCACAGCTATAGGGAAATTCAGATTTCTCCATTAGATGCTTGCCCGGCAGGATCCATCAGCAGCTCGGTGGTGTGTTATAATGTCCAGTGCTGTAAAATGCATTGCTACAGTGAATACATCTCTGTGGTTCTATGAGGACTTTGTATTGTGTGGAAAGTCTATTGTTGGACTGATAATAAGTAAGATCACTGGTTTGTCAATGAGGTTCTGAAGCAGCAGGATCCATTCACCATACATCATGAAAGATCTTTAGACCTTTCGTGAGAATAAACCAGGCTGAACAGCAACATAAGAGTATACTTGTATGTATAGATGGTATACATGAGGTACTGTATGTACTGGGTATGTATAGGGTACAGTATGGTTGTACTGTAAGTGGGTTAGCTACATTGTCCCAGAGGATTCTGAACCTCTTTGAGAAAAGGATACTTATGCTTTCTCTTCCAAAGAAAAGTTCCCATCGCAGCTGACAGCAAAATACTACTTATTATGATATACAACCAGTCACTGTTCCTCTCTTGTTGCTTGTCTGGGGACATGAATATATTCAGACCCCTACCTAATAATAGAGCCCATGACATACCCCAATATTCAGACTTCAGATCATATCATAAATCAGTCCCCAATATTCAGATCCCAGCCTTTGTAAGATGCCTGGGATAAATATATGCTGGGATCACTCTTAAAAGAAATTAGGGACACTCTAGACCAATCCAGGGCTGTTGGCAACTATAACTCTATCCAGAGTCATCATTTGTAGCTCCTTGGAAGGCACAAGAGATGTTTGACCCAAGGCCTTCATCACCTAGGGGACATTAAGGACTGGATCTGTCTATCTATCATCTATCTTCTATCTATCTATCTATCTATCTATCTATCTATCTATCTATAAAAAATAAAATATATATATAAAAAATCCACAGCACTCCCAAGGTAGTGTTAAAGGTAGTGTTCTTTAATCACCAAATGTTTCAGTCCTCCTACTGAGACTTTTCACAAGCCGTATCTAATGTCTATCAATCTATCTATCTAATAAATAAAAAATTCCACGGCACTCCTGATTCTGTGTCAAAAGCTGCTTTCTTTAATCACCAAAAACGCGACGTTTCAGTCCTCTTACTGGGACTTTTCTCAAGCAGTGATACAAACAATAATGCCTTAAACATATTTATACACTTCTCCTCCTCTAACAATTAATAGTGCTAATCAAGGTAATAATCATAATTTTTTACATATAAAAATACATATAGTGAATCAAATACTCAATTATAGACTGTGTATAATTCATATAATACACAAAAGTGATCAACATATGCATGAAGCACCTAAAACCATACTCCCATATCATAATTAATACATAATAATAATGTGTGACAGCTGTGCAAAATTAAAATCATGTGGGAGTTATGAGCACTGACCAGCATGGGCCCGTGTAGTCCTCCAGATCCCTGGCGTGCTTGTTCGTTAACTGCGCCTGCGCAAGGCGCACAAGCTCCGTGTCATAATTCAAATGGAGCGCATATGTTCCGCTAGTGACACGCAAGCATCCTCCATAATCTCGCCAGAGACTATCTGCATGACTACAGAGCGCTATAGTCAATATCCCCGTGTAGTCACATAATCCAATTATAAATATGTAAACTAGAATTGATTGGGAGAGTTGTGCAAACGAATAGATTAGGAAAAAAGAAAATAATAATAAAAAGCAAAGATCGCAAAATAATTGAGGCCAATATCTCATCCTCATATACTATATAGTATCGGATGCCTGTAATAGTGATTGAGAACAATGAGGTATCCAATAGCAACCCACCCGTGACTACACAAGAGGGATGCATCAGAAGGGAGCACCAACAGTACGTTATCCACATAGTGGACACCAAATACAATTGTGCTACACCATCACCTCCAAGTCCAAAGAGATGTCCATTATTTAATGGTCAGAATTATTGCATCCAGCTGGATATGTATCCTATATAAAAGAAAAAAATATTAAATAAAAAATATAAAAATAAATCAACAAAGAAATAAAAAAAAAAATAAATAAATCTATAACTCTGCACAACAACCCCCCAAAAAAACAAGGTGCTGTAAGTATATCATAATGTGATTCACAGGGGACACAAATATATACTAACAAAGACATTGTATTGTTCAGAAAGATCTATATTGTTTTAAAAAATTATTATTGTTGACGGACGACGGGGTCAATGCTGCTTTCACACTCCATGATGTGTCCAATATCCCACATTTATCTGCTGAGAAAAAAAAAATCAATGTTAGAAATCTCATCAAAAAGGCACCATATACAGTGCCTTGCGAAAGTATTCGGCCCCCTGGAACTTTTCAACCTTTTGCCATATTTCAGGCTTCAAACAAAAAGATATAACATTTTAAATTTTTGGTGAAGAATCAACAACAAGTGGGTCACAATTGTGAAGTGGAACGAAATTTAATGGATCATTTAAACTTTTTTTGTAATAATGAAACTGAAAAGTGGGGCGTGCAAAATTATTCGGCCCATTTAGTTTCAGTTCAGAAAACTCACTCAAGAAGTTCATTGAGGATCTCTGAATGATCCAATGTTGTCGTAAATGACTGATGAAGATAAATAGAATCCACCTGTGTGTAATCAAGTCTCCGTATAAATGCACCTGCTCTGTGATAGTCTCAGGGTTCTGCATCATGAAGACCAGGGAACACACCAGGCAGGTCCGTGATACTGTTGTGGAGAAGTTTAAAGCTGGATTTGGATACCAAAAGATTTGCCAAGCTTTAAACATCCCAAGGAGCACTGTGCAAGCGATCATATTGAAATGGAAGGAGTATCAGACCACTGCAAATCTACCAAGACCCGGCCATCCCTCTAAACTTTCATCTCAAACAAGGAGAAGACTGATCAGAGGTGCAGCCAAGAGGCCCATGATCACTCTGGATGAACTGCAGATATCTACAGCTGAGGTGGGAGAGTCTGTCCATAGGACAACAATCAGTCCAGAAGAAGAAAGCCATTTCTCAAAGATATCCATAAAAAGTCTCGTTTACAGTTTGCCACAAGCCACCTGGGAGACACACCAAACATGTGGAAGAAGGTGCTCTGGTCAGATGAAACCAAAATCCAACTTTTTGGAAACAATGCAAAACGATATGTTTGGCATAAAAGCAACACAGCTCATCACCCTGAACACACCATCCCCACTGTCAAACATGGTGGTGGCAGCATCATGGTTTGGGCCTGCTTTTCATCAGCAGGGACAGGGAAGATGGTTAAAATTGATGGGAAGATCGATGGAGCCAAATACAGGACCATTCTGGATGAAAACCTGTTGGAGTCTGCAAAAGACCTGAGACTAGGACGGAGATTTATTTTCCAACAAGATAATGATCCCAAACATAAAGCAAAATCTACAATGGAATGGTTCAAAAATAAATGTATCCAGGTATTAGAATGGCCAAATCAAAGTCCAGACCTGAATCCAATTGAGAATATGTGGACAGAGCTGAAAACTGCTGTTCACAAACTCTCCATCCAACCTCAAAGAGCTTGAGCTGTTTTGCAAGGAAGAATGGGCAAGAATTTCAGTCTCTAGATGTGCAAAACTGATAGAGACACACCCCAAGAGACTTGCAGCTGTAATCGCAGCAAAAGGTGGCGCAACAAAGTATTGATGCAAGGGGGCCAAATAATTTTGCACTCCCCACTTTTCAGCTTTATTATTACAAAAAAGGTTTAAATGATCCAATAAATTTTGTTCCACTTCACAATTGTGACCCACTTGTTGTTGATTCTTCACCAAAAATTTAAAATGTTATATCTTTTTGTTTGAAGTCTGAAATGTGGCAAAAGGTTGAAAAGTTCCATAGGGCCGAATACTTTTGCAAGGCACTGTATACTAATACACATAGCACTGGTACCAAACTACAATCTGCCATGTAGATTATGAGAATATCCATAGTTTAAAATCCACATTTAATCCATGTGGTTTAAAGAGAACCTGTCATCTCCGAAACACCCCCTGAACTAGAGTAAGCATTGTATAGTGTAAATGATGCTGAATCCGAATATGTAAGTTTTATCTTCATACTCACTTCCATTCTGACGCTGTGCTCCCACAAACCAGCAGTAAAATGCATTGAGAGGACTCTTCTTTGAGTCCTCTCCATTATGTGAGTGAGCACTGGAGTCCACTGAGTGCATTTCACTGCAGGTTTGTGGGAGCACAGTGTCGGAATGCAAGTGAGTATAAAGATAAAACTTACATATTCGGATTCAGCATCATTTACACTATACAACGCTTACTCTAGTTCAGGGGGTGTTTCTGAGATGACAGGTTCCCTTTAAGTGTTTTCAATCTACTAATCCAGAATAATTCACGCCTTTTAAGTTGCAATGTACGATTACCACCTTTTCTTGAGATAGGAATATGGTCTATGATCATACATTTTAGATCATGTTCTCTGTGTGCACGATCCGAAAAATGTTTGGATACCGGTAAATTCAAGTGTTTTTCCGTATTGAGTACCGGTGTTGTTTTTTAGACGTGTCTTAAAGTCCAATGTGGTCTCTCCAACATATAATGTTGGACAAGGACACCAGAGGACATCTAATATATAAAGCTGAGTGTATGTGTGAGTGTGTATGTCCGCTAAAGGAATCCGCACCGTCGCAGCTACAATCACGAAATTTGGCACACAGGTACATCAGGTGTCTGGGAAGGTTTTAGAACGGATCTCAGTTCTCTAGGATGTACCGTACCTGAGATGTTCCCAAAAAATGCATTAGCCAATAGAAGACTGGTCACATGACCCTTATCAGCCAATAGAAGCTCACAGGCAGTTAGTCTCCACACACACCAGGTTTCCATAACAACCTAGCCAATTCACTGCTGTAGGTATGCTTTAAAGAGGCAGAGCGCTGTGGATGACACTGTTAAAGGAGTATTCCGGTTACCATAAATAAAACTTATGTTTTAGGCTAACTCACCATCAATCATTAGTTAATATAATGTAAATTTCACATATTTACCATTCAGTAGTAATAAAAGATGTTTTCTTCAACTGCTACCCACTGTGTTTCCTCCTAAATTACTATGGCATCGATTCAGGCCACCCTCAAAAGAATGACTTAAAAGCCCCACCCCCAGGTCCTACTAAGTCACGCCCCCAACTCAGGTCACGCCCCTTCCACGCTACATTTGACCGGGATTGAAAAAATGAAGGTAAAAATCAACTTCTGTCAGCTGCAGAGGAGGAAGGGAGGGTGATTTTCTCCCTGCAGCTCATGCTCATACTGCACAGTGCTGCTGTCTGAGAGTGAGCTGTTCAAAAGGATGTCTCACAATGTCTCACCACCTGCTCCCAAGAGGGGCTCTGTACAATAGGGAATCAACAAGACCCCAGTATTTCCCCTTATCATTTATATGTTGGGCCATAAAGATTATCTGACACATCAGGCCAATGCACTGTTATTGGTACTGTTACCTCCTGTTTTTGGATAATATTAGCCATAGAATACATTGACATAATGTTACCCCATAATTATAAGGAGTTTTTTTTTTTCTCTAGACTAAGTAAGGGGCACATGGTCTACTACTATACATATGCTGATGTTCTCTTGTGTTTATAGGTTCCCCTTGAACCATGTATCACATTTACCTCACTTCTATCCCCTGTTGTAAGCGATGTATCGTTAGACAGGAGGAGGGATGGTACTTCCATCCGTCTCTTGATTGGCTCCTGTAAGTGGGCTCGACAGGGGTGGAGCGTCTCCCCATTTAAAGGTCACGCGGGAGGCGCCCGCGCTACGGCCATTCTAGTGCCGGAGGCTCTTTTCGCTGCACGCACGCCATCAGTAGCGTGCAGCGTTCTGTAAATCTGCTCTCCTCTATGCACCTCATAGGCTCCTGATGACAAGCTGGACTAACACCCAGCATAGAAACGCGTCGAGCATTATGTTGTAGGCAGGGAGCATTACTCTAATAGGTTTTAGAGAATAGAGCCGCGTTCCCCAGTGTGTGAGCAGCATGACTGAATGTAGGACTCTAGGTGGTACATCTGATATAATGAGCAGGATCTAGCATAAAATAACTGCGCAACTGCTTCGTCAAGACGAGCTTAAAAGTGTTTTCCTAGGATCTATATGTATGCTTGCGGCATGATTGGGGTACAAGTGTGATGTAGTAACTGAGGTCCTGTGGAAATAGGACACTATCTACTGTATCACAGTGAGCAGCTTATGTTAGTCTCACCACCCTAAGTGAATCACACTGGGGTATAGTTTTGGTATTTTGGGTGGGTGCATCTAGGAGCGGTAAACTACAGGTAGACCCTGCCACAGAAGGGGTTTAATAACCGAATCGCCCGCCTAGTGAGCACCCTGAGATTCCCCATATACACCCATGGTACATCCCTGTAGTGGCCAAGTGTGGTTTAAAGAGGTTCATTACCACGCCACTATTCAGGGATACGTTGTACCACTAATGGTATCGGGCAATTTGGGGACAGTGTATTTGTTCAAACCTTGTCCCCACACTACCCGCATCCAGCCTGTAAGGTGGAGAAATAATCATTTTTTATTATAAATTTACAAATAAACAAGTGTTTTTTAACGTATTTCCAGTCAGGCAGTTAATTATTTTGATATTTAATACGTCAATATTCCCTTTTGATATATTAGTTAATTCCAGGACATCCCTGTGTCCATCCAGGCCCTGCGCATGACAAAGGACAGGGAGTCTGAAAGCCAGAATGTCCAGCCTCCCCCCAATGTGAAGCCGTGCCACGGGTCCTCATGAAGCCACACCCCTAAACAACCCTAAATCATGAAGCCACACCTACTGGTTCCATGGCGACACGGAGGAGAAGCTATCTGAGCGTGAGCTACTGAAAGGGTGGACATCCCTGTGTCTGTCCAGGCCCTGCGCCGGACGGCGGACAGGGAGTCTGAAAGCCAGACTGTCCAGCCTAAAACCGAACCTCTGGCCACCCTAGAGGCAGGCTGATGTTAGGGTGGCCAGATGTCTGGCTTTAGGCTGGACAGTCCGGATTTTTGGCTCCCTGTCCTCCGTCCGGCGCAGTGCCTAGACGGACGTAGGGATGTCTACCCTTTCAGCAGCTCACGCTCAGACAGCTTCTCCTCCGTGTCATCACAGAGCCAGGGGGCGTGGCCTAATGTTTAGTGGTGTGGCTTCATGGGGGCGTGGCTTCACATTTGGGGGAATGACCGGTGAGGTCCGGCTTTCTGGGCTGAAGACAGTGGCCACCCTAGCTGCTGTGGAGGTCACAGTTAAAGGGGAGGGCACTGTGGATGCTTTTGTTAAGGAGCGGGCTGCTGTGGAGGTCACTGTTAAAGGGGCTGGCACTGTAGAGGTCACTCTTGATATCTTTTAACGACACACACAAACATTAAATGAAATAGATTAAATATACCCGGGTTCCTTCAGCTAGTATATAATATTAGTTGATGTACAGGTAAGATAATTGATTTTATACCGTTCTTGTGTCAAGGGATGTACAAATTAATTGCCTTTATGTATATGCCTACAATTTATAGAATTTAGACATGGATAACAACTAGAGATGAGCGAATTTTTCAAAAATTCAATTTGGCTTGTTCAACGAATTTTCCGAAAAGATTTGCTTCGATCCGAATAAATTTGTGGCGACTCACGTTTAAAAAATGGCTACTTCCGGGCTGCAGAGAGCCTGGATAGTGGTGTAGAACACTGTGCCTTGCAGTAAAATGCATAGGGAGTCTACTGTGGTAGTGAAAGAATACTGTGAGCCAGTGTGACACGCACATAAGAGGCATCGCTCTTAGAATCGCTGCACACTTTTCTGTATGAACTCAGCCTTACAGGTCAATGTTAGCGCCAGCTATAAAGAATTGTGCAGAGACCCAAGATCCTACTAGAGCGCCAAAAGCGCACGCCTTTTACATCAATTCACTGATTCCACATACATTTCGATAGAACCTGTTCTATTACACGCTTATACCAGCAGAGCCCCCCCAGACAGGTTGGAGATAGCAGTGGCAGCAGCATCAGCAGACTATAGAGTGGCACGACAACAGTGTGGCCAGGTTGCAGCAGCATGAGTAGGACACAGAGTGGCAGAATGACAGACCCTGGAAGTGGCAGCAGCAGTGGAAGTAGTAGTACAATTTGGAGGCCACAGAGTGGCACAATTACCTAATTTTGACGTAGCAGCATCTAGGAGACAGCATGTGGAGTCGGCAGCGGCAGCAGCATCAGGCCAGAGAGTGGCATGGTGACATACCCTGAAGAGCAGACCGTAAAAAAGAATTCTTGGCCTTTTGGTTAAGATCGACTGTAGTATATGTTCTTATCAGTATCGGGTCTGGTTATGCCAGCTGACGGGAACGTAAAACAGAGGAGGTGAAGTGAAGGCTCCAGCTTTGCCTCAACTGTGGTAAAATGTCAGTATTGACGCAGTATGCCAAGAAAGCTCGGAGTTCCATCTTGACATTGAGCTGGCGGTCTGCAGGGAGCAGAACTACCACCTGTGGGAGGCCCTACCTCTCGCCTCCCCCATGCTCATCGCGGAGTGTCCCGGGGGCCGTTTGCTTTTAAAAATTTGAGTGTTCAAAACAAACAGGGTTTCCTGTATACTTGAGCTATGAATGATGGAATAGGACTACAGAACATACCAAAAATTTACGAGTGACATGCTGCTGCCAAGCAGAAGGTCCAAAAAATTCTAATCAATTTACTAGGCCAACAAGTGGCACCATAACAGCAACTGCAAGAGGCAGCAGCAGTCGGACAAATTTACTAGGCCAACGAGTGGCACCGTAACAGCAGCTGCAAGAGGCAACAGCAGTCGGACAAATTTACTAGGCCAACTAGTGGCACCGTAACAGCAGCTGCAAGAGGCAGCAGCAGTCGGACAAATTTACTAGGCCAACGAGTGGCACCGTAACAGCAGCTGCACGAGGCAGCCACAGTCGGACAAATTTACTAGGCCAACGAGTGGCACCGTAACAGCAGCTGCAAGAGGCAGCAGCAGTCAAAAACATTTCAAGGCCACAGAGTGGCACAGTAACAGCATCTGCAAGAGGCAGCAGTCAACTAAATTTCAAGGCCACAGAGTGGCAGAGGCAGCAGGAGTCGTACTAATTTTAATGAGACAGACTGGCACAGTGACATACCCTGGGAGAGGCAACAGCAGTCATAAAAATTTAAATGCAACATACCGTAGAGTGGCACAATTACATAAATTGGAGGTAGCAGAAGCTAGGAGACAGCATGTGGAGGCAGCAGCAGCATGAGTAGGCCACAGAGTGGCACAATTACATAATTTGGACGTAGCGGCAGCTAGGACACAGCATGTGGAGGCAGCAGCAGCATGAGTAGGCCACAGAGTGGCACAATCACATAATTTGGAGGTAATGTAGCTGCAGCTAGGACACAGCGTGTGGAGGCAGCAGCAGCAGGAGCATATCGTAGAGTGGCACAATTACATAATTTGGAGGTAGCGGCAGCCAGGATACAGCGTGTAGAGGCGGCGACAGCAGCATAAGTAGGCCACAGAGTGGCACAATTACATAATTTGGAGGTAGCGACAGCTAGGACACAGTGTGGTGGAGGCGGCGGCAGCAGCATGAGTAGGCCACAGAGTGGCAAAATTACTAATTTGGAGGTAGCGGCAGCTAGGACACAGCATGTGGAGGTGGCAGCAGCATGAGTTAGGCCACAGAGTGGCACAATCAATAATTTGGAGGTAGCGGCAGCTAGGACACAGCGTGTGGAGGCGGCAGCGGCAGCATACCGTAGAGTGGCACAATTACATAATTTGGAGGTAGCAGCAGCCAGGACACAGCGTGTGGGGTGGTGGCAGCAGCATAAATAGGCCACAGAGTGGCACAATTACATAATTTGGAGTAGCGGCAGCTAGACACAGCATGTTGGAGGCGGCAGCAGCATGAGTAGGCCACAGAGTGGCACAATCACATAATTGGGGTAGCGGCAGCTAGGACACAGCGTGTGGAGGGCGGCAGCAGCAGCATACCGTAGAGTGGCACAATTACATAATTTGGAGGTAGCAGCAGTTAGGATACAGCGTGTGGAGGCGGCGGCAGCAGCATGAGTAGGCACAGAGTGGCACAATTAAATAATTTGGAGTAGCGGCAGATAGGAACAGCGTGTGGAGGCGGCAGCAGCAGCATACCGTAAGTGCACAATTACATAATTTGGAGGTGGCGGCAGCTAGGACACAGTGTGTGGAGGCGGCGGCAGCAGCGTGAGTAGGCCACAGAGTGGCACAATTACATAATTTGGAGGTAGCAGCAGCTAGGACACAGCGTGTGGAGGCGGCGGCAGCAGCATGAGTAGGCCACAGAGTGGCACAATTACATAATTTGGAGGTAGCAGCAGATAGGACACATCATGTGGAGGCGGCAGCAGCATGAGTAGGCCATAGAGTGGCACAATCACATAATTTGGGTACGGCAGCTAGGACAACAGCGTGTGGAGTCGGCGGCAGCAGCATGAGTCAGCTACAGTGTGGCATAATTATATAATTTGGAGGTAGAGGCAGCTAGGACACAGCATGTGGAGGCGATGGCAGCAGCATGAGTAGGCCATAGCGTGGCACAGTTATATAATTTGGAGGTAGCAGCAGCTAGGACACAGCGTGTGGAGGCAGCAGCAGCAGCATCAGGCTACAGAGTGGCATGGTGACATAGCCTGGAGGTGACAGCAGTAGCAGCATGAGGAGACCTGATTGTTGAGGTGGCAGCAGCATCAGAAGGCTACATATTGGGTCAGTGACAGAGTGGAGAGGTGGGTGGCAATACCAGTCACTGGTAAAGATGCTGGGTGGTAGAAGGAGCAGCTGGCAGATGTGTGGCATCAGGCGGGTGGCAGCATCATAAGAGTGGCTGAGGCAGGTAGCCTGAAGAATACAGTCTCATTTGTCAAGGTTTGGGTGACGCATCATGGTTGATCTAATCTGATGCATCAGGCGTTGGTGGGTGGAAATCCTGGCTGATCCCACGCTGATTCATCTTGACAAAGGTGAGTCTTTCCACATTTTGGAAGGACAGGCGAGTTCTTCTTGGGGTAACTATGGCCCCCGGCGCACTGAACAGCTGCTCTGATGCCACACTACTAGCCGGGCAGGACAGCTTCTCAGTTGTGGCCACAAATCCAGTTTGGCTGCCCAGTAGTCCAGCAGATCTTCAATGTGGGGTGTCAGGGTGCTGTCCAAGTAGGCCACCACCTGCTGGTTCAGGGTCTGCTCCTCGTCTACCTGCTGCTGCTGCTGGTGAGTACTTTCCGCACTTGGCGGGTGAAGAAAGCTGCTCATCAGCTACTCCAGACTCAAGTTGCTGTTGATGGAGCTGGTACTGCTCCTACCCCCCAACCCCCCCACAGCAGCCGTGGCAGTGGTACGTGAGTGCTGAGGGACGCCCCGGTCAGACCGGTTAGACCGGTAGCGAGGGTCCAAGAGAGTGGAGATCCAGAAATCATCCCTCTGCTGGATGGTGACTATTCGGACTGTCATACGTAAGCAAGTGAGCATTCATCGGGCCACTTGCATAAGTGACTCGGAGGGACT
>ONZH01025063.1:0-37631 GCA_900303285.1 Rhinella marina | reverse complement strand
TACTATGGGGAGCACTATTACTATGAGAAGCACTATATGGGGGCACTATTACTATGGGAGCACTATTACTATGAGGAGCACTATTACTATGGGGGGCACTATTAGTAAGGGGCACTATTACATGAGGGAACTATTATTATGGGGGCACTGTTACTATGGGAGCACTATTACTATGGGGGGCACTATTACTATAGGGAGCACTATTACTATGGGGAGCACTACTACTATGGGGAGCACTATTACTATGGGGGGCACTAATTACTATAGGGAGCACTATTACTATGGGGAGCACTACTACTATGGGAGCACTATTACTATGAGGAGCACTATTACTATGGGGCGCTATTGCTATGATGAGCACTGTTACTATGGGGGGCACTATTACTATGAGGAGCACTATTACTATGGGGAGCACTATTACTATGGAGGCACTATTACTATGGGGGTACTATTACTATGAGGAGCACTATTACTATGGGAACACTATTACTATAGAGGGCACTATTACTATGAAGAGTACTATTACTATGAGGAGCACTATTACTATGAGGTGCACTATTACTATGGTGGCACTATTACTATGGGGGGCACTATTACTATGGGCACTATTACTATGAAGAGAACTATTATTATGGGGGCACTATTACTATGGGGAGCACTACTACTATGGGAGCACTATTACTATAGGGAGCACTATTACTATGGGGAGCACTATTACTATAGGGAGCACTATTACTATGGGGAGCACTACTACTATGGGAGCACTATTACTATGAGGAGCACTATTACTATGGGAGCACTATTACTATGAGGAGCACTATTACTATGGAGGGCACTATTACTATGGAGGCACTATTACTATGGGGGTACTATTACTATGAGGATTACTATTACTATGGGGACACTATTACTATGGAGGGCACTATTACTATGGAGCACTATTACTATGACGAGCACTCTTACTATGAGGAGCACTATTATTATGGGGAGCACTATTACTCTGGGGGCACTATTACTATGAGGAGCACTATTACTATGGGGACACTATTACTATGGAGGGCACTATTACTATGGAGGCACTATTACTATGAGGAGCACTATTACTATGAGGATCACTATTACTATGAGGAGCACTATTACTATGAGGAGCACTATTGCTGTGGGGGGCACTATTACTATGGGGACACTATTACTATGAGGAGCATTATTACTATGAGGAGCACTATTAATATGAGGAGCACTATTACTATGGATGTCACTATTACTATGAGGAGCACTATTAATATGAGGAGCACTATTACTATGGATGTCACTATTACTATGAGGAGCACTATTACTATGAGGAGCACTATTACTATGAGGAGCACTATTACTATGGAGGGCACTATTACTATGGGGAGCACTATTACTATGAGGAGCACTATTACTATGCGGGGCACTATTACTATGGGGGGGCACTATTACTATGGGGGGCACTCATTTTTCTTCAGGATAATATTTAGGATTATAGGGGAGCCCATTGAGCAACAGGATAACACTGTGGGGACTTCAGGTTGGGGGATGATGATAGAAGCTGAGATATCCGTGTGTAACACTGCAGAGACGAGGAGTGACTGAGAGAAGTTGTACGGACTGAATGGAGAAGATGAGAAGATCTACATCAGAGGAGATGTCACCTGGAGGCCCTGGATGTGAGAGGTAAGTGCTGCTGTACAGTGAGTACAGGAAAATGTGGTTTGCGGGAGGAGGGGCAACTTAGAGAACTGGGCCATATTCATTGGGGCTTGGGCCCCGAATCATTTGACACCCTAGCAACGCCCCTGACTCAGATTGAATCGCCTCCAGCTTCCATGGTCCTTACAACTTTGACAGCTTCCGGGATCCTTACAAAATTGGCAAGCCATGAAGGTGTCTTCAAAAACAAGCAGCTGATGTTTGCCATCTCGAAGCACCTGAGGCCAGGATTGAGCAAGTGCTACCGGGCTGTTAGGGCCCTGACAATACTTCACATGACATCAATGTGTGAGGAGAATCACGCAGGAGCCAAATGGGTGACTTCATGCCGTGCTTTAACGCTTAAAGGGAAAATAATTAACACTGAATGAGAAGAAGGAGTGAATAAAATGACTTATAGGCCACATTCGGGAAGACAAAGGTATCGTCCAGATGTTCTGGTAACCCAGCAGAAGAGCACAGTTTTCTTAGGTTGGTAAATTTCTTTGCAAAATTAATTTCAAAGAGGTCAACTGACAGCGAACCTGAGAAACTTAACTGCAAAACAGTTTGATGGAGGTGGGATCGTGGAGGTGGGATCTTGGAGGTAAGGTCCTAGAGGTGGGATCTTGGAGGTAAGGTCCTGGAGGTGGGATGGTGGAGGTAAGGTCCTAGAGGTGGGATCTTGGAGGAAAGATCATGGAGGTGGGATCGTAGAGGTAAGGTCCTGGAGGTGGGATTGTGGAGGTAAGGTCCTGGAGGTGGGATCTTGGAGGTTAGGTCCTGGAGGTGGGATCTTGGAGGTAAGGTCCTGGAGGTGGGATCGTGGAGGTAAGGTCCTGGAGGTGGGATCGTGGAGGTAAGGTCCTGGAGGTGGGATCTTGGAGGTAAGGTCCCGGAGGTGGGATCGTGGAGGTAAGGTCCTGGAGGTGGGATCGTGGAGGTAAGGTCCTGGAAGTGGGATCGTGGAGGTAAGGTCTTGGAGGTGGGATCGTGGAGGTAAGGTTCCTGGAGGTGGGATCGTGGAGGTAAGGTCCTGGAGGTGGGATCTTGGAGGTAAGGTCCTAGAGGTGGGATTGTGGAGGTAAGTCTTGGAGGTGGGATCTTGGAGGTAAGGTCCTGGAGGTGGGATCGTGGAGGTAAGGTCTTGGAGGTGGGATCGTGGAGGTAAGGTCCTGGAGGTGGGATCATGGAGGTAAGGTCCTGGAGGTGGGATCGTGTAGGTAAGGTCCTGGAGGTGGGATCTTGGAGGTAAGGTCCTGGAGGTGGGATCGTGTAGGTAAGGTCCTGGAGGTGGGATCTTGGAGGTAAGGTCCTAGAGGTGGGATTGTGGAGGTAAGTCTTGGAGGTGGGATCTTGGAGGTAAGGTCCTGGAGGTGGGATCGTGGAGGTAAGGTCTTGGAGGTGGGATCGTGGAGGTAAGGTCCTGGAGGTGGGATCATGGAGGTAAGGTCCGGAGGTGGGATCGTGTAGGTAAGGTCCTGGAGGTGGGATCTTGGAGGTAAGGTCCTGGAGTGGGATCTTGGAGATAAGTTTCTGGAGTTGGATCTTGGAGGTAAGGTCCTGGAGGTGGAATTGAGGAGGTAAGGTCCTGGAGGTGGGATCGTGGAGGTAAGGTCCAGGAGGTGGGATCGTGGAGGTAAAGTCTTGGAGTGGGATCTTGGAGGTAAGGTCCTGGAGGTGGGATCGTGGAGGTAAGGTCCTGGAGGTGGGATCGTGGAGGTAAGGTCCTGGAGGTGGGATCGTGGAGGTAAGGTCCTGGAGGTGGGATCTTGGAGGTAAGGTCCTGGAGGTGGGATCGTGGAGGTAAGGTCTTGGAGGTGGGATCGTGGAGGTAAGGTCCTGGAGGTGGGATCTTGGAGGTAAGGTCCTAGAGGTGGGATTGTGGAGGTAAGGTCTTGGAGGTGGGATCTTGGAGGTAAGGTCCCTAGAGGTGGGATCGTGGAGGTAAGGTCCTGGAGGTGGGATCGTGGAGGTAAGGTCTTGGAGGTGGGATCGTGGAGGTAAGGTCCTGGAGGTGGGATCATGGAGGTAAGGTCCTGGAGGTGGGATTGTGTAGGTAAGGTCCTGGAGGTGGGATCTTGGAGGTAAGGTCCTGGAGGTGGATCTTGGAGGTAAGGTCTGGAGGTGGTATCTTGGAGGTAAGGTCCTGGGAGTGGGATCTTGGAGATAAGTTTCTGGAGGTTGGATCTTGGAGGTAAGGTCCTGGAGGTGGAATTGAGGAGGTAAGGTCCCTGGAGTGGGATTGGTGGGAGGTAAGGTCCAGGAGGTGGGATCGTGGAGGTAAAGTCTTGGAGTGGGATCTTGGAGGTAAGGTCCTGGAGGTGGGATCGTGGAGGTAAGGTCCTGGAGGTGGGATCGTGGAGGTAAGATCCTGGAGGTGGGATCTTGGAGGTAAGGTCCTGGAGGTGGGATCGTGGAGGTAAGGTCCAGGAGGTGGGATCGTGGAGGTTAAAGTCTTGGAGGTGGGATCTTGGAGTAAGGTCCTGGAGGTGGGATCGTGGAGGTAAGGTCCTGGAGTGGGATCGTGGAGGTAAGGTCCTGGAGGTGGGATCGTGGAGGTAAGGTCCTGGAGGTGGGATCTTGGAGGTAAGGTCCTGGAGGTGGGATCTTGGAGGTAAGGTCCTGGAGGGTGGGATCGTGGAGGTAAGGTCCTGGAGGTGGGATGGTGGAGGTAAGGCCTGGAGGTTGATCGTGGAGGTAAGGTCCTGGAGGTGGGATGGTGGAGGTAAGGTCCTAGAGGTGGGATCTTGGAGGTAAGGTCCTGGAGGTGGGATCGTGGAGGTAAAGGTCCTGGAGGTGGGATGGTGGAGGTAAGGTCTGGAGGTGGGATCGTGGAGGTAAGGTCCTGGAGGTGGGAATCTTGGAGGTAAGGTCCTGGAGGTGGGATGGTGGAGGTAAGGTCCTGGAGGTTGGATCGTGGAGGTAAGGTCAGGAGGTGGGATGGTGGAGGTAAGGTCCTAGAGGTGGGATCTTGGAGGTAAGGTCCTGGAGGTGGGATCGTGGAGGTAAGGTCCTGGAGGTGGGATGGTGGAGGTAAGGTCCTGGAGGTGGGATCGTGGAGGTAAGGTCCTGGAGGGTGGGATCTTGGAGGTAGGTCCTGGAGGTGGGATCGTGGAGGGTAGGGTCCTGGAGGTGGGATCGTGGAGGTAAGGTCCTGGAAGTGGGATCGTGGAGGTAAGGTCTTGGAGGTGGGATCGTGGAGGTAAGGTTCCTGGAGGTGGGATCGTGGAGGTAAGGTCCTGGAGGTGGGATCTTGGAGGTAAGGTCCTAGAGGTGGGATTGTGGAGGTAAGGTCTTGGAGGTGGGATCTTGGAGGTAAGGTCCCTGGAGGTGGGATCGTGGAGGTAAGGTCTTGGAGGTGGGATCGTGGAGGTAAGGTCCTGGAGGTGGGATCATGGAGGTAAGGTCCTGGAGGTGGGATCGTGTAGGTAAGGTCCTGGAGGTGGGATCTTGGAGGTAAGGTCCTGGAGGTGGGATCTTGGAGAATAAGTTTCTGGAGGTTGGATCTTGGAGGTAAGGTCCTGGAGGTGGAATTGAGGAGGTAAGGTCCTGGAGGTGGGATCGTGGAGGTAAGGTCCAGGAGGTGGGATCGTGGAGGTAAAGTCTTGGAGGTGGGATCTTGGAGGTAAGGTCCTGGAGGTGGGATCGTGGAGGTAAGGTCCTGGAGGTGGGATCGTGGAGGTAAGGTCCTGGAGGTGGGATCGTGGAGGTAAGGTCCTGGAGGTGGATCTTGGAGGTAAGGTCCTGGAGGTGGAATTGAGGAGGTAAGGTCCTGGAGGTGGGATCTTTGAGGTAAGGTCCTGGAAGGTGGGATCATGGAGGTAATGTCCTGGAGGGTGGGGATCTTGGAGGGAAGGTCCTGGAGGTGGGTATCTTGGAGGGAAGGTCCTGGAGGTGGGATCTTGGAGGTAAGTTCCTGGAGGTTGGATCTTGGAGGTAAGGTCCTGGAGGTGGGATCGGTGGAGTTAAAGGTCCTGGAGGTGGGATCGTGGAGGTAAGGTGGAGGTAAGGTCCTGGAGGTGGGAGGTAAGGTCGTGGAGGTAAGGTCCTGGAGGTGGGGATCGTGGAGGTAAGGTCCTCCTGGAGGTGGGATCTTGGAGGTAAGGTCCTGGAGGTGGGGATCGTGGAGGTAAGGTCCTGGAGGTGGAGGTAAGTCGTGGAGGTAAGGTCCTGGAGGTGGGATCTTGGAGGAGGTGGAGGATCGTGGAGGTAAGGTCCTGGAGGTGGGAGGTCGTGGAGGTAAGGTCCTAAGGTCCTAGAGGTGGGATCTGGAGTAAGGTCCTGGAGGTGGGATCTTGGAGGTAATGTCTTGGAGATGGAGGCGAGATTCAGGAGGTGGTGAGGTTCTAGAGGTAGTGTCCTAGAAGTGAGGTCCTGCTGAACTATGAAAAGATGGCTTACCTGTGCCAGACCAAATAGTTGATGCCAGCCCTGTGTGGTTCGTTGCCATCCTAGGTCAGTGGCAATGTGCGGGTGACTACAGACCTGTCCAGTGTGTGAGCAGATACCTTACATTATTTTCAGGCTGAGGAGGACACTTTCACTGTTGTTTCTGGATGTGAACAGGTTAATAAATCTCTTTTATGGACTGGACTTTGAGGTCAGAGATAACAAGCCATTGGAAGATCAGTTTACAGTGAGACAGAGGCCTGGGCCTACAGATGCACTTTCACTTCTGCCGCACTCCTTACCCCTAATCTCATAACGTAGTGGAGGAGTGTATTTGCTTTGCGGCTCCTAAAGCCGTTCCCCATGCATTGACCCCACGTGAGGTTGAGGAATGTTCAGAGGTAGAAGCAGAAAGAGACTTGGAGCCATTGTAATCCAGCGTGTGACCCTGATTTGAGAATTGTAGGACAATTCATTCTGAATAGAAGACGAATCTTGATGCCTCAAAAAGTATAAAAATGAACTATGCAATTAGGCCCATGATGGTATTGTGTGGACAGGGATATGGAACGTATGGTTTCCTCATGTCGAGCCTCTCAGCTGGTGAGCATAAACTAAGACCAGTTACCCATGCATCATGGTCCATGCAGAAATCTGACTATCGATCTCTCTGGACACCACCTTCTAGTGGTTGTGGATTTTGTATTTGCAAAGACAAAGGCAAAGGTTAGTCATTCTCACTGAAGTGACCTCAACAGCTACGGCTTCTACAGGTGTAGAAGCCATTGCCGAGCTTCTCGAGGACTTATCACATCCCCTTCTATTCTATGTATAGCATCTAGAAGCCATCAGAGCAGCTAACCTCTCCACACATGAGCTCAGAGGAAGCATCAGAGAGAACATGCTCAGGACAAGTGATTTATGTGCAGTTTATTGAAAGTTTAGATATACTAAGAAGTACTTGCCTTAAAGGGGTTTTCTCAGCAGATTGATTCACTGGCTGACAGGCAGTTTGCACTCACTCTGTCTCCTTAGGCTGTGGGAGGGGTCTCCAGCAGTTATTACTCTGACAGAGCAGGAGATTGTGATCTCTACACAATTCCAGGTAAAGCTTCTCAGTCCTTACAACATGTGGACCTTTTGCTTACTGCAGGTAATCACTCAGAGCTTATTTCGATCATTCTTCGCTGCTCTCAGCCAATCAGATAACAGTCTTTCTGGTCTGCAGGTTACCATAGAAACCTGTGTGCAGTGAGAGACCTGCTGAACTGTCTATAGTTCTTATAGTTCATGACTGACCAATGGATTTAGAAAATGTCTCTTTTAACTGTCCCTATATGATGAAAGCTAATCTTTATAACTAGTGAGAAAACCCCTTTAATCCTGTTTCCTCCAGCAGATCTGAGATGAGTGCAGCCATTTCTTCCCAGTGCCTTTTTCCTCTGATCTGTAGCGGAGAGGGGGGAGGCCTTTGTAGTACCAGAAATGGCAAAAGGCAAGTGGACATTACATGCATGTGGAACAAAACACCCCCTGATTATATGGAAGCCAAGACTGGCACGTAACAGGTAGGACAAAGTGTTAGGTTCCCATTCTGCAGAGAACACCTTGACGATTGTGGTGAATGGGCTCAGATAATTTTGTAAAAAATGTATTTGCCAAGAGTCTCTAATTTATTAAACAAGCATAGCATGAGCTTTGGAATACTCTATCACTGTGGCATTTTGTGCTTTATCTGCAATTTATGTATTTTCCTTTGACAGGTTACCATACAAACCTGTGTGTAGTGAGAGACCTGCTGAACTGTCTATAGTTCTTATAGTTCATTATGAAAACCGGGATCCGGAATAGAACAGGCATTTATAGGACATTTCATCATTTTCTCAAATTCTTATGAAAATATATTCAGCACATACTGCATTGAACTAACTGGACCAATTTTATATATTTCTGGAGTTGGAGTCGGTCCATTTTATAATGACTCCGACTCCAGAGCCCTGGTCAGAACAGAGTCAAACAAGTAGAAGAAGTATTGCTTCAGTAGAGAAGTCCTTCCTTTCATTAAGGCAAAAAAGAGGCACTCAAGTGTGACGGGATGATCCAGATGGAAGCACAATAGTGTGGAGTTCAACTTTTGTAAAAAAAAAATATTGTGGAGCCAAAAAGTCAAGTGATGGAAGATTGTGAACCAGCAGAGAGTAACATTAGTAATCCTACTTCTGACACCAACCCACAGCCTTTCAGCGAGACAACGGTGGGTTAGAGCCACCACCTCATGAATTCCCCGGTTTCTCTTGTAAGGAAAAGGAAAAGAGAATCTTTGCCTATAGGGGCCTCATATGCAGCCTGGCCCATAGTATGGCTCTGGCTGGTGTATTATTACAGGCTCTGGTCTCCGGACTCTCTCCACTTAAAGGGGTTGTCCCACGAAAAATATTTTACAGTTTTCAAACCAGCACCAGGATCTGAATACTTTTATAATTGCATGTAATTAAAAATTTTGTGTAGATACAGAGATATTCAGTAAAATGTATCTGTATAGGACCACTTAATTTCTTATTTCTTTGACCTGCTCGCTGAGAAGGCCGCACATGCTCAGTTTCATCTTTCAACTGTCTCCTGAGCTGTGATAGGAGGAGTTGAGACACACCTCCTGAGCTCTGATATGGAGAGCTGAGACACGCCCCCTGAGCTGTGATAGGGAGAGCATAGACACACCTCCTGAGCTGTGATAGGGAGAGCTGAGACACGCCCCCTGAGCTGTGATAGGGAGAGCTGAGACAAATCCCCTGAGCTGTGATAGGGAGAGCTGAGACACGCCTCCTGAGCTGTGATAGGGAGCGCTGAGACACGCCCCCTGAGCTGTGATAGGGAGAGCTGAGACACGCCTCCTGAGCTGTGATAGGGAGAGCTGAGACACGCCCCCTGAGCTGTGATAGGGAGAGCTGAGACACGCCTCCTGAGCTGTGATAGGGAGAGCTGAGACACGCCCCCTGAGCTGTGATAGGGAGAGCATAGACACGCCTCCTGAGCTGTGATAGGGAGAGGCTGAGACACACCTCCTGAGCTGTGATAGGGAGAGCTGAGACACGCCCCCTGAGCTGTGATAGGGAGAGCTGAGACACGCCTCCTGAGCTGTGATAGGGAGCGCTGAGACACGCCCCTTGAGCTGTGATAGGGAGAGCATAGACACGCCTCCTGAGCTGTGATAGGAAGAGCAGAGAAACGCCTCCTGAGCTGTGATAGGGAGAGCTGAGACACGCCTCCTGAGCTGTGATAGGGAGAGCTGAGACACACCTCCTGAGCTGTGATAGGGAGAGCTGAGACACGCCCCCTTAGCTGAATGAGACAAGACACTCCCCTTGAGCTGTCAGCTTGATATAAATCCAGCAGAGCAATGAATGAGGAGATCTCTGGATCCATGTGAGGTACAGGGCTGGTTCTAGCTTTGTTAGAAAGAGATTGACATGTTCTATATGATGTCTGATTTTCATTTTTTACATTATTCATGGGAGAACCCCTTTAACTGTGTAGGGACTGTTCTCTCTCAGGGCATTGTCTGGGAGTTGATTGTAAACCTCAAATTCTGAAAAGAAGGGACCAGAGAAGACTTCTCTGCATTGATTACCCATCCCAGCTTCTTCAGCACTTGCAGTGTCCACAAGACGTGGGCTTCCCGGGTCTCCACACAGTGGACTTTCAGCAGCCAATTAGCTAGGGATGGGACCAGCAGGATCCTGTCCTGACCCAGAACTGCAGTCACTGAGGAGATGGCCTTTGGGAAGACTGTGGGTGCTGTCAAGATACCAAACTTGGGAACTGAAGGTGACACCAGTCATTGCTGAAGAAGACCACTACTCTACAGTCCAGCGGGGATGTTCCAGGTGGAAAAGATCATGAAAATAGAGATCCTTCAAATCCATATTGGACATGAATTCTCCGTCTTCTAAGACATGGTGACTGCGCCAACGGATTCCAGAAAAGTATTCAAATCTGACATGGGAGAAGTCAGGAAAGGATGTTTATGACCTCTGTGTCCTGCTGCATCTTGTACCGTATCCCGGTGACATCACCTCGGTGTCCTGCTGCATCTTGTACCGTATCCCGGTGACATCACCTCTGTGTCCTGCTGCATCTTGTACCGTATACCGATGACATCACCTCTGTGTCCTGCTGCGGCTTGTACCGTAACCCGGTGACATCACCTCTGTGTCCTGCTGCATCTTGTACCGTATCCCGATGACATCACCTCTGTGTCCTGCTGCGGCTTGTACCGTATCCCGGTGACATCACCTCTGTGTCCTGCTGCATCTTGTACCGTATCCCGGTGACATCACCTCTGTGTCCTGCTGCATCTTGTACCGTATCCCGGTGACATCACCTCTGTGTCCTGCTGCATCTTGTACCGTATCCCGATGACATCACCTCTGTGTCCTGCTGCAGCTTGTACCGCATCCCGGTGACATCACCTCTGTGTCCTGCTGCGGCTTGTACCGTATCCCGGTGACATCACCTCTGTGTCCTGCTGCGGCTTGTACCGTATCCCGGTGACATCACCTCTGTGTCCTGCTGCATCTTGTACCGTATCCCGGTGACATCACCTCTACGCAGGGCTGTGGAGTCGGTAAGCCAAAGCCCCGACTCCTCAATTTCCCCTCACCCCGACTCCCTCATACATGGAGCAGGTTTAAGTGATAACTTTAAACAAATTTGCATAAAATCAATTGTACAGATAAGTCATGACAAAAACAGTTTGTAATCTCTCAGGCTTCTCTGGGTACAGATCACTAAGGGCCTGATCAGAGGAGGAGCTAGAGGTTCAGCACATGTGGGGGCGAAACATACTTGAGTGGCCCCCCACTTAGTGGCTTCCCAAACGCACGTTTACAACTTCATAGGCACATACTACTAGTTGTGGTTATAATACTGTATTAGAAAGATGACTGTATAAACTGCTAGATCATCTATGCTGTTAAGTACAGTACAATAGACTTTCTACATACCCTACTCTAAATACTATACCACATAATGTAGTAAAATATAGGATTAATAGGAGTAAAAAAGGGGACTCCTATGTTAAAGGAAATCTGTCCCCAGCTTTTACATCACTAAACTAACAGTCCCTTGCCCCCATCAGACCTCAGATCGGCTTAATGTGCCCCCATCAGACCTCAGATCAGCGTATTGTGCCCCATCAGACCTCAGATCAGCAGAATGTGCCCCCATCAGACCTCAGATCAGCGTATTGTGCCCCATCAGACCTCAGATCGGCTTAATGTGTCCCCATCAGACCTCAGTCGGCTTAATGTGTCCCCATCAGACCTCAGATCGGCTTAATGTGTCCCCATCAGACCTCAGATCAGCAGAATGTGCCCCCATCAGACCTCAGATCATCAGAATGTGCCCCCATCAGACCTCAGATCAGCGTATTGTGCCCCCATCAGACCTCAGATCGGCTTAATGTGTCCCCATTCAGACCTCAGATCGGCTTAAATGTGTCCCCATCAGACCTCAGATCGGTTTAATGTGCCCCCATCAGACCTCAGATCGGCTTAATGTGTCCCCATCAGACCTCAAGATCGGCTTAATGTGTCCCCATCAGACCTCAGATCAGCAGAATGTGCCCCCATCAGACCTCAGATCAGCAGAATGTGCCCCCATCGACCTCAGATCAGCAGAATGTGCTCCCCATCAGACCTCAGATCAGCAGAATGTGGCCCCCATCAGATCTCAGATCAGCAGAATGTGCCCCCATCAGACCTCAGATCAGCAGAATGTGCCCCCATCAGACTCAGATCAGCAGAATTGTGCCCGCATCAGACCTCAGATCAGCAAAATGTGCCCCATCAGACCTCAGATCAGCAGAATGTGCCCCCATCAGACCTCAGATCAGCAGAATGTGCCCCCATCAGACCTCAGATCAGCAGAATGTACCCCCATCAGACCTCAGATCATCAGAATGTGCCCCCATCAGACCTCAGATCAGCAGAATGTGCCCCCATCAACCTCAGATCAGCAAAAATGTGCCCACATAGACCTCAGATCGGCTTAATGTGCCCCCATCAGACCTCAGATTGGCTTTATGTGCCCCCATCAGACCTCAGATCGGCTTAATGTTCCCCCATCAGACCTCAGATTGGCTTTATGTGCCCCCATCAGACCTCAGATCATCAGAATGTGCCCCCATCAGACCTCAGATCAGCAGAATGTGCCCCCATCAGACCTCAGATCAGCAAAATGTGCCCCCATCAGACCTCAGATCGGCTTAATGTGCCCCCATCAGACCTCCAGATCGGCTTAATGTTCCCCCATCAGAGCTCAGATCGGCTTTATGTGCCCCCATCAGACTCCATAATGGAAGCGCTTACTTGTATTCACCTGATTGTACTAAGGCTATCCCTGCTGGGCCCCCCCAGAGGTATTGGGCCCGGAGCATCGCCTCCCCTGCCCCCCCTCTCCCCCCAGTAGCTACGCCTCTGGGCCTGATGTACGAAAACTGTCTAGGTCTATGACTTTTTTTGTTGCCCATAGCAACCAATCAGAGCTCCCCTTTCATTTCTCCAGAGCACTATATGAAATGAAAGGGGAGCTCTGATTGGTTGCTATGGGCAACAAAGAAACGTCTACACCGAGACAGTTCTCATACATAAGGCTCTAGGTGTTTTACATCAGCAGATAGAAGCCATGAGAGCAGCTAACCTCTCCAAACATGAGCTCAGAGGAAACATAAAGCATCAGAGAGAACATGGACTGGACATGAAGGACAGCACAGTCATCTCAACTAAAAGCCTAAATCCTTAGATCAGGAACAGACATTTATAGGACATTTCATCATTTTCACAAATTCTTATAAAAATATATTCAGCACTGAACTAAATGTACTAATTCATTATATATTTTAGGAGTCGGAGTCGGTCCATTTTATACCGACTCCGACTCCACCAAAATGGTGACCGACTCCGACTCCACGACTCCGACTCCACAGCCCTGCCTCTACATCCTGCTGCGGCTTGTACCGTACCCAGGTGACATCGCCTCTACGTCCTGCTGCGGCTTGTACCGTACCCAGGTGACATCGCCTCTACGTCCTGCTGCGGCTTGTACCGTACCCAGGTGACATCGCCTCTACATCCTGCACCATACAATGTTGTAATGTGTTACTTTATGTCAGGGATGGCCAACCTGAGGCTCACTGCAACTCCCAGCATGCACAGACTGCCTACAGCTATCAGCCTTACAACAGCTGGAAAGCCGCACGTTGGCCTTGCCTGCTTTATGTTATAAGAGCGCCACCTGCTGGACAGTGGTAGAAATCTGATATTAGATAATAAGAGCACTGGGAACCGATTGAGCGGAGACTGGCACAGTATAACCTGCTGATGGTGTTTGGTCTACAATCACACAACCAGGGTGGTGCCATCTTTTATTTTGGGTTCTGCAGCAGGGTAGATGATGAGGCAGGGTCATGTGAAGGGTACCAGTCCACGTGTGGATCTGTAGGCACATAATCCACAGTATGTGCAATGACCCTAATTACTGTGTTGTGTGGCATCCACCATTACTGCCATACAGAGGCTTGATATCCTCCTGTGGTAGAAGTCCTACAGAGACTGGATATCCTCCTGTGGCGGTCCTACAGAGGCTTGATATCCTCCTGTGGCAGCGGTCCTACAGAGACTGTATATCCTACTGTGGTAGAAGTCCTACAGAGACTGGATATCCTCCTGTGGCGGTCCTACAGAGACCGTATATCCTACTGTGGTAGAAGTCCTACAGAGACTGGATATCCTCCTGTGGCAGTCCTACAGAGACTGGATATCCTCCTGCGGCAGCGGTCCTACAGAGACTGGATATCCTCCTGTGGCGGTCCTACAAAGACTGGATATCCTCCTGCGGCAGCGGTCCTAGAGGCTGGATATCCTACTGTGGCAGCGGTCCTACAGAGGCTGGATATCCTCCTGTGGCAGCGGTCCTACAGAGGCTGGATATCCTCCTGTGGCAGCGGTCCTACAGAGGCTGGATATCCTCCTGTGGCAGCGGTCCTACAGAGGCTGGATATCCTCCTGTGGTCATTCCAAGTCCATCAGAGTTCTCAGGAGAGCGCCTACTGCCATGATGCATAGTGTGGAGACACAGGACCAGCACCTGGTGTCCCCATCAGCCTCCATGTCTGTGTGCTGCCTCAGGAAACGCGGTGTTCCCACAAGATAACACCGCCACACACTGCCCGCAGTACACAACGTACTCTTCAGCGTCTCCAGCTCCATCACCAGATCTCTGCCCATCTGGGACTGGATGGGGCGAAGGATGTACAGCAGCTGACAACCACCATGTCTGAACAACTGCTCCAAGATGGAGGAGCCTGAAATGACCATAGAAGGATATCCAGCGTCTGTACAACCGCTGCCACAGGAGGATAACCAGCATACGTACGACCACCACCAAAGGAGGATAACCAGCGTCTGTACGACCGCTGCCACAGGAGGATATCCAGCATACGTACGACCGCCGCCAAAGGAGGATATCCAGCGTCTGTACGACGACCGCCGCCACAGGAGGATATCCAGCATACGTACGACCGCCGCCAAAGGAGGATATCCATCGTCTGTACCGCCGCCGCCACAGGAGGATATCCAGCATACTTATGACCGCCGCCAAAGGAGGATATCCATCGTCTGTACGGCCGCCGCCACAGGAGGATATCCAGCATATGTAGGACCGCCGCCACAGGAAGATATCCAGCGTCTGTACGACCATCTCCAAGCCAGAGGGGGGAGCCTGTATCACAGCACAGGAAAATGCCACCTAGTATTAATGTGATCTCCAAATATACCCTGCTGCAAAATAAATGGGGCCCCACCTTGTGTGATCAGAGGCCAGGCACCCACCAGCAGTTTATTCTGTCAACAGGGTCGTGGAGTCGGAGTCGTGGAGTCGGAGTCGGTATAAAATGGACCGACTCCGACTCCTAATATATAATGAATTAGTACATTTAGTTCAGTGCTGAATATATTTTTATAAGAATTTGTGAAAATGATGAAATGTCCTATAAATGTCTGTTCCTGATCTCAGGATTTCGGCTTTTAGTTGAGGTGACTGTGCTGCCCTTTATGTCCAGTGCATGTTCTCTCTGCTTTATGTTTCCTCTGAGCTCATGTGTGGAGAGGTTAGCTGCTCTCATGGCTTCTATCTGCTGCTGATGTAAAACACCTAGAGCCTTATGTATGAGAACTGTCTAGGTGTAGAAGTTTCTTTGTTGCCCATAGCAACCAATCAGAGCTCCCCTTTCATTTCATATAGTGCTCTGGAGAAATGAAAGGGGAGCTCTGATTGGTTGCTATGGGCAACAAAAAAAGTCTTAGGCCTAGACAGTTTTCATACATCAGGCCCAGAAGTCTAGCTACTGGGGGAGAGGGGGGCAGGGGAGGCGATGCTCTGGCCCAATACCTCTGGGGGGGCCCAGCAGGGATGGCCTTAGTACAATCAGGCGAATACAAGTAAGCGCTTCCATTATGGAGTCTGATTGGGGCACATTAAGCCGATCTGAGGTCTGATGGGGCACATTTCTGCTGGTCTGAGGTCTGATGGGGGCACATTCTGCTGATCTGAGGTCTGATGGGGGAACATTCTGCTGATCTGAGGTCTGATGGGGGCACATTCTGCTGATCTGAGGTCTGATGGGGAACATTCTGCTGATCTGAGGTCTGATGGGGGAACATTCTGCTGATCTTGAGGTCTGATGGGGGCACAGTGGGCTGATCTGAGGTCTGATGGGGCACATTCTGCTGATCTGAGCGTCTGATGGGGCACATTCTGCTGATCTGAGGTCTGATGGGGGCACATTCTGCCTGATCTGAGGTCTGATGGGGCACATTCTGCTGATCTGAGGTCTGATGGGGCACATTCTGCTGATCTGAGGTCTGATGGGGGCACATTCTGCTGATCTGAGGTCTGATGGGGCACATTCTGCTGATCTGAGGTTCTGATGGGGCTACATTCTGCTGATCTGAGGTCTGATGTGGGGCACATTCTGCTGATCTGAGGTCTGATGGGGGCACATTCTGCTGATCTGAGGTTCTGATGGGGACACATTAAGGCCGATCTGAGGTCTGAATGGGGGCACATTAAACCGATCTGAGGTCTGATGGGGACACATTAAGCCGATCTGAGGTCTGATGGGGGCACAATACGCTGATCTGAGGTCTGATGGGGCACATTCTGCTGATCTGAGGTCTGATGGGGGCAGATTCTGATGATCTGAGGTCTGATGGGGGTACATTCTGCTGATCTGAGGTCTGATGGGGCACATTCCTGCCGATCTGAGGTCTGATGGGGGCACATTAAGCCGATCTGAGGTCTGATGGTGGGCACATTAAGCCGATCTGAGGTCTGATGGGGGGCACAATACGCTGATTCTGAGGTCTGATGGGGGCACATTAAGCCGATCTGAGTCTGATGGGGGCACAATACGCTGATCTGAGGTCTGATGGGGCACATTAAGCCGATCTGAGGTCTGATGGGGGCACATTCTGCTGATCTGAGGTCTGATGGGGCACATTCTGCTGATCTGAGGTCTGATGGGGGCACATTCTGCTGATCTGAGTCTGATGGGTGCACATTCTGCTGATCTGAGTCTGATGGGGCACAATACGCTGATCTGAGGTCTGATGGGGCACATTAAGCCGATCTGAGGTCTGATGGGGCACAATACGCTGATCTGAGGTCTGATGGGGCACATTAAGCTGATCTGAGGTCTGATGGGGGCACATTAAGCCGATCTGAGGTCTGATGGGGGCACATTCTGCTGATCTGAGGTCTGATGGGGCACATTCTGCTGATCTGAGGTCTGATGGGGGCACATTCTGCTGATCTGAGGTCTGATGGGGGCACATTCTGCTGATCTGAGGTCTGATGGGGGCACATTCTGCTGATCTGGGGTCTGATGGGGGCATATTCTGCTGATCTGAGGTCTGATGGGGGCACATTAAGCCGATCTGGAGGTCTGATGGAGGCAAGGGACTGTTAGTTTAGTGATGTAAAAGCTGGGGACAGATTTCCTTTAACATAGGAGTCCCCTTTTTTACTCCTATTAATCCTATATTTTACTGCATTATGTGGTAGAGTATTTAGAGTAGGGTATGGAGAAAGTCTATTGTACTGTACTTAACAGCATAGATGATCTAGCAGTTTATATAGTCATCTTTCTAATACAGTATTATAACCACAACTAGTAGTATGTGCCTGTGAAGTTGTAAACGTGCGTTTGGGAAGCCACTAAGTGGGGGGCCCACTCAAGTATGTTTCGCCCCCACATGTGCTGAACCTCTAGCTCCGCCTCTGATCAGGCCCTTAGTGAGCTGTACCCAGAGAAGCCCGAGAGATTACAGACTGTTTTTGTCATGACTTATCTGTACTATTGATTGTATGCAAATTTGTTTAAAGTTATCACTTAAACCTGCTCCATGTATGAGGAGTCGGGGTGAGGGGAAATTGAGGAGGAGTCGAGGCTTTGGCTTACCGACTCCACAGCCCTGACTGTCAATCACATTACTTTCTCCAGGTTTTCTCTCATTTTCCGTTAGTATATTCTGAAATCACAGTTTTTACTCCCCAAATCTAGTGTGCTTGTACAGCAGGAGCTTCTTTATGATCAGCCCCGCTCTTCTCTGCAGGGTTACTCCACACGAGGCGCAGTACTTCCCGCTCCTCACTGCCACGTTCCCGGCTGCAGCGGATTCCTGTAATGTTCTACAATAAGTCCGAGTCTCCAGCAAAAACGGACACTTTATTCATCAGCCTGTGGCTGGTGTGGAGGGTAAAGAGAACTGGGCCTGACAACCCTGTGGACCCTGCTTCTGCCAGGACAGGCCCTCACGCCGCCTCCTCATCCCTGGATCCTCCAGACGGCCCCTGATGACCCATCACCCCTGGGTCCTACCCAGACAGGCCCCCACGACGCCCCCTGATGATCCCTCATCCCTGGGTCCTCCCCGGACAGGGCCCTCACAACGCCCCCTCCTCCCTGGGTCCTCCCCGGACAGGCCCTCACAACGCCCCCTCCTCCCTGGGTCCTCCCGACAGGCCCTCACGACGCCCCCTGATGAACCCCTCATCCCTGGGTCCTCCCCGGACAGGCCCTCAACAACGCCCCCTCCTCCCTGGGTCCTTCCGGGACAGGCCCTCACGACGCCCCCTCCTCCCTGGTCCTTCCAGGACAGGCCTCACGACACCCCTCTAATGAACCCCTCATCCCTGGGTCCTCCCCGGACAGGCCCTCACGACGCCCCTGATGAACCCCTCACCCTGGGTCCTCCCCGGGACAGCCCTCACGACGCCCCCTCCTCCCTGGCGTTCCTTCCAGGACAGGCCCTCACGACGCCCCCTGGATGAACCCCTCATCCCTGGGTCCTCCCCGGACAGGCCCTCACGACGCCCCCTCCTCCCTGGGTCCTTCCAGGACAGGCCCTCACGACGCCCCCTGATGAACCCCTCATCCCTGGGTCCTCCCCGGACAGGCCCTCACGACGCCCCCTTGATAAACCCCTCATCCCTGGGGTCCTCCCCGGACAGGGCCCCTCACGACGCCCCCTGATAGAACCCCTCATCCCTGGGTCCTCCCCGACAGGCCCGCACCGACGCCCCCTGATGAACCCCTCATCCCCTGCGGTCCTCCCCGGGACAGGCCCTCCACGAGCGCCCCCTTGATGAACCCCTCATCCCTGGGTCCTCCCCGACAGGCCCCTCACCGATCGCCCCCTCCTCCCTGTGTCCTTCGCGGGACAGGCCCTCACGACCGCCCCTCCTCCCTGGGTCCTTCCGGGAACAGGCCCTCAACTCAACGCCTCCTCCTCCCTGAACCCTCCCCCCCCTCCTTCCCTATGGACCCCTTCATCCCAGGGTCCTCCCCAGACAGGGCCCTCACCGACGTCAACGATGCCTCCTCCCTGCCCGCGCCCCCCCTTCCCCATGACCCCCTCATCCCAGGGTCCTCCCGGACCAGGCCCTCACGTACGGCCCCCTCCTCCCCTGGTCCTCCGGACCGGCCCTCACGACGCCCCCTCCTCCGCTGGGTCCTCCCGGGACCAGGCCTCTTCACGACGCCCCCCTCCCTCCCTGGGTCCTCCCGGGACCAGGCCCTCACGACGCCCCCTCCTCCCTGGGTCCTCCCGGGACCAGGCCCTCACGACGCCCCCTCCTCCCTGGGTCCTCCCGGGACCAGGCCCCTCACGACGCCCCCTCCATCAGCCTTCAGACCATTAAGCAGTTCCTCACCCGGGTGCCTACACTGCCCCTCTTTACAAGGCCCAGATTTGCACTCACCTCCAGCTGGCCGCCCAACGTGCTGGTATCACCGAGCATCCACCGCCATATACTGCATACCTGGCTCCCCTGTCAGTGTCCCTGGTAGCAGTGGTCTCCCCCTGGTGGTGGCAGCCAATAGGTGCAGTCACAGAAGACCCTGGGCGCTCTGGACTTTACAGGTGGAGGCTAACACCAGGTCTCTCCCCATGTGCATAGACTGTCCTCACAGCTGAGAGTTGTTACAGTGTATCAGTGCAGGTATGACCATGGAGAGAATGGTCTGCACTGATACAGTGAAACAAACGCACAGCTCTGCCACCATTACAAGTTCCAATTCACTGATATTAAGCTGCGATCTTGATGAATAGAAGACGATGGCTGCGTTCTTCTGTCCACAGGTCGTGTCTGGCGATCCACGCTGCAGTACCACACAGAACCTGACGACAGGCGTGGCGCTGCTGCCACTAAAAGCCAAGGATTGGGAATAAGTGTCTGATTGTTCCGCTGAAGGCAGCGGCAATGTTCCTTTCAAGTGTTGGGAGTGTGGGCCCCATGATCTGCAGGGGCCCCAACAGTCAGACCCTGATCCCCTCTCCTACCCCTTTAACCGTTTTGCCAGAGTCCAGCAGTGGCAAAAGTAGCTACCTGGAGGGGGAGGGCTGCTTTAGAGGCTGCGATCTCCTGAATGGTAGCAGCTAGAAACATGCAACTGGTCTTGTTTGAAAGCTGAAATTCCAATGACAGCAATATGTTCAGGACCGAGTAAGATATCACTGAAAGAAATCGGGATGCTGTGAATGCAGCTGAAAGTGAAAGTAAAAACAGGTTTTACTCAAGATTATTCCCGACTTGACTTCTAAACAGTGATTTCTCCTCTGTTTCCCTGGAAGGTCAGCTTTCAAACAAGACCAGTTGCATGTTTCTAGCTGCTCCCATTGATGAGATATCACCATCTAAAGCAGCCCTCCCCCCTCCACTTAGCTACCTTGCACACTGCCGGAGCTGGACTTGGACAAAACAGTTAGGGGGTTAAAGGGTTACTGCCCTTTTTCTGTAATGTGAGGGGCAGAGATAGTGATTATTTGTCACTAATTACTGAAATTTTACGTTTCTATTAAAGAGCATCTGTCAGAAGTTCTGTCCCTCGGACACCGGCTGACTTGTTCCATATGCTCCCATCAGCTGAAGGCTTCTGTGTTGGTCCTGTCAAAGTGCAGCAGTTGCAGAGAGCTGAGCCTCTAAGGTGTAATGGTAACGCCCCTGTTGCTCCTAGAGGCTCATTTGCATATTTTAAAGTACCCCCACCCTCCCAGATCAGGCGGAGGTGACCGGTCCTGACCCTGACCCTCCACCACCATCACCCCCACCCTCCCAGATCAGGCGGAGGTGACCGGTCCTGACCCTGACCCTCCACCACCATCACCCCCACCCTCCCAGATCAGGTGGAGCAGACCGATCCTGACCCCCACCCTCCACCACCATCACCCCCACCCTCCCAGATCAGGCGGAGCAGACCGGTCCTGACCCCGACCCTCCACCACCATCACCCCCACCCTCCCAGATCAGGCGGAGCAGACCGGTCCTGACCCCCACCCTCCCAGATCAGGCGGAGGTGACCGGTCCTGACCCCGGAGCAGACAGACGGACGGACGAGGCGCAGGCTTTAACAGGTTTATTTCGGGTCAGTAACTATCAGATTTACAGGCAAATAATGGGAAATGCGAGGCCCCGTCCTGGGGCTATGTACAGAATGTACAGAAGTTACACGAGGGTCCGATAACGTGCGGCCGGGGGTCCGTGCGCAGGTTCTGCCTCCACAATAACTTATCACAATAACCTAGAACAAAGAAAATGTACAACACGTCTACTGCCGAGGGCCGACGACCCCAGCGGGGGCAGGGCGTCCACACCGCACCCCAGGCACAAAGCCGGCCATAGAAATAAGATGGCGGACAGGAGACCTGAATATCATCGGGCACAAACCGGGGCGACACCAGAGAGAGGAGGAGGGGGCTGAGGGGGCTGGAGAGCGCGCCGTCGGGGAAGGGGCGAGGGGGCTGGACGAGCGCGCCGTCGGGGAATGGGGCGCAGGGAGGCTGGAGAGCGCGCCGTTCGGGGAAGGGGCCGAGGGGGCGGGAGAAGCGCGTCCGTCGGGGAAGGGGCTTGGAGAGCCGCAGGCCGCCGGGGAAGGGGCGAGGGGGCTCCGGGCGAGCCGCCGCCCGTCCGGGAGGGCGAGGGGCTGGAGAGCGCCGTCGGGGAGGGGCGACGGGGGCTGGATGAGCGCGCCGTCGGGTGGGGCTGGAGAGCGCGCCGTCGGGGAAGGGGCGAGGGGGGAGAGCGCGCCGTCGGGGTGGGGCTGAGAGCGCGCCGGTCGGGGGGATGGGGCTGGAGAGCGCGCGTCGGGGATGGGCGGCCTGGGGGCGAGGGGGCTGGAGAGCGGCCGTCGGGGAAGGGGCGAGGGGCTGGAGAGCGCGGCCGTCGGGGAAGGGGCGAGGGGGCTGGAGAGCGCGCTGTCGGGGAAGGGGCGAGGGGCTGGGGAGCGCCGTTAGGGAAGGGGCAAGGAGAGCACCATCGGGTCAGGGCGTCAGGATAGACTGGTGCAGAGTGGTGCGCGATCCGCCATCTTTCATCTAGGCGCGGTCATTGTGACTGACAACGGACAGGACGCAGATTATACTGAAGAAGCCAAAATCATAAGATCAGAGGATGAAGCCAATGACGGGCCAGGCACTGATCTCAATGAGGCAGCTCGTGCCTCGTGCCTCAGTGGTGTGGCGGTCCGGGTGAGGCATCAGCTGCAGGCACTTCTGTAATCATCCAGCGGGCGCTGACCTCCAGCATGGGGGGGGGGGGCACATATTTACAGGGAATACAAAATCATCTGCTCAGAAAACCGGCCTTGTATAAAATCCACAAGACGGCGGAAGGCACCGACGGGAGATTTAAAGAGACAGTACATGGTCTGATCACAGAGCCAGGACTCCAGTCACACATTGACCGCAGCTCTGGAGGTGACTAGAGCACAGGACTCCGGATCAGAACCGGAGTCGTATCCGTAGATGGCGACTGACCGCACGCCATGGAAGACTGAACAGGGGGAGGGGCTTATCCGGTGACCAGCCAGAATAGGCTCCTCCCCATCTCCATTTATGGACATATTATTGCCATCATGTCTGCCATGCTGGGGGTAGTAGTACAGACGACAGCCGTGACTACTTCTCACAACGCCCAGCTCGAGTCGTCTCAGTGGTTAAGTAAATTCCAAGAGTGGGGGAGGGGAGGATGCGGCCGATGACATCACCTCCCAGTAAGGCCCCATGCATGAGACGTGTGTGAACGGGCTGCAGTACCTCACCACACCAGCAGGGGCGCTGCAGCCAACAGCAGACATTTCCAACCTGATCAGGAAAACCTTACGACCTGCAGCTCCTGAGGACTACAACTCCCACAGCAGCCGGCGTTGACAGATTACGCATTCAGATTACTAAGGGTAGTGAACAACTATTCAAAAAAGCTTAACCCTTTTGTGGCCGCAACGGCTATAGGCCCTAGAGGAACAAGGCACAGAACGAATGGCTTATGCTTCTCTACTTTAATACTGCGCGCACTAAGAGAAGTAGCTCAGATAATAACCACGTAACACTCGCGCAAATGGCTAGAGAAGGTGGTACCCCGAAAAGTCCGGTGCCAAATAAAAAGCACGAAGCATATGTCAGCGCGAAAAGAGAAACTCCGAAATCCTCAGCGCAAGTCCGCAAGATTCGCCAGTCAATAATAAACTCCCTAATATAAATTAATTAATCACTACTCTACACAACGCTCCCATTGATCAATATTGCGGTGCGTAGACAATATGGCAGATGCTGCTCTCCCCCCTTCTCTCGCAGCCCTAGCGCTCACCACTCATCCCCCACAGTTACCAGCTTTCACGAGCACAGCACATATGGGCCTCCCGGTGTTCTGCAAACTGCAGAAAGCGCTCGCGGCGCTCCGACGCCAAAATGAGAGGCCTCTACCCAGTAGACTCAGATATGCGGGTCTCTTCTTTTGTATGGTCTTCATCCTGATGACGAACATGAATGTATGACACAATCTGCGACAAAATCTTGAGACTTCTCCACTTCCTTGCTTTAATGCTCCCTCGTGACGCCATTGAAGATACTTAAAGTAACGCACCCATTTTTCTCATAAAAACCAGGTTTTTTAAGCCAGTCTTGAGTCGCCGCTACCTGATAACGCGCTTCACGCTCACAATGGTGCCCTGGTAATTAGGCGCTCGCCGCTCCCGAGCCAAATGAGTGGCAGAGGTGCGTTTTAGTCTATGCGCTTCCAGCGCGCGCCCTCACAAAGCCTGTGCCACTTTTTCAGAAGCCCTGAACTGAGGCCCTTGCACACAAAGTGATTTTTGGCAATATTTCTAAAATGCTCAGACTCCGCCTCCTCTAGCTCTCCACACAAGACAAGAATAAGTGAATGTCGAAACGCCATTCAAATTGATTCGCCAATATAACCGAGTAGGACAGTGGAATGAGATTATAATGAATAATGATTGAAAGAATAGTTATAATTGTAACGAAGCGGAGTTATCTCTCACCTCCATCTGAGCAGAAGGAAAAAAAAGAAATAATACAACATCTTACGACCAAAACAAGTAGCAAATGTTTTCAGGCAACTCTTCGATGTACGACTCTGGACGTCCTTTTTTATAAATAAAATTTTAAAAACTTTATCGACTCCGCTAGATGTACCATTAACTTGGAAGTACAACTGTTTCACTCGCGACGGAAGAGAAACGCATTCTCAAGCTACCCGCTATGGATAAGGTAAGACAGACAACGTCGTCTCAAGTCCTCTCTGCAGACACAGTAGAACGAAGTAATAGACCAAGTGCTCCATGCTGTGCAAATGTGGCGGCTGCTGGTTCGAACGCGCACGCCCCCGACGCAAGCGGGTTATAATAGGCCCGGGATGCGCATAGTGACGCGGTTAGATCGATTCTATTGCGAGCATCCAAGGATATTATTATAAGTTATCTCTATCTGATACCTCTGCCACTCAAGTGCTCTCCCCCCTCGCCTTCCTTCTGAACTCGCACCTGCGTAAAGAGAATAACGCCGAATCTCTCTTAATTGCTCTCCAATCTAATAAGGTATACTACTATTAGTAACGCTGACTAATAAAGATCGTCGTCGCAAAAAAGTAAATCACCCCGCTGTATGCAATCAAGGGCATTACCACACTCTTGCCCGAAAGTAATCATAACAAAGAATCCCCTGACTCCGCCCACGCAAGGACAGAGCAGCAAGCGCGAGACCTTTCCAAAGTCTTGGCCACTGTGCACCCTCAATGGGCTGATGCTTTCTTATACAGTACCTTTGGCGAAGTTATTCGCAATAAGGCCACCCTAAGATCCTTTTTTCAACCTTTTTGCCACGTGTCATCTTGCACCAACACAAAAGGTTAAGGTGTTACATTTTTGCATAAAGTGTAACGCCATAGCACGCATCAACAACAAGTGGGTCACACACTCTTGATAAAATGAGCAGAGCCGAGATTACGAAGAATTTATTGGAACATTTAAACTTTTTCTGTAATAATAAAAACGCAAAAAGGTGGGGGCGCGTCACAAAATTTATTACTGCCATTTACTTTCAGTTCAGAAAACTCACTCCAAGACAGTTTCACATTTGAGATGATAATTCTAAATCCTACCTGAATGATCCAATGTTGTCCTAAATGACTTGATGAGGAGTAAATGGTACACCTCCCACCTTGTGTCCTAATACTCCCAAGTCTCGTCAGTGAAATTTGTGCACCTGCTTCGTGTGATAGTACTCTCAGTGGCTCTCGCTATAACAGCCACAGGCATGAGGCATCAGTGAAGACCAAGGACACACCAGGCAGGCGTCATAAGTAGGGAAGTTTTAAGGCCGGGATGTGTTGATTGGAAAGAATAAAACAGATAGATTTTCCAACGCTTTAAAAAAGACATCCGCAGCGGAGCACTGTGCAAGCGATCATATTTTAAAGGGGTAGGAGCACGTAGTGCGACCGAACTGTCAGACAATCTACCAAACAGCGCGGCCATCCCACTGCGCTAAATGACTTCAATATGCTGTCAAACAAGGGAGAATGCGAGAGATCTACAGGCGCTTCTTGACCCCACCCCCACACCGTGGGTTGTTTTCTCCTCAAGCGGTCAAAGGGGTTCTGGTTGGGGGGGGCATAGGGCCTGAAAACCAGAAATGGAGCCGGGGGGACCAAAAACTCAAGATAAATTAACTACTTGTTTTTAACAGGGGTTGAACACTCACTAAATCTGAAGGCCTTTTTTATTGGTTAAGAGTTTTGGCAAGAATGGTAAAGCCATGTTCTTCAAAGATATCCATAAAAAAAGTCTTTGTTACAGTTGTGCCACAAGGCCACTCGGGAGTGACACACCAAACAGTGAGAAGAACCGATTGCTTCGCTTCAGGATCAGAAAACCAAATTAACCTCAAATCATAGCCAAACCGAGACCGCGCACACACCAACAATGCAAAGCGAAAGCAGACAGCTCATTCAACCCTGAAACCACACCATCCCCACTGTCAAACATGGCGGGGCCCCCCCACCCGGTCCCTTTAAGAGGGCGGCGCCCATGCGCTGCTGATCAGCAGAGTCCCCGCCTCCTGGCGGCCCAGTCCTTGTTAATAGGTTAAAAGTAATACTACAATATAAAACTAGATACTCTGTGCCGAGGGGGGAGGGGATCCTCGTCATCACCCCCAACATGGCGGATCATCACCCCCAACATGACGGATCCTCATCATCACCCCCAGCAATGGCTAAAACTTCAGGAAACTTAAAAACAGATGGTAAAAAAAAAAAAAAAAAAAAAAAAAAATGGCAAAAAGTTGTAAAATACAAATTTGTGCTTGTTAGTTATAAACACGCAGATAAGGCAGGAGGCAGGTCCAGGGCCAGGCTCCCTGTTCGGGACGGCCGCTCGGGGGCTCTGGTTGGCTGTCGGGACAATCCACAAGCGCGCAGCCCCAGAGCTCATCGCTAAACCTCAAAAAAATTTTTAAAAAAACAATAAAAACAGGAGAAATTCCTTAAAAAATAAAAAACCGAGAAGGAAAGCACGCGGAGTCCTGTGATCACTGCAGCATCAGCTGCTTGAGGTTGTCGTGAAGAATCGTATCCTTCACGTCGCGGAAAACCAGGCGAATGTTCTCTGTGTTGATGGCGGTGGTGAAGTGGTGGTAGAGCGGCTTCTGCTGCTGGTCCCGGCGCTTGTTACGGAAACAATCCACCAGGAACTTCTGGACGTCGGAGAGGCAGTGCGGGTCGCCCTGGAACTCCTCGAAGTAGTCCTTGATGCTGACCACTCGCACCTTCTCCTCCAGCAAGTCCGTCTTGTTCAGGAACAGGATGATGGAGACGTTGCTGAACACCCGGTTGTTGACTATCGTCTCGAAGATGTTGAGGGACTCGGTCAGGCGGTTGGTCTGGCGGTCTTCCATCAGGACCTGGTCGTACTCGCTGGACGACACCAAGAACAGGATGGAGGTGACGCTGTCGAAGCACTCGAACCACCGCTTCCGCTCTGACCGCTGGCCGCCTACGTCCACCATCTTGAAAGGCACGTTTTTGATCTCGAAGTCGTACTCGTGAATCCCCTTGGTGGGCCGACGGGCCAGGAGGATGTCCTGCTGAGACGGGAGGTAGTCCTGAGGGGGAGAGAAGGAGATCAGAGAGGCGTAGTGACCGGATCCGGCCAGCAGGTGGAGCTCTGACCGCGCGGACGCCGCGTTTACATCTGTGCTGTGATTAACCCCGCGTACACAGCGACACTACAACTCTCAGCAGACACACTTACTCGGCTGTTCTCAGAACTCCCATGCTGGGAGTTGTAGTTTCACAACAGATGGAGTGTCGGAGGTTGCTGCCCGCTAACCTGCGGACTCATGTAGAGAACACGTATGTAAACAACGGCAACACGTGTGGAGCTCCAGCTGAAGCGCCGTTACGTCTGCTGCGGCAAGCTAAGGGTTAACGGAGGTCAACAGCGGCACGTAGCGGGATCGGGCAGGGCCGGGTCACATGATCAGCCCCGCACCCACAGCGGCCGCAAGAGGAGGAAATGAGAAGTGAGACTGCAAGAGGTGGGAGGGGCCCCGGGGCTGTACCAATGGGATGGGGGCCCCAGGGGCTGTACCAGGGGGACGGGGGGGTAGATGAGCGGCGGCCGGGTACTCACCGGTTCTCCCAGCTTGTCTAGATTGTCCAGGAAATATTTCACTGATTCACCCTGAAAGAAACAGAAAACCAAAGTCAGGACATGAGCAAAACTAGACCAAGTACTGCTCCAGTCACATCCAAAGCAAGGAAACCAGACACTGCTCCAGGCACATCCAAAGCAAGGAAACCAGACACTGCTCCAGTCACATCCAAAGCAAGGAAACCAGGCACTGCTCCAGTCACATCCAAAGCAAGGAAACCAGACACTGCTCCAGTCACATCCAAAGCAAGGAAACCAGACACTGCTCCAGGCACATCCAAAGCAAGGAAACCAGGCACTGCTCCAGTCACATCCAAAGCAAGGAAACCAGGCACTGCTCCAGTCACATCCAAAGCAAGGAAACCAGGCACTGCTCCAGGCACATCCAAAGGCAAGGAAACCAGGCACTGCACTCCAGTCACATCCAAAGCAAGGAAACCAGGCACTGCTCCAGTCACATCCCAAAGCAAGGAAACCAGGCACTGCTCCAGTCACATCCAAAGCAAGGAAACCAGGCACTGCTCCCAGTCACATCCAAAGCAAGGAAACCAGGCACTGCTCCAGTCACATCCAAAGCAAGGAAACCAGGCACTGCTCCAGTCACATCCAAAGCAAGGAACCAGGCACTGCCTCCAGTCACATCCAAAGCAAGGAAACCAGGCCACTGCTCCAGTCACATCCAAAGCAAGGAAACCATGGAGCACTAGCTCTCCAGTCACATCCAAAGCAAGGAAACCAGACACTGCTCCAGTCACATCCAAAAGCAAGGAAACAGGCACTGCTCCAGTCACATCCAAAGCAAGGAAACCAGGCACTGCTCCAGTCACATCCAAGCAAGGAAACCAGCAACTGCTCCAGTCACATCCAAAGCAAGGAAACCAGCACTGCTCCAGTCACATCCAAAGCAAGGAAACCAGGCACTGCTCCAGTCACATCCAAAGCAAGGAAAACCAGACACTGCTCCAGTCACATCCAAAGCAAGGAAACCAGCACTGCTCCAGTCACATCCAAAGCAAGGAAACCAGACACTGCTCCAGTCACATCCAAAGCAAGGAAACCAGGCACTGCTCCAGTCACATCCAAAGCAAGGAAAACCAGGACACTGCTCCAGTCACATCCAAAGCAAGGAAACCAGACACTGCTCCAGTCACATCCAAAGCAAGGAAACCAGACACTGCTCCAGTCACATCCAAGCAAGGACAACCAGACACTGCTCCAGTCACATCCAAAAGCAAGGAAACCAGAACACTGCATCCAGTCCACATCCAAAGCAAGGAAACCAGACACTGCTCCAGTCACATCCAAAGCAAGGAAAACCAGGCACTGCTCCAGTCACATCCAAAGCAAGGAAACCAGGCACTGCTCCAGTCACATCCAAAGCAAGGAAACCAGACACTGCTCCAGTCACATCCAAAGCAAGGAAACCAGACACTGCTCCAGTCACATCCAAAGCAAGGAAACCAGGCACTGCTCCAGTCACATCCAAAGCAAGGAAACCAGGCACTGCTCCAGTCACATCCAAAGCAAGGAAACCAGGCACTGCTCCAGTCACATCCAAAGCAAGGAAACCAGACACTGCTCCAGTCACATCCAGAGCAAGGAAACCAAGCACTGCTCCAGTCACATCCAGAGCAAGGAAACCAGACAATGCTCCAGTCACATCCAAAGCAAGGAAACCAGGCACTGCTCCAGTCACATCCAGAGCAAGGAAACCAAGCACTGCTCCAGTCACATCCAGAGCAAGGAAACCAGGCACTGCTCCAGTCACATCCAAAGCAAGGAAACCAGACAATGCTCCAGTCACATCCAAAGCAAGGAAACCAGGCACTGCTCCAGTCACATCCAGAGCACAAGCGCCATTCTGCGCACCCCCAGTAACCCCCAAAACTTAAGACCTCGACTCCCTTTTTGGGATGCGATAGTAAATGGTGGTGTTGGAAAGTACAACTTGTCCCGCAAAAAACAAGCCCTCATACAGCTGTGCGAACTGAAAAATAAAAAAGTTATGGCTGTGTGAAGGCAGGGAGCACAAAACGAAAAAACCTCTGGGAGTGAAAGGGTTGAAAAGGTCCCTTAGTCTGGTTCAGTAGGCCAGTGATTTTCAACCAGTGTGCCTCCAGCTGTTGCAAAACTACAACTCCCATCATGCCCTGGAAGCCTACAGCTATCAGCCTACAGAAGGGCATGGTGGGAGTTGTAGTTTTGCAACAGCTGGAGGCACACTGGTTGAAAATCACTGCAGTAGGCGACACAATCATGGGGAAGACTGCTGACCTGACAGTTGTCCAGAAGGCTGTCACTGACACACTCCACAAGGAGGGGAAGCCACAACAGGTCATTGCTGAAGAAGCTGCTGATCACAGAGGCTGGATCAAAGCAGATTAATGGAGAGTGGGGAGAAAGGGTTAAACACAGAAATGTCATGTAAATGAGACGTCCAGGAAATGCCCTCAGTACATGGATGACGTCATCAGTCTCCTGAAGCACTGACTCCAGCAGCAGTCCTCTCCTTGTCAATCTCCTTTTCTTAACAATCCTATCAAGGCTGCGGTTCACCATACTTTTTCCTTCCACTCCACTCTCCATTAATCTTCTTTGATCCAGCCTCTGTGATCAGCAGCTTCTTCAGCAATGAGCTGTTGTGGCTTCCCCTCCTTGTGCAGTGTGTCAGTGACAGCCTTCTGGACAACTGTCAGGTCAGCAGTCTTCCCCATGATTGTGTCGCCTACTGAACCAGACTAATGGACCTTTTCAACCCTTTCACTCCCGGAGGATTTTTGAGTTTTTCCGTTTTCGTTTTGCGCTCCCTGCCTTCACACAGCCATAACTTTTTTATTTTTCCGTTCACATAGATGTATGAGGGCTCGTTTTTTGCAGGACAAGTTGTACTTTCCAACTCCACCATTTACTATCGCATATGAAGTAGCAGAAAGCGGAAAAAAAAATCCAAATCGGGTGAAATTGCAAAAAACAAAAAAATACGCAATTCCGCCACAGTTTTACGTTTGTTTTTTTTGTTTTTTTTTTATTTATGGCGTTCGACGTGCATTAAATCTGAGCAGTTACTTTCATTCTCCAGGTCAGTACGAATCCGGCGATGTATAATGTGTAGTTTTTTTTGTGTTTTCATAGTGATTAAATAATTATATAGTTGGAATTTTTTTTTTTATTTTGGCGCCATATTTTGCCCCCTATAACTTTTTGGTATTTGTGTGTACGGAGCTGTACGGCGGCTCATTTTCTGCGGGACGATCTGAACTTTTCATTGATACCATTCTGTGGTGTCTATGACTTTTTGATCGCTTTTTATTTTTATTTTTTAGAAAAAAAAAAGCGAATCGGCCATTTTGAAGCTTTTTTCCATTTCACTGTTTTCCGTACGGGAAAGAAATTTTTATATTTTACTAATATGGGCGTTTGCGCACACGGCGATACCCATGATGTGTATTTTTTGTAATTTTTTACTACTTTTATTTTGGGGAAAGGGGGGTGATTTGAATTTTTATGTTTTTTTATTTTTTTAAACTTTAACACTTTTTTACATTTCCCATAGAGAACTATTACAATTGGTCATGTGACTGCTGATACCACAGACTGCAGAGCACTCACATTGGAGTCTATGGATTTACATAGGACAGTCACTATGACAGGGGCTGCTGCATTCACGCTACAGTTCCTCCGATCGCCACACGGGGGAGCCGGAGCAACACCGGAAGCGCGCGCAGGATTGACGACGGCATCTGAGGGGTTGAACGTCTGCGATCGGCATTACTGTCGGTCGCAGACATGAGCTGCGGGTGATTGCTGTAGTAATCAGCCGTCTACCCGCGGCCATGACACCCGCTGTGCTCAGGAGCGGGCGCCATCTTTAAACACGCGCCCAGCAGAAGGGGTTAAAGGCTCAGGAAGCCTCCGCAGGTGTTTTGGGTTAATTATTCCAGTTTTCTGAGATGACGACTGTAATGTATAATATATGAACTGAATTACTGAAAACAACTTTTTGATGATTTTCTAATTTATTGAGCTGCCCTTGTATCTAAAGTAACTGTAACACTGTAACAAACCCTCTGCTGACAGAGGAGACAAGACCAGAATTCACCCTCTGTTGACAATTCCCTGACAGCAAGCAGAGGTGAGAGCGCCAGAGGAGATGAGCGGCTGCCCGTCGCCCTCAGAGGCCGCAGCAGCCGGACCAGAGCGTTCTGCCGAGTCTCAGTCACATCAGAGGCTCTTCTGACAGCAGCAGAGTTGTGAGCGCAGCTCTGGAGGTGACTGGAGTAAAGGACAAGTTATGATGCGCGGATGAATCGGCAGCTGCGGTACTTACCAGCTGGAACTCGCGGCGGCGGTCGTAGGCGTGCTGGATGCCGCTGTCTGCCCACAGGGCCTTTATAGACGCCAAGTGCAGCAGGAAGACCTGGGTCTCCACCATCCCCTGCGCCACCATAACGGAGCGCGTGTCGAAGGCCATCATCACCTCCCCGTGCTTCTGATTGGACGGGTCCCCCCAGGGGATGTGCAGCTTCTCCCGAGCGTCCACCAGCACCCGGATACCTGCAAGGAGAGAGAGAGGAGTCAGGAGGGCGGAGACTGGCACGAGAGCCCCCCCACACCTCAGGAGGAGCAGAGCGACATCGGGACCCCCCCCACCTCAGGAGGAGCAGAGCGACATCGGGACCCCCCCCCACCTCAGGAGGAGCAGAGCGACATCAGGACCCCCATCAGGACCCCCCCCCCCACCTCAGGAGGAGCAGAGCGACATCAGGACCCCCCCACCTCAGGAGGAGCAGAGCGACAGAGCACCTCGGGACCCCCCCCCACCTCAGGAGGAGCAGAGCGACATCGGGAACCCCCCCCCCCACCTCAGGAGGAGCAGAGACATCGGGACCCCCCCACCTCAGACCCCCCCCCCTCCCACCTCAGGAGCAGAGCGGACCCCCCCACCTCAGGAGGAGCAGAGCGACATCCGGGACCCCCCACCTCAGAGGAGCAGAGCGACATCGACCCCCCCACCTCAGGAGGAGCAGAGCGACATCGGGACCAGCCCCCCACCTCAGGAGGGAGCAGAGCGACATCGGGACCCCCCCCCCACCTCAGGAGGAGCAGAGCGACATCGGGACCCCCCCCACCTCAGGAGAGAGCAGAGCGACATCGGGACCCCCCCCCCACCCAGGAGGAGCAGAGCGACATCGGACACCTCAGGAGAGAGGACCCACCTCAGGAGGAGCAGAGCGGAGGACCCCCCCACCTCAGGAGGACAGAGCGACATCGGGACCCCCCACCTCAGGAGGAGCAGAGCGACATCGGGACCCCCCACCTCAGGAGGAGCAGAGCGACATCGGACCCCCCCCACCTCAGGAGGAGCAGAGCGACATCGGGACCCCCCCACCTCAGGAGGAGCAGCAGACGACATCGGGACCCCCCCACCTCAGGAGGAAGCAGAGCGACATCGGACCCCCCACCTCAGGAGGAGCAGAGCGACATCGGGACCCCCCCACCTCAGGAGGAGCAGAGCGACATCGGACCCCCCCACCTCAGGAGGAGCAGAGCGACATCGGCGACCCCCCCACCTCAGGAGGAGCAGGCGACATCGGGACCCCCCCCCACCTCAGGAGGAGCAGAGCGACATCGGGACCCCCCCCACCTCAGGAGGAGCAGAGACATCGACCCCCCCCCACCTCGACATCGGACCCCCCACCTCAGGAGGAGCAGAGCGACATCAGGACCCCCCCACCTCAGGAGGGAGCAGAGCGACATCGGGACCCCCCCCCACCTCAGGAGGAGCAGAGCGACATCGGGACCCCCCCACCTCAGGAGGAGCAGAGCGACATCGGACCCCCCCCCACCTCAGGAGGAGCAGAGCGACATCGGGACCCCCCATCACCTCAGGAGGAGCAGAGCGACATCGGGACCCCCCACCTCAGAGCGCGGGACCCCCCCCCACCTCAGGAGGAGCAGAGCGACATCGGACCCCCCCACCTCAGGAGGAGCAGAGCGACATCGGACCCCCCCCACCTCAGGAGGAGCAGAGCGACATCGGACCCCCCCACCTCAGAGGAGCAGAGACATCGGGACCCCCCCCCACCTCAGGAGGAGCAGAGCGACATCGGACCCCCCCCCCCACCTCAGGAGGAGCAGAGCGCATCGGGACCCCCCCCACCTCAGGAGGAGCAGAGCGACATCGGGACCCCCCCACCTCAGGAGGAGCAGAGCGACATCGGGACCCCCCCACCTCAGAGGAGCAGAGCGACATCGGACCCCCCCCACCTCAGGAGAGCAAGAGCGACATCGGACCCCCCCCCACCTCAGGAGGAGAGCAGAGCGACATCGGGACCCCCCCCCCCCCCACCTCAGGAGGAGCAGAGCATCGAGACCCCCCCCACCTCAGGAGGAGCAGACATCGGGACCCCCCACCTCAGAGGAGCAGAGCGACATCGGGACCCCCCACCTCAGGAGGAGCAGAGCGACATCGGACCCCCCCACCTCAGGAGGAGCAGAGCGACATCGGGACCCCCCCCACCTCAGGAGAGCAGAGCGACATCGGGACCCCCCCACTATCCACCTCAGGAGGAGCAGAGCGACATCGGGACCCCCCCACCTCAGGAGGAGCAGAGCGACATCGGGACCCCCCCACCTCAGGAGGAGCAGAGCGACATCGGACCCCCCACTCAGGAGGAGCAGAGCGACATCGGACCCCCCACCTCAGGAGGAGAAGCGCCATCGAGACCCCCCACCTCAGAGAGGAGCAGAGCGCGCGGGACCCCCCCACCTCAGGAGGAGAGCCGCCCCCCACCTCAGGAAGCAGCGACATCGGGACCCCCCCCCCCACTCAGGAGGAGCAGAGCGACATCCTGATCGGGCGAGGAGCAGAGCGACATCGGGACCCCCCCACCTCAGGAGGAGCAGAGCGACATCGGGACCCCCCCACCCAGGAGGAGCATCAGCGACATCGGACCCCCCCACCTCAGGAGGAGCAGAGCGACATCGGGACCCCCCACCTCAGGAGGAGCAGAGCGACATCGCGGACCCCCCCACCTCAGGAGGAGCAGAGCGACATCGGGACCCCCCCACCTCAGGGGACAGAGCCCCCACCCCCCCACCTCAGGAGGAGCAGAGCGACATCGGGACCCCGCCACCTCAGGAGGAGCAGAGCGACATCGGGACCCCCCCCACCTCAGGAGGAGCAGAGCCGACATCGGGACCCCCACCTCAGGAGGAGCAGAGCGACATCGGGGAGGAAGCAGAGCGACATCGGGACCCCCCCCACCTCAGGAGGAGCAGAGCGACATCGGGACCCCCCCACCTCAGAGGAGCAGAAGCGACATCAGGACCCCCCACCTCAGGAGGAGCAGAGCGACATCGGGACCCCCCCACCTCAGGAGGAGGAGCAGAGCGACATCGGACCCCCCCACCTCAGGAGGAGCAGAGACATCGGGACCCCCCACCTCAGAGGAGCAGAGCGACATCGGGACCCCCCCACTCAGGAGGAGCAGAGCGACAGACCCTCGGGACCCCCCCCACCTCAGGAGAGCAGAGCGACATCGGGACCCCACCACCTCAGGAGCAGAGCGACATCGGGACCCCCCCACCTCAGACAGAGGCAGCAGCGACATCGGACCCCCCACCTCAGGAGGAGCAGAGCGACATCGGGACCCCCCCACCTCAGGAGGAGCAGAGCACATCGGCCCCCCCCCCCCACCCACCAGAGAAGCAGAGCGACATCGGGACCCCCCACCTCAGGAGGAGCAGAGCGACATCGGGACCCCCCCACCTCAGGAGGAGCAGAGCCATCGGGACCCCCCCACCACAGGAGGAGCAGAGCGACATCAGGAGGAGCAGAGCGACATCGGGAACGGGCCACCTCAGGAGGAGCAGAGCGACATCGGGACCCCCCCCCACCGACATCGGGACCCCCCCACCTAGAGAGGCAGAGAGCGACATCGGGACCCCCCCAGCAGAGCGACATCAGAAGGAGCAGGCGACATCGACCCCCCACCTCAGAGCGAAGGGCGCCCCTCCCCAGGACGAGGGGTACAGGGCGGTATACTGCACACAGAGGACACTGTCACCACACATCCTACTAACAGGTAATTTACAGCCGGAGGCGCGAGGCTCAAGGAACCTCAGTCATCTGCCAGTACAGACTGTTTGTGGACTACAACCCCCAGCATGGACGCAGCCTCTGGCTGACTGAGCGCTCCAGGGATTCTCGTCTATTTTTGCGCCCTGACCTCAGACAGGAAACCTTCGCGGCCTGTAATCGGTATTTGATTGCTTTGTTCTTGTAAACACTCTCAGTCCTGAGCGGAGCGGCCCCCAACTTAACCCCCCGCACGCTGTATACTGGGGGCCCGACTGGATGTGAGGGGACACTGAAGACAGGCAACACGAGTCCAAACCTGGGAGCGCCCCAAATCAGAGCAGAGTCAGGGGGCGGCAGAGCATGCTGGGAATTGTAGTTCATCAAGAGATGGAGGGACACAGGTTGGAGACCACTGACCCACGATAACCTACAGATCGGCACAGGAGCTGCGTACACAGAACGGGAGGAGAGGAGAAAGCTACACTAACTAAACTCCACAGCAATGAATAGGAGATAGGCTGCAAAAGTTTACACACCCCAGAGAGCACCCCACCAGTACAGGAAACGTATGTACAGTGACTGCACCAGCAGAATAGTGAGTGCAGCTCTGGAGTATAATACAGGATGTAACTCAGGATCAGTACAGGATAAGTAATGTATGTACACAGTGACTGCACCAGCAGAATAGTGAGTGCAGCTCTGGAGTATAATACAGGATGTAACTCAGGATCAGTACAGGATAAGTAATGTATGTACACAGTGACTGCACCAGCAGAATAGTGAGTGCAGCTCTGAGGATAATACAGGATGTAACTCAGGATCAGTACAGGATAAGTAATGTAATGTACACAGTGACTGCACCAGCAGAATAGTGAGTGCAGCTCTGGAGTATAATACAGGATTAACTCAGCATCAGTACAGGATAAGTAATGTATGTACACAGTGACTGCACCAGCAGAATAGTGAGTGACAGCTCTGGAGTATAATACAGGATGTAACTCAGGATCAGTACAGGATAAGTAATGTATGTACACAGTGACTGCACCAGCAGAATAGTGAGTGCAAGCTCTGGATATAATAGGATGTAACTCAGGATCATACAGGATAAGTAAGTATGTACCAGTGACTGCACCAGCAGAAAGTGAGTCAGCTCTTGTAACTCATGATCAGTACAGGATAAGTAATGTATGTACACAGTGACTGACCAGCAGAATAGTGAGTGCAGCTCTGGGTATAATACAGGATGTAACTCAGGATGAGTACAGGATAAGTAATGATGTACACAGTGACTGCACCAGCAGATAGTGAGTGCAGCTCTGGAGTATAATACAGGATGTAACTCAGGATCAGTACAGGATAAGTAATGTATGTACACAGTGCTGCACCAGCAGAATAGTGGTAGCTCTAGTATAATACAGATGTAACTCAGGATCAGTACAGGATAAAATGTATGTACACGTGACCTGCACCAAGCAGAATGTGAGTGCAGCTCTGGAGTATAATACAGGATGTAACTCAGGATCAGTACAGGAGTAAGTAATGTAATGTACGCAGTGACTGCACCAGCAGAATATGAGTGCTCTGGAGTATAATACAGGATGTAACTCAGGATCAGTACAGGATAAGTGAATGTATGTATACAGTGACTGCACCAGCAGAATAGTGAGTGCAGCTCTGGAGTATAATACGATGTAACTCAGATCAGTACAGGATAAGTAATGTATGTACACAGTGACTGCACCGCAGAATAGTGAGTGTAGCTCTGGAGTATAATACAGGTGTAACTCAGGATCAGTACAGGATAAGTAATGTATGTACACAGTGACTGCACCAGCAGAATAGTGAGTGTAGCTCTGGAGTAAATACGGATGTAAC